>BDMV01000011.1:21333610-21699501 GCA_008326285.1 Oryza officinalis | reverse complement strand
CACGAAGCGAGTCCGTCACAACACAAGAGTAGCTGTGCATCCACAGAAGTGCCGGCCCCTCATCTCCCTGTCACACCACTAGATGCGGTGGACAACATAGAGGTAATCGATTATATCCGATCCATATCTACTCAAATACCTTTACATGTTCCAATATTAAATTGATACTTTAAAAATGCAGGACGTAGAGCAGTGTGTCCTAGTGGTGAGGGTCCACCCAACTTTCGCGGCCGAAGTCGCTGAGGGCATGGCTTTCAATCCCTCGGACACAGAAAAGGTGCACGGCGTAAACCTACGTCAAGGGTATGCCAAGGTGTCCATAGATTCAGTCAAGGACAACTGGTCAGCCTTTCCGCTGCCTGTGCCCCCTAATGATGAAATCACTACTTTGGGCGATGCGTGCAAGACGTACATACAATGGCCCAAAGAAGACATAATTGTGAAGATGACTCCTCGCCCAAGCCGACCGACGGAGCGAACACCTTCAACGTCTAAGCTATCAATTGAGGCTCCTCGTGGACCGGCGTTGTCAGAACCCCATTCACCTGCCGCAGCCGATATGGATTTGACACACATAGCTCAGAACCTGCCTCCAATAAAGACCACAAGGAAGGCTGATAGCTCGCCACCCATTGTCAAGGGACAAAAACGTGAACGCGGGGGTGCTACAGGAAAAGGGAAGGTCGAGGAGTCGGCGCCGGTGAAAAAAAGGGGGAAGGCTGCAGCGTCGGCGCCGTTGACCAAAACGGGGAAGGTCGTGAAGGCCCCGGCACAATTTGAACTAGGCATGCCGTTGGTGGAGGACAATGTGTTGGCCGTGATGGGTATTGCTTGCCGAGAGCTACACAAACAGTACATGGAGCTAAGCAATGCCAAGCGGAAAATGAGGGAGTCATGCATAGTTGGACATCACGACCACAAGCCCTTCCTATCGTCGCCTGCCTATGTAACTATAGGCTTTGATGACCTCTTCGACCTATTCAGGATTCGGAAGTTAGACACATGACTTCTGAAATGCTACTCCTTGTAAGTGCAAACCTTCCTCCTTGTGATATTAATGGACTATCGTCTAAATTAGTGCTAATACGTAATTGTTTTAAGGTTGTGTTGGATCGAGGGTCGTCGCCTTGGTAATCAAGTTGGGTTCCTTGATCCATCAATGGTCAATGAGGTCAATCTGCAAAATAACTTCAATGAATTGGTTGACTACGTGAACCGGTGCTTATGGGCCCACCAAGACAAGGAGTACATCATGTGCGCGCACAATCAAGAGTAAGAAGACAATAATCATTTCGTGTATATTGTTGTTGAAGCTAAGTTTCTTATTACTAATGCTACATAACCACCGCGTAGGCGACATTGGGTTCTCCTAGTCATTGTACCTAAATGGAGTAGGGTCTACTACCTTAACTCAAGTAAGGCAAAGGAGTATAATTTCACTGAAATCATCAAGGCCTTAAATATGGCTTGGGGACCATATGTGGAAAAGGGTGGTAGGTACAAGGAGGGCAAGGACCAACTTTATCATGACACCAAATTCGCATGCGCACAACAGATCGGGGACCAGTGCGGTTTCCACGTGTGCCACAATATGTCGACACTTCTAAGAGAGGTCAAAAATTTCGACCCTGAGGTTGTTGCTAATGGCAAATTCAAACATTTCAATACCAAATATTAATCTTATAAACGTGCTAACTTATGTATTATTGAACAGAAAGGTAGAGCTGGCTGGAAGGTTTCACCCATCAACCCTCCTGCTATCAGAGGCGAACTGTGCGCCTTCATTCTCGCCCAAATAATGAACAAGAAAGGACGTTTTCACGTGTAATAGACGATTGAACTGGGCTACTTGTGATGTCGTGAACAAAACAGTTATCCAATTTTCTGTGATATAAAAATAGTTGTTTCTATGGTTCTGTGGTACGGTATGCTATGTAATTTACTTTCACTGGATGGATATGGTCACCTGTGTATATTTTCTTAGAAAAGAGATTTAAAACTGATTTGGAACATTACCTCTTTACTACTCCCTCCATTTTCAAATTATTTGTCGTTTTTTATGACATGCGTATTTTGCGTTGCCCTGTTGTGTCGTTCATTTGGATGGACTTAAATGGCCAGTGATGAATAAGAACATATTATCTACACTTGTCCATTTTTAGGTTTTATTGTTGGTTGTCTTATGCATAAGAACAAACTATCTACACTTAACCTTTTTGTCGATGCTTAAGAACAGACTATCTACACTTGGTCTTATGCATAAGAACATATTATGTGCACTTGTTTTTTTGGGACACTTGCTTCTCCTTCTGTCTTAGCTGATTCCCTCTGTTTTTTTGTCCTTGATGCAAATGATACTAATTGATGCAGAATGCTTGAACAGAACAGAACTGAGGCCATAGTGGATCTGAAATCTAATGCTTTTTGGGTGATTTTGGGGGAAATGGGATGGAATTGATGAATGAATTGATGAATTGATGAATGCATGTGATATTGGCGCTGGCTGGCATGTATCTGTGATCTTTCTGTTTTTCAGAGGGCATGGCTAGCAAATCCTGAGGCTAGCCAATATTTAGTATTTATTTTTTTCGGGATTTAACACATCAGTGACGGGTCATAAAAAAAAGACGTCACAGGTAATCATCCTGTGACGGATTCGTAAACCGCGACCGTCAGAGCTGACTCTCCTGTGACGGGCCTTTACTTTCTTGCCCGTCACAGGTAGCCCAGCTGTGACGGATTCTAACTACCGGAGACTAATACCTCTGACGGCCTTTTGTTTATGTGTCCGTCAGAGATGAGATACCTGTGACGGGTTCTAACTGGTCCTAAGCTAGCGGGGACCAACACCTCTGACGGACGTCTATTTATTTTCCCGTCAGAGATGTTTGTCACCTCTGACGGCCGGCCAGCCGTCAAAGGTGACAGGACTCACCAGTGACCACTGATCACTGACCAAGCCCAAATCCGTCAAAGGTGCGGGTTTGGGCCCGTCACAGGTGACCTTATCTAGTGTAGTGAACACGTTAATATACTTGGAAATCTTTCCTGAAGAGTGTGATAACTATACAGGATAATACCTCACAATTTGTGTTCTTTCATTTATGCATGTTCAAGGCCATACAGTAATAAATGTACCTAATGCTGAGTTAAACTTTGAAATATTTGAGATACAAATCAACCTACCTTCCAGTGCCTCGCAAGACAAGATCAATTCCTTCATAACCTCCTTTTGTTACGCTAACCATGCTTCCTCTTGTGTGTGAACATGTCTTCCTCTTTGAAAATACGTGAGCGCACAAACTTTTGCTAATTCCTCCTCTTGAATTCGCTGTTCACGAAAAATTACTGATATGACACATTATCAAACGAAATAACTAGCAAATCACCTAATACCTTCAATTTTGAAACCAAAGTAGCCACTGAGGGACGATCATCTGGATTGTTAACAATATAGGTATCTGGCAAAAGTATCCTAGGACATTTCGTGGGGCTCCACTCCTTTTCTAGCAAAACCAGTTCTCTGATGAGATTTCGAAAACAGAAGACATCAAATTTTTGCTGGGCACTCTCTGTTCAAGCACACAGATCATTAGTTTTAATAAGAAACATATTTTGGTTCATATCAAAATAGTATAGATGCACTACAAATCTAAGTATATAGATACAAATGGTTTGGAGATTTGAAAAATGACATTTCATGTCTTAATGAAATATGAGGCCAACAACCAGCAACTTACAACTGCATGCTTCTAATTAGCTCTATGAGATAACAATGAATCTGCTCTACATGAAGGAAGACACAAGTTCTTATTTTATTATTTTGTTTGGCTAGTCATATAACTAATGTATGAACATTGACGAATATATCTACACTTAAAAACAAAAATAACAATCTTAAACTTTTAGACTAGAAACTAAGGACTATTTTGGATGTCTGAGGCATATGCATGAAAAATTATCTTGAAAAGGAATCTCCTACCATAAAAAGAGAGTTGAAAGAGCTAGCTGATGAATCAAGTAAAGATGCTAGATCCTTCTACTTCTCTAACTCTATTATACTATTTAATAACCTTTTACATCCATCTCCCTTCTATCTTGTGAAATTCTTTAATTATGAACTTTGCTATCTTCTAAACATGATGTATGATTTCAATGCCATACTAGGTTTAGTTATAGGACACAGTATTATAGTTTAGGGGGAAGTGTGGGTGCATTTTCTTCGATGGCTATCCAAAGTTAAAATATAAGGCCCTTCAGGGCTGTTAACCTTCACTCGCACACACATAGAAGCGCACCATATAATGATTTAGGTCATCTAAAAAGTATGTTGCTTGGTCTTATTAGAGTTGAGAGAAAAAAACATACCTTTATCATTTGCATTAAAGATGCCAAATCTTCTATCCTTGAAGAAACTCATCTTCTCACCCTTTTTTGTGGCTAGTCCAAAATCAGCAATTTTAACAGTATTGTCCTGAAATTGTTATCATTTATTAGTCAAAGAAGACAATTGCATGGTTCTCTAACAGCAACACATTTTTCCTGCAATTATAAAGTATTGACTGAATTTCACAAAACTAAAGATACTTTAACCAAACTGATGCAAACTACATATTTAAGGTGTTGTCTCACAAACTGCAGCGTCAACACAGAAAATTATCATAAAACTATAAATTTAAGACCAGGTATAACAAAACTACATATGTAATACTGAAGTCTACAAAAAACTATAGGTTTCAGAGTTTAAATCCCAAGAACAACTGATACGTTTGAGCTAAACCTATAGTTTTCTAATAGTTTTATTAGTTAATAAGTATTTTTGTGGTACATCGACTTAAATCTTTCTGATAGTTTGGTCAAAGTATCTATATTTTTTTGAAATTTACTCTAAAGTATTCACAAATACAACAAGAATTTCACCTTTATCAAAAGCATATTCCTCAACTGAACATTCTAATGGATAAACCCTGCAGAATGAATAGCTTCCAGTCCAGATGCCACTCCAAGCAAGACACCATCCAACTCACCTTTATGGGCTGCTGTTTGTAGCAAAATCACTACCAGTCAAAATAAGATTACATTGAAAACCTTAAAATAAAAGAAGAGCTATAAAATTTATTTGCCTTTGAATCCTTCAAGGTCCTGTTTAGCCCTTTCATAAACTAGAGCATAGTACTCTTCAGTATCAGCAAACCCCACAAGATTTATGACATTTGCAACTGAAATTGAACTTAAAGCATTAATCTCTTGCTGCAATAAGACAGGGTGCAACAATTTTTTGACGATAGATAATGCAAAAGGTAAAAAGTGGTAGAGGTCAGAAACTTAATCATTTTAAACTCAAATAATAGTAATATCTTCTACTGTGTACTAACAACCCCAAGCTACCTAGACACATCTTATATAACAATGGAATTCAAGCAATATATACTTCCAATATGCACAATCTACCCAAACATGCTTGATTGAATAATAATGCAGGAAAAATATTAACCCAAGATCAGCAAATGCATTACTGCACCAATTAATTTCATGGCGATTATTACCTGCCACATAATCCGGATATACTCATCCTTCCTTTTTGAAAATTCAACAGCAACTTTTCGAGGGCAATTTCCATAGTTATTCTCTTTATTCCTGCCCTTGTAAACTTGCTCAAACATGCTTGATTGAATAATAATGCAGCAAAAATATTTACCCAAGATCAGCAAATGCATTACAGCACCAATTAATTTCATGGCGATTATTACCTGCCACATAATCCGGATATACTCATCCTTCCTTTTTGAAAATTCGACAGCAACTTTTCGAGGGCAATTTCCATAGTTATTCTCTTTATTCCTGCCCTTGTAAACCTGCCCAAAGGCTTCTGGGCTTCCAAGCAAACCTCTTTTCTGAGAAATCTTTAGTGAAGTTGCACAAGTCGTTATCACTGAAGTTGATAAGCTCCATCATCGTTAATTCGTGATAAAAAAATGAAAGTAACATAATAAACATAAAGCAAAAAAGCATGGATAATATGGGAGACCCAGAGATGGCACAACATTAGAACACAGTAAAATAAGGAGTGGATGCCCATAGACGATTGGATTCCACATTTCACGATAATTCATACCTATGGTATAGATGAAGTGTATGGAGATGAGCTCAGTCACCTCAAAATCCCACAATATGTAGAAACGGCGTAAGAGCAGAGCAAAAATCCAGAATTCCAGATACAAAGTGCTATTGTTGTAACATGGACAACAAATGGGCGAAGGCTACCCCAAGAAGGCCTCACCCTCATAGAAGGCCTCACCCTTTTGCCCTAGGGGAGATGTGAGACGAGCCAAAAGCTTGTGAGATGTGGTAATGTTGGTGTCTAAGACAAGAAGATAAACATGTAGAAAGATAGTAGAGTGAAGTAGATATGGAGACCATGAGTAAGGTTAAGTATAGGGAATCCCCTTTCTACCCCTTCTAGTTGTTTTTAGCCATGTACTAGGAGGTGCAGCAAGGTGATTCTCTGAACCAACCCTGCTTGGTACTGGGAGGTATTGCATTTTCATATATTGCATATTGGAAATGAAGAGATATTGCATTTCCGTGATGTTGAGCCCTTCTTTGGATGATAGGGTTCACGTCAGCAAAGGCAACGTGGGCAGTGGATGAAGTATCAGGTGGGGTAGGGGCTTTGGGGACCTGGCTTGGTGATCCAAAAAGATTATATTGGTCTTAACCGGAGGAGTCGGTCCTGTCAACAACACATGAATGAAGAGAATGAATATATGTTAGTAATGTCATGCTGTGATTAAACAAAAGCCCAATCCATACTTAACATACAAAGGATAATCAATAATCATATGAAGTTAAGTCCATGCATACTGGAAATGTATTCTAATTTGGCTTGTTCATATAGAAGAATCTTGACATAGGATTCTTTGAATAAAAATGGTCAAAACTGCCTCCAAAAGAAAAGAGAAAAAAGCATCTTGGGGATAAAACACTCGATAGAATTTCTCCATTATCCACCTAGAGTGGATGCATCGGAATTCATGAAAGAATCTCAATAAGCCCTGTAGTGATCAACGCTTGATGGGTCGTGGATAGAGAAAGTTAAGTAATTAGTCTATTTGCCAACGTCCTATCGTGAATTTTGCTATCCCGATGTATGCCTCACCCATGAACAAAATAACCAAATGCAAATAGTCAAACTAAGAATTTGAAAAGTATTTTCCAAGCACATATATAATATGCAAGAATGCAAGGATAACCAATAATTAGTCAAAAGTAACATAATTATACAGTGAATATTACATATGTTCCAAAAATAAACATCTAACAAGAAAACCACGCAAACAGGTATTAGTTTCATCATCCCACGATGCAGTGCACACTCATCACACAGTTCATCCAGGTATTATCTCCATCATTGTGCAATTCGACCATTATGGTCCCAATAAGAAAATTTGAGTGATTGTCTAGTACTTCCTAAAATTTCTTAGAATGACCAATCCACACCATACAACTATCAATCTGCAATGCACACATCACTACTACCATAATGTCCATCCCCATTCAATAACTATTTTCTTGCATAAGGTACAACAGTCAATCGTTAACGACTTTGGATGGCAAATCATTGTTTAGATGACCCTTGTTTGATTATGATGGCCTGCATATACATAAAATCAACATATGCATAGGGATGTTCCAAAAATTAAGGTCAGTAGTAACATTTGAGGCCGGTGTTACATAATCCTAAGAGATGGTAGGCTTTGGGCCAGGCTACATGTTTAACAACTTATGAAACCAAATTAAAAGTACACATTGTACCGCACAAATGCAAATGGACCAATTAAAGGACAAGCAGAGATGAACCATACAACTTTGGAATTGATCAATCGATTTGTTAATTCGCGGTCACAGAATCACGGTTCATTAATCGATTAGTTAATTCAGATTTAGCAGAAAAGTATATTACGACACCAGCAAGGAGTGATAGCAACTACTCAATCACTTAGTGATGTAGCAGCTGTTCTCGTGCAGCTACTACAGTACTCAATCACTTAGTCATGTAGCATCCACTACAACGGTACCCCTCATCTGTGTCGGGCTGCAACCCACATCTGTGTCGGGTATGGCGCCCGACACAGCGCAAAGGTCAGTGATGTGAGGAATCATCTCAAACGGGCATAAGTCCGTCACGGATGAAGCTATCTCAATCGGGCCTCAACTAATGTCCGTCACCGATAGCTTTGACCGAGACGACCAGTCAAACTATAGCCCGTCACGGATGACTATTTCAATCGGGCTACAACTAGCGCCCGTCACGGATGACTGTCTCTCTCGAACGGGCCTAAACAGAAGCCCGTCACAGAGGACTATTGTTCTCAATCGGGTCCCAACTATAGCCCGTCACAGATTACTGTATTCTCAATCGGGCCTTAAGTTACAGTCCGTCACGGTTGACTATAACTCAATCGGGCTTTAACTTATAGCCCGTCACCTATGAGTATGACCACAAAAAAAATAAATACTGTTTTTTGGCTAGCCTCAAGCCTGTGCTAGCCATGCCCGCTGCAAAATAACAGAAATACATCCCAGATATGTCAATCTCAGCATCCCCATCCCAGTATTCACATATATTCACATATATTCACACATCCAAGCATCCCCATTCACATATGCCATTCACATATATTTTATAGAAATAACATCCATATTCACACATGCATACTGGTCACATGCATAGAGATAACAAATATAATAAACATAAATATTACATAATAACATGTGTTTGACAATTTAAACATGACGTTAAAAAATGTTCATCACTTACACCTGAACCCTAAACATTCCTTTAGGGTGAATAATTTCGCGGAGGATGAAGTCGGCAATCTCCTCATGAATGTCCTCAAAGCTGCTACCCGGATCCTTTGAAAATTTGTCCTACATGTGCATAATTCGAAATTAGTCGAACGATCTTTACATACATATACATATATATATATATATATATATATATATATATATATATATATATACTTCAATTTAGTTACAACATGTCAGGAATGAGACCACAAACCTCCAATTCAGCCAAAGTCTTCACCTTTTCTTTGCACAGAAGGCGCATATTGTGGCAAACATGGAATCCGCACTGGTCGCCTATTTGTTGTTTGACTGGGAAGTCCTTGTGGATAAGAGTGTCTTGCCCTGTCTTTCGAAGGCCTCTTTTTGCACATATTGGCCCCACGCTTCATCTATTGCGAGTTGAATCGGGGTCCAATCGTACAGTTGCTTGTCAATTTTGGAGTTTAAGTAGTGGCATGTACTCCACTTAGGCGTTATTACCAATAGGATCCAATGTCCACTGCAGCATTAAATTAGTTAAAGTTAATACTAAAGCTAGACGTGTAATGCAATGTATTTAGGGAACACACTTACTATTGATTGTAGGCGCACATGAGGTACTCCTTGTCTTGTCGGGCCCAGAAGGTGTCAAACAAGTAGTTTACCATTCCACTACGGTCCCCTTGAAGATTTGTGACATTGACTACCTGAGGATCAAGGAAGGCAACTTCCGGTGCATTCTTGAGACACCACTTCCAACTATACCTACACGCAAGCCAAACGCTCTTATAAGCATGTTACACGGATTGAGATGAATAATTTTCGTGAGCAAGAGTACTTACAAGGAGTAGCACTTGAGGAGGGTTGTGTCCACCAAGTGGAGCCTGTAGAGGTCGAACAGATCCTTGAAGTCTATCACGATAAAATTTGATGGCCCAAGGAATGGCGCTCTAGCGTGTTCGCCTATTATATCATTTTCTCTATTCTTCCTCCTCACGTTAGATTTCTCCATGTAGTACATGTGTAGCTCCTTGCAAGCGGTGCTCATCGTTGCTAGCACGTCGTCTCCAACCAATGGCATGCCTAGTTGGTAGGACGATGGAGGTACGGGCTTCCTATGTGTGACGGGCCCCTTGCTCAGATCTAACTTTGTTGGAGCAGGACGTGAGAGGTGCAGCTTTCCTTTTCCTCACACCCCTGCAGCAGGTTTTTAGATAACTCTTCTGTGGGGGGAAGAATGCGCCTTCCTGCTCTTCTTCAGGGGTGGGGGTTTAGTGATCGCCATGCTGTCGACCTCCATAGGCTCGCCCCCAAAGTCCGTGTCGTACTGTAACTGGACATCGTCAATTTCATGACAACCAGGAGCTGGAGGGGCTGAAGGAGCAGGGGTAGTTTGTACTATTAGAGGACCGCTTGGTGCAGTGCTTGGCCTCGGGATCACCCTTATCTCAATGAGGTCCTTGGGCCATTGGATGAAGGTTCCACGTGCATTTCCAAGGGTTAGGACCTCGTCGTTCGGTGCCAGAGGGAGGGGGAAATGATCGAATTCGGGCTTCACCGAGTCAACTTGCACTTTCGCATAATCAGCCCTAAGTTGCGCCCCATGCACTCTTGTCTCCGGGGTCGGCTTGAAAGCAAGGCCCTCAGCTGCAGGAACCGAGAAGGTCGGCACCACCCTTACTGTCAGGGTGCAGCTAGTTGGTTCCTGCGATAGATTCATAAATATTGTTAGAATAGTACTTACCATATGGTTTCGTTAAGAACTCTATGCGTACTATATTATCGTACCGTTATTTGGTCGACGGCGGCGGGGACCGATGGCAGATCTTCCCCCGCTTTACTGAGGATGTCGTCCTCGCGTCTTTGAGAACTGACCTCTTGCGAGGCTTCTTGGGAGGCAACCAACTCCTTCTGTAGTTCAATTGAGATCGGATTCAATGAAAAGTTCAGGCTGAAACAGTGCGAACAAATATTGAGATTAGGCACTTACTATATTATCGTACACTTGTTGATCTTGGGGATTTGGAAGCGAAACTGTCCCATCTTCATTCTTCTGGTACCTCGCCCGGGCCCAATTCCTTGCACGTGGGTGTGGGATATCGGCAAACACCGGCGGTGTGTTCGCTGCTGCTGCCAATTCATCCTCCTCTTGCCATTCCTCTAGCTTCCCGACATATCCTGTGGTGCCTAGCCGGTGCGGCTGCACGTTCCTGGCCTGCAGTGCTCGAAAAGCTTCGCTTCTGGCCCGGGATTCTGGGGTCGACTTCTTCTCGTAGAATTGCTCCCAAGCTTCAGCCGTGATGAAGGGCCATTGCTCTGTTGGATCAAGGGTCGTCGGATTTAAGACAAACTCTGTGACCAGCCTGCTCTTGAAGTTCTTCCAAGCATTGCCCATAGTCTTGAAAGTAGCCCGCTTGACACGCTCCTCGTCAGCTGCAGGATACTCAAAGCGTTCCTTGAATTTGAGCCAAGCTGCGTTCTTCTCCGCTTTGGGCACATGCTTGATGTCATCAACAAGGATTGTGAAGTTTTCCCTCCCTAGGACACCGCACGTCGACCTAAACTTGGCCAGGACAGTCCGAGGACGCGTCGGCAGTCCAACCTGGTTAACCTTTGCTATGGTGTACCGTTCCTTAGGGATTTTGTTCCCTGTCCTACGACTCCGTGCCCTTGAGGACCCACTAGTTGTCGTCGACATTGGTTCACCTTGCTGAGACATCGTCTAAATAACTTAGAAAATAACAAAGTTAATTTCACTAAATACGGATAAAATAACTTAAAAATAGAGCCTAAGAGTAAAGTATTTTCATTAAATTAATTCAAAATCACTAAAATAACTAAGTGCCATCATATGTAAATACGAATTTCACTAAATATGAATAAAATAACCTACATTTCACTAAAATCACTAAACTTAACTAAAATAACCTACATTTCACTAAAATCACTAAAATAACCTAAAAGTAAAGTATTTTCATTAAATTAATTCAAAATCACTAAAATCACTAAACTTAACTAAAATAACCTACATTTCACTAAAATCACTAAACATAACTAAAATAACGTACATTTCACTAAAATCACTAAAATAACCTAAAAGTAAAGTATTTTCATTAAATTAATTCAAAATCACTAAAATCACTAAACTTAACTAAAATAACCTACATTTCACTAAAATCACTAAACATAACTAAAATAACCTACATTTCACTAAAATCACTAAAATAACCTAAAAGTAAAGTATTTTCATTAAATTAATTCAAAATCACTAAAATCACTAAACTTAACTAAAATAACCTACATTTCCCCTAAAATCACTAAAATAACCTAAAAGTAAAGTAAAATCACTAAAATAACCTAAAATTAAAGTATTTTCATTAAATTATTTCAAAATCACTAAAATCACTAAATGAGCTAACCGGCGGCGGCGCTTGCGGACGAGGAGACCGGCGGCGGCGTTGGCGGGCGAGGAGGCGGGCGGCGGCGCTGGAGGCCGGCGGCGGCGCTTGCGGACGAGGAGGCCGGCAGCGGCGCTTGCGGACGAGGAGGCCGGCGGCGGCGCGGGCGGACGAGGAGGCCGGCGGCGGCGCTGGCAGACGAGGATGCCGGCAGCGGCGGTGGCGGACGAGGAGGCCGGTGGCAGCCGAGGAGGCCTCTGGTAGGGTTCTCTGACTTAGAAAAAATTTCGTGCTCTCAGTGCGTGCTGGCCTCTGCTCGGTTTCTGTGACTTAGAAAAATTTTCGATCCAGATCTAGATCAAGATGCAGTGTTCTGTGATATCTCAATCGGGCGTAAACAAAAGCCCGACACGGATGACTCATCCGTGACGGGCTCTAGTGTAGGTCCGATGGAGATGACGTCATCTCTATCAGGCCTACACTAGCGCCTGTCACGGATGATAGTATCCGTGACGGGCCCTAATTTAAAGCCCGATAGAGATTACGTCATCTCTATCGGGCATTAAATTATGGCCTGTCACGGATGCTATCATCCGTGAGGGGCGCTAGTGTAGGCCCGATTGAGATGACGTCATCTCTATCGGGCCTACACTAGAGCCCGTCACGGATGAGATTTGACTCCTGTTCATCATTGACCTGAACTTTAAATAAATAACTGCAAAAAAATACTTCACAATGAAAATTCACTACTTTTTCATTACTCACAATAATTAACTTATTATCCCAAATAATTAAGTGAAGTACAATAATTCACTAAATTCGCAATAAAAATTATTACAAGTTGCACCAATTTACCTAAGCTTTTTTTACTAATACAAAATACTTCATGTGTACAACGGCTTGGGTCACAAGGTTATGCCTTCCGTATGATCTGATCGAGTATATGCCACAGGCTCTTGTGGATAATCGTCAAGGTCGATTTGAGGTCGTACATGAAGATTCTGGTTGTATTGGATAATCGTCAAGGTCGATTTGAGGTCGTACATGAAGATTCTGGTTGTATTCTTCTTCGTCGACGACGTTGTCAACACCAACAATTCGGCGCTTGCCATCCCTCACGATGTGCATCTTCTTGTTCGCTGGGTCCTTTATGTAGAAAATCTGCTCGACTTGTTTCGCAAGTACGAATGGTTCGTCGGCATATCCAACCTTGGATAGATCTACTAAAGTGAAGCCTTCCTTATCGACTTTAACACCAGTGCGTATATTGACCCAACGGCATCGAAACAAAGGAACCTTGAACTTCACGTAGTTCAGCTCCTAGATCTGCTCAATGCGGCCGTAGTATGTGTTCGACCCCACTTGATCCTGGAAGGCATCTATACGGACTCCGCTTTTTGCACTGTGCTTTTGTCATCTTGCTGGACGGTGTAAAATGTGTATCCATTAATATCGTATCCTTGCCATGTGTCTATGGCCCAACACGGTCCCATTCCCAACAAGTGTACAGTCTCATTTGGGATATCCGTCGACATGGTGACACGATTCTTGAACCAAGTGTTGAACCGAGAGTTATGTTCTCTGTTAATCCACGTCTCAGATCAACCCGTGTTCTCCTGCCGGATTTTGGCTAAGTGCTCCTCAAAGTATGGGCTAACTTCTGCCATATGCTGGAGCACAGCAAAATGAGCCTGCCCGTAGGAAGCTTGATCGGGCCTAATTCTTTTCCTCCCAATTGTGCCAGCACCTGACAACCTTCCTTCGTGACGAGACGCTAGAACTCCGATAGGCTCGGCCTTGGACATGTAATGCACGCAGAACTCAATGACCTCCTCGGTCATGTAGCCTTCAATGATGCTCCCCTCCGGTTTTGCTCTGTTCCGAACGTATGCCTTCAGAACTCCCATGTACCTCTCGAACGGGTACATTTCTCTTAGAAAAGCTGGGCCACATAGTTTTGTTTGCTTCACAAGATGAACAGGGAGATGAACCATGATATCAAAGAAAGACAGTGGAAAAAACATCTCCATGTGGCAGAGGGTATTGACAATATCAGTCTGCAACCCATCTAGATCTTCGGGATCTATAACTTTCTGTCCGATGGCATTGAAAAATGCGCACAGACGTTGGATTGTATGACGGACTTTCGGTGGAAGAATGCCTCTGATAGCAACTGGCAAGATTTGTGTGATTAGCACGTGACAATCATGCGACTTCATTCCAACCAGTTTAAGGTCTTCCGATTTGACGTACTTACTAATCCTCGCTGAATAGCCCAATGGAACTTTAATATCTTTCAAGCACGATAACATTGTGATCTTCTCATCCTTCGACAGTGTGTGGCAAGCTGGAGGGAGGTACACTCTAGCTGTCTCTGCATCTGTTATGGGCTGGAGTTCACTACGAATGTTCATTTCACTGAAATCAAGGCGCGCGTTCAACCCATCCTTTGTTTTGCCAGGAATATTCAGCAGCAGGCCAACCAAACTCTCACACACATTCTTTTCTACATGCATGAGATCAATGCAATGACGGACCTCAAGATCTTTCCAGTAAGGTAATCGCCAGAATATGGACTTTTTCTTCCACATACCCTTGTCCTTTGCCTGACTACGTTTTCTTTTCTTCCCAAACTCGTTGGTTATGTCCTTGACCAAGTTGTGGACCTCATCTCCGGACAAATCCTTGGGAGCAGGCTGAAGTTCTCTCTTACCGTTGAAAATATTCTTCTTCCTTCGAAATGCGTGACATAGCAGGAGCCACCTCCTATGACCCATATAAACCATCTTTCGTGATTTCTTCAAACACCAGCTGCGTGTATGTTCCATGCAGTCAGAGCATGCCTTCTTTCCTTTCACGGTTTGGCCAGAATGATTACCGAGGGCGGGATAGTCATTAATGGTGCAGAACAGTAGAACTCGTAGCTTGAAATTCTCCTGACCATATGCATCCCAAGTTTCCACACCTTCTTTCCAGAGCATCTCAAGATCGTCCATAACAGGCTCCAAGAACACATCGATATCATTGCCCAGTTGTTTCGGTCCTTGGATTAGCAAGCACAGCATAATATATTTTCTTTTAAAGCACAACCATGGTGGTAGGTTAAAGTTTGAAATAAGAACTGGCCAGGTGCTGTGAGTACTACTCATGTCTCCAAAAGGATTCATGCCATCTGTACACAGACATAGCCTCATGTTTCTAGGGTCGGCAGCAAAGTCTTTGTGTTTTCGATCGATATTCCTCCATTGAATCGAATCCGCTAGGTGTCTTAGCATACCGTCGTTCCTTCTCTCCGTGGCATGCCAACGTACTAAATTTGCCTCCTTGGGGTTTGCAAATATTCTTTTGAAATGATCAATGATAGGTAGATACCACACAACCTTCGTGGGACCACCTCGCTTTGATTTTTTTTCCTTCGTCAGGACTTTTCTTACGCTTGTATCGAGAGGCCTTGCATACAGGACAAGCATCTAACTCCGCATATTGCTTGTGGTACAATATGCAGTCGTTTGGACAAGCGTGAATTCTACGGACCTCTAACCCCATGGGACACAAAACCTGCTTTGCTTCATATGTCGTCTCGAGCAATGTGTTCCCATCAGGCAGCATGGCCTTCAAAATTCCCAAAAGCTCTGTGAAACTCTTGTCTGTCCATCCACTACTTGCCTTCAGCTTCAATAGGTCCAAGGTAGCTGATAATTTGGTCTGCTTTGCTTTGCATCCGGCGTACAGAGGCGTCTGCGAGTCACTGATCAACCTGCTGAACTTTGCGGAATCTCTCTCGTTGTAAGCTAGATCCTCAATGTCACGTAACATGTCTTGCAGCAGATCATGATCAACATCAACCATTTCACCGCCTAGTGGAGAAGGTACAAACATGTCATGCTCATCTTCATCTTCCTGATTTTGCGCACCAGTACTGTCTGCAGCAGCACCACTTCCTGATTCCTGCTCTCCATGCTTAACCCAACATGTGTAGCCCTCCATGAATCCTCGTTGTATCAGATGAGCGTGTACGTCCATTCGGCTATCAAACATATTTTCATTCTTGCAATCTGCACATGGACAACACATGTAATCGCTGTTTCTTCTTTTCCTATCCTCCTCCGCGACGTTAATAAAATTTAATACCCCATTTCTATACTCTTGACTATGACGTTTCACAGATTTCGCATACATCCAACTTCGATCCATCTCTACAGAAATGAAAAAAGAATCAGAGAAACATCTTATAAGATAAATACCGCTAAATTCATAAGAATTGATGAATTTTCTAAATTAATGATTATTATTTGTCACTTACCTTTATGAATTTACTGTTTTCTTTGGGAAAAAAAAATTTCGCCCCCTCCAACCTCTCACCAGATTTGTGAATATTGGGATACAGATACTCTGGCGGTTGCGGCTATTTATAGTGTGCACTAACTATCGGGCATATAAGGTATCTTTATCGAGCCTAAAAAAAAAGCCCGTCACAGAGGAGTGCCATCCGTGACAGGCTTTGTAGATATCTCAAACGGGCATCAAGATGGGGCCCGTCACAGATGATTGTCATCTGTGATGGGCTGCAATTACAGCCCGATGAGATATTTAAGGTTATCTCAATCGGGCCTTAAGTTGGGGCCCGTCACAGATGATTGTCATCTGTGACGGGCTCCAACTACGGCCCGATTGAGATATTTAAGGTTATCTCAATCAGGCCCTAGTTTAGGCCTGTCACAGATATGTGTCATCCGTGACGGGCTTCAGTTCTATGCACATTTAACATGTCTCTCCGACCATATCTCAATCGGCCTCTTTTTAGGCCCGTTTGAGATGTTTTCTTTGTGACGGCCCGTAAAGTCCAGTTATATTACAGCCCGTCACAGATGAGAGGATCTTCACTAGTGATATACTGTCTTGAACCAAAGTGAACACATTAATGTAAATTATCATAGATGCTACTTTCACGTAACCTGCTTTCAGTTACACAGAACAACTTTGGAAGACCCATGCCTCAAGTGGAAATTCAAAAGGGAAAACTATTAAGCCATCTAATAGGAAGTGGTACAATCAGCCGTGAATATTATATGACCTATACAAACAATACCAAAAACCTATGAAGTTGGCAGAAATCATTCTCAAAACCACCAAAAGAGTCAATTTAAACCGGTTTTCAAAGATAGGGAATGTGTTGTATTCTGTTTTATGGTTGAGGGAGACGATTCAGTTAGGACCGAGAGACTAGGGAGTCAAAATAGACTTATTCCGGTCGGGAAATTCTGGTTCAGTCCAGACTCAGCCTTCCCCTCGATGCATCTCCTTGAGCCGACCTCCCTCCCACGTGAAGTGTTGGTGAGCATCCATCCAACCCCTCTGCCATCTCGCACCTTTTTTTTCTCTCTCGAATTCATGTTAACCCTAGCTTCTCTTGTAGATCCACAAGATTCTCTCTCTCTCTGACTTAAACCTCTTAAACCCCCATGTCATAGAAGCCTGCGGTGGCGGCGGAGGACGTCTTGGCCCGTCTCGGCACCGACGAGACGGTTGGACTGACGGAAGAGGAGGCGGCGCGACGCCTCAAGGCGTATGGACTGGCACACCCCGGAGTTTTCAAGCGGGGATTTAATACACATTCTGCTTGGAATTCGGGTTAGCGAATCTCTGGGCGTGACACGGACCACCCCCAGGTTCGATTGTTCCTCCCTCCTTGTTTCTTTTATTTTCCCCTAATTGATTCCGACCACTTTGTGGGGGAAGGGTGCATAGAGATTGACTGGGAGGTTGTCGATGGATTACGCAAACTAGAGCCTCACAATCACACTGTACTGTCTATACTGTTGCAATATGTGTGGCATTACATCCACTGTATATTTCACTGCCTTTTTAGTTCAATTGGCAATTATGTCCACCATGATATCGTAACTCTGGCAAGCAATGAATCAAATGCCTTTTGAGTTTGTGTGTTGAACTATGATGTCCTCAGAGAAAAAAAAGTGAGAAGAGATCGGATTTTTGCAATTTTTAATACCGGTTACATACATTAGCTGATGTTTGATGTTGCTGGCCTTCAACATTGTGCTTCAGGTTGGTGGCAAGCTTCTTGCTACACTCAACTGCATCCTCCTGCTCTGGGGATGGGATCACTCCTTTACCAAGTACATTAAATACAAAATTGGATGGGAGTCATGGGAGCATCTTATCTTCCCTTGGTCCAGGGAGATGTTATTTGTCATGTTCATCAATTTCTCGTCATGGGCAGCATTGGCGGCTGCACTTGTGTCCCTTGCCCTTAACTCAGCTGGTCAGACAACCTATGAACTGGTCATTATCGTCTCCTTACTTGTGGGAAGCATGTGTGCATGCTGTGTTGCCAAGCTCCTTGCCAATCGTGCTAAGGCACCCCTAGAAGCTAAAGCTTTTGCACGAAGGACCAAGATTCTGAGGGATGGAATATGGAAACATGAGGATGCGACCAATCTTGTCCCTGGGGATATCATATATCTCAACTGTGGTGATATTGTGCCAACCAATGCTTTTGTCCTCAACATGGCAGAGATCAACACCAAAACCATTCGTCATGAAAGGTGTGTCAACTATGTGATGGGATCCCTTATATACTATGGCTGGCTGTCTGCTGTGGCGAAGGGACTGCTGTTGTTATTGCGACAGGCAGCATCCCCATGAGCACTCTGAAATAGCTTTATCAAAAATGATTCTCTCGATCTGGGCAGCTTAGGAAGTGTGTCATAGCTGCTGCCACTTTTTACTTCTGCGTAGTACTTGTTGGCATCATAAGTGAGGCTCCTATTAAATTCTTTTTCCATCAAAGCATAGGCACACTGCACAGTGGCCACTTTATGCCGCTTATTGGTTTAATACCAGTGGCGATGCCTACTGTGCTCTACCTGGCATTGGAATTGGGCTCTCGGAGGCTTTCCAAATTGGGGGTTGCCAGCCGGGGAACTTTTGCTCTTGGAGACTTGGCTAGCGTGGATGCTATGCTCTTCAACATGACTGGCACATTGACATGCAACAAGCCCTATTTTGACAAGGACAAGATTGAAGTGCTTAGAGAAGGTATTGCTAAAAATCATGCTGTCCTTTTGGCTGCGCGGGCCTCCGAAGAACACAATGAACTGTACAAAAAACCGATTGATGCAGCCATTCTAGGCCTTATGGATGATTTAGAACAGGTACATCGGCTCGGAGACGAAAGAGGAAACCGAAGCAGAGAGGAAGGATTGAGTTGGAGTCAGACCAGGTCTCATATCGGACCCGGTAACCGTATCGGATTGGGAGCGGTGCTACCAGGAAGAGCGTATCGGCCGATACAGATTCGATGTGGTCGTCGGCTGATACGGGTTGCAAATTGACAGAGTCAGCGTGGGCTTGGTCTGGGCTCAAGATAAGCTTCAAGGAAGTTCCAAATAGAGATAAAGCTCGGTTTTAGACAATTGTATGTTGTAAATCGAGTAGGTTTAGATCTGATCTGTGGCAAGAGTCTGCCGTAGAGACTTGTATGTTAACTTAGAGATAAGATCATGTCCTACAAGGACCCTGTTGTAATATCGAGTATAAATATCCCGGTAGTTTGTACATAGAAACTCTCGAATCAATCACACAAAAAACCAGTTCAATCTACTTTCGGCGCATCGCCAACCCTCGCAAGAGGTTAACACCCAACGAGTTCTTGCTTCCCCAGAGCAGAGGTAAGAACTCGTCCCCGACGATCTGCATCGTCGGGGCTAGTGTGTCGCTTTAGGCACGTTAAGCCCTGACGATGTGATCGTCGTTTACCGTGTGTTAGCTAATCTTAATGCTGCTTTCTTATTCTGTCTCGCCAGCGGCTAACTCGTTTTAGGGTTTACTGCCGACGATGATCGAATTAGTTTGCTCGTTTAGATTATCTAAGGCATTTACCATCCCCAAAAGTGATCGACGACTTGGTTTTCTTTATGTTAATTCTTGATCTACACTTTGAGTTGCTATCGACCTTAGTCGTGTTTCGAGGTTTAACCTAAAGCATGTTTTTGATCGTAATTAAGGATAGCGTCGGGGTTTCAGCCGGTCTTACCTAATGCATGTGATTATTTTATATTATTGCATGTGTTTGCTACTTATGCAGGCGGATTGGTGAATATAAATATATTGATCACAGGGTATTCTCAAGATCTCTCTGTGGTTGATATATTTATATTGGCCGATTGGCTTGTATAAGTTCGCACTAGAGTATTAGCTAGTGTATTTATCTTCATGCTACCCTCATCGGCCGATTCTAGTAGTTTGCTATAAACCTGATAACATGGGTCGATGAGATTAGATCTACTTCATCAGTTTTATCTTATTATTATACCAAGTAAGCCGATATAGGTTTGTCCTATCGGCTAGGCCTCCACGATGCAACATCGGTCTATCGGCCGATCGGCCATTGGTTCTCACATGGTTTACTTGTTTAATCTTGTTGATTGCAGATCAAATCAACTGGCACGCCCTGCACGTATCTAGGCAAGCCATTGGACCTGCACTGGAGCTAAGCAGATCTCCCAGGCCACCGCGGAAACGCGGAACCCGTTTTCTTGTTGGGCGGGTCTAAATTTTGCGCCAACACGCTTTTGGCACGCCCAGTGGGACTCAAGAGCACATGCTTCGCAACAACAAGAGCACCACTTCGAGATGTCGAAGCAGGCCGAGATCTCCGAGGAGAACGTCGTCTCCATGACCGTCGACCAGCTCAACGCAGAACAGAAAGCCAAGATGGAGAAGCTGGTCGAGCAGTTCCAGAATATGTATCTGCAAACATATTCTAGGACTCGGCAAGGCACCCTGCTTCAGAAGTCTATGGTGATAATGCCGAATCCTGGAGATGGAGCTAGTACGTCGGCGGCGGCACATGACCACACCGTCAAGACCGAAGATACCGCGACGCCGACGTTGCAAGACAGAATTGACTCCGCAGTTCACTCTGCGCTAGTCAACCAGTCGGGGATCCTGGTGAACACATTGACCAATACGGTCAAGTCGATCCTAGATGGGTCGATCCACCAGTACAAGCCTCAGGGGCTGATTTTCTTGCCAGAAAATAAGTTCCCTGCCTATCGGAACCTGAGGAACGACCTAAGCACGGCTCAGCCAACAGCGCCGATGCCACCCCCATCGGCGCAACCAACAACCCTGCCGCTGGTCCTCACCAAGCAGGCGGGAGGAAGCCCTCAGCACATCACGGAGGAGCAATATGCTCAATGGACAAAGGGGAAGCAACCAGTGATCGAGCCGATGCAGCAAGTTCCTGTCAACCCGCCATCGGCCGGACAGCCTCACATCCCCATGCCTGGCAACCCTCCGCAGCCAGCTGCGTACAACGTGCCGCAAGGCTACCAGCAGTACACCACAGGGCAGTACGGCGCGCAGAACCTGGATCACCACTATTAACCGTACTCCCCCAGGCACTATCAAGTAGAGGGCCTCCAACAATCCTACCAGCAGGACCTCCCGCATCGGCCCGCAGGATACTGGGCTGACATGATAGCCGAGGTGACGCGAGATCAGTTCGGTTTGAATCCCAAGGAGAGTTCTACGGTGTATCGGCACCCATACCCCGAGGAATTTGACAGAGTGCCATTGCCAGGCCGATACAAAATCCCAGATTTCTCCAAGTTTTCGGGGCAGGATAACGTCTCGACGTACGAGCATGTGAGCCGATTCCTAGCACAATGCGGTGTAGAATCGGATGAACCAGGTAGACATGTCTTCGGCCGATTGATCTGCTCCAGGATAGACAGAGGCCGCTTCTCCAAAAGACATGCATCTTCTGGTTCTGTGGTCTTCATGATCGGCATACTTTGATGGGAAACAGGAGTCCGATAGCGAAGGCCGATCGGCTATGGTGTTGGTGTGGATAGTAAGCCAAAGCTATATAAACCACCATGGTCCTCCATGAGCCACAGTTTGCTTCAACATTAAATCCTGAGTGGAGATATGGAGTAGCCGATAGACAGCTCCCAACAGGTATCGGCCAAGGGGGATTTGTTTCTTGTCGACCAAAGCTTGAGCCAAGTGTTGACAATTTGTAGTAGGGCCGCAAGTCGATCCACAGAAGACGAATCTTTCCAACCACAGCGTCAGGAAGGCCACGTGTTCTCTTTCTGAGACCGATCCTTGTTCCATGTGTTCAGAAATGTATCCAGACCAGCCTCCAATCTTCTTGGTTTTCAATTTGTGGCTGCTGTTTGCCAGGAGGCTGAAGGGATTGATCTCGGACTGGATGTCTAGTCCTGTTAGCATCTTGATGTCGATCAGAGTTGGGGTCATCGGACCTTGCTTGAACAGGAAAGCGTTCAAGGTGCTAGACCAAAAGTAAGTGGCTGCTGACATGAGTGGCTCGTTTTTCTTGGTATCGGCCAGGGATAAAGTGATGCATTGGCTGATTCCTATCTCGTCCCAGTGGACCTGTTTGGCTGCGGCGATCCTCTTGTGCCAGGTCCTGTACCCATTGAGCCTCGATGGCCAGGATCTGAAGGTGTGTTTCCACGAAGAGACATTGGGCTTGGCTTGCTTAAAGGGGACTCTGTCTGTCTCAGCATTGATCAGCCAGGTTGGGTCGCAGTCGCCCATGGGGCCTAGCAGGAAGCGGTGTGATTTGTCATTGGTGGGGATCAAGATTTGGTTTTTGAAGACCTATGTCAGAAGAACAACGATGAAAAAATGAAGACCCGGGGGGGCAAAAGCAGAAAACCCTAGTTTGAAGAAATCGGCGGGAAAGTGGAAATGTGAATTCAGAAGGGATTAACTTACCGCAGGGATCTCGGAGGCGTAAAATGGAGCGAAAGCCATTGTTGTCGTTGAAGGGGTCGTCGTTGAGGGAGTTGATGCCGATGGGACGCCGAGGGGTCGCCGGAGTTGAAGAACACGAAGAGATTGTTGAATCGGCGGCGGAGGGGTGTGAATCTGGATCTGCGCGGTTTTCGTTCAAGCCCTAGCAAGGAAGTCGATGGGTTCCTCGGAGCTAATTCCGCCACATTATATAATGAAGCGGAATTGGGGGGCATGTGTTAACAGCGGATTTTGGCAATCGGCTCGGAGAGGAAAGAGGAAACCGAAGCAGAGAGGAAGGATTGAGTTGGAGTCAGACCAGGTCTCATATCGGACCCGGTAACCGTATCGGACTGGGAGAGGCGCTACCAGGAAGAGCGTATCGGCTGATACGGATTCGATGTGGTCATCGGCTGATACGAGTTGCAAATTGACAGAGTCAACGTGGGCTTGGTCTGGGCTCAAGATAAGCTTCAAGGAAGTTGCCAAACAGAGATAAAGCTCAGTTTTAGGCAATTGAATGTTGTAAATCGAGTAGGTTTAGATCTGATCTGTGGCAAGAGTCTGCCGTAGAGACTTGTTTGTTAAGTTAGAGATAAGATCGTGTCCTACAAGGACCCTGTTGTAATCTCGGGTATAAATATCCCGGTAGTTTGTACATAGAAACTCTCGAATCAATCACACAAAAAACTAGTTCAATCTACTTTCGGTGCATTGCCAACCCTCGCAAGAGGTAAACTCCCGACGAGTTCTTGCTTCCCCAGAGCACAGGTAAGAACTCGTCCCCGACGATCTGCATCGTCGGGGCTAGTGTGTCGCTTTAGGCACGTTAAGTCCTGGCGATGTGATCGTCGTTTACCGTGTGTTAGCTAATCTTAATGCTGCTTTCTTATTCTGTCTCGCCAGCGGCTAACTCGTTTTAGGATTTACTGCCGACGATGATCGAATTAGTTTGCTCGTTTAGATTATCTAAGGCATTTACCATCACCAAAAGTGATCGACGACTTGGTTTTCTTTATGTTAATCCTCGATCTACACTTTGAGTTGCTATCGACCTTAGTCGTGTTTCGAGGTTTAACCTAAAGCCTGTTTTTGATCGTAATTAAGGATAGCGCCGGGGTTTCAGCCAGTCTTACCTAATGCATGTGATTATTTTATATTCTTGCATGTGTTTGCTACTTATGCAGGCGGATTGTTGAATATAAATATATTGATCACAGGGTATTCTCAAGATCTCTCTGTGGTTGATATATTTATATTGGCCGATTGGCTTGTATAAGTTCGCACTAGAGTATTAGCTAGTGTATTTATCTTTATGCTACCCTCATCGGCCGATTCTAGTAGTTTGCTATAAACCTGATAACATGGGTCGATGAGATTAGATCTACTTCATCAGTTTTATCTTATTATTATACCAAGTAAGCCGATATAGGTTTGCCCTATCGGCTAGGCCTCCACGATGCAACATCGGCCTATCGGCTGATCGGCCATCGGTTCTCACATGGTTTACTTGTTTAATCTTGTTGATTGCAGATCAAATCAACTGGCACGCCTTGCACGTATCTAGGCAAGCCATTGGACCTGCACTGGAGCTAAGCAGATCTCCCAGGCCGCCGTGGAAACGCGGAACCCGTTTTCTTGTTGGGCGGGTCTAAATTCTGCGCCAACACCTTCTTATTAGGATCTATGTGTTTTTGCTTCTTATTCTTTTTCCAAAGGCTTAAGAAACCAATTGATGCAGGTACAAGTTGGCATTAATGTTATAGAGCACCGCTCCTGCATGTTTGTTGCAATGATATTGATGTACATGAGTACTTACATCGATGTAAATGGCTCCAAGTTTTCTGTGCTCAAAGGTGACCCTGCATTGGTAAGCAACCAATCCACTGTCAGCAAATCCAATGAAACAGCCCATCCCAGCTCCTTTAGTGCCACATACATCACTTGTTTACATTTCCTCACACTACTTCATAAGACATTTTGCAAATCACAGCACCTCCTAGCTCATTCTATGAGAAAGCGTAAACGTAAGACCACTGCAAGGTTGCTGGGCTGAGCGGATTTTGGCCAAGCTTGTTAAAGCAAAGGAATAACATAGATGTATTCATCTCAATTATCTTCTTTTCTTGGCAGAGATGCTTCGTGATTGCAATTGTAGCAAAGAAATAAAAGAGCATATACACAAACGTATTGATAAGCTTGGTCTTGATGGGTATCAATGTATTGTTGTTGGACGTATTGTTAACTCTCAGTTGGACATTATTATTCTTCTACCTTTCATAGATGATCTCAGAAGCGATAGTGCAGAAGCTGTTGATAATCTCACTGATATGGGTCTGAGTGTAATAGTACTTACATGTGATCTTAGCCATGTCTCCCATGTTTAACTTGATTTTCATGTCATTTTTCATTTGCATTTTATCTAAGTGTTCTCATGTTTGTTTTTCTATTTCAGAAAGATCAATGACACTCACAAAGCACGTATCTGGAAGACTTGGAAAACTAGGCTTAAATGTGTGGCATGCCAACTCTATGTGGGGGTCGGTGAGCAGCAAAAATGAGCTTTTCTTGAATATCAATGGGATTTCTGATCTGTTTGTAGGTCTGCTTCTTGCCTTGATAGTTACGTTGATTATTGCTACATCTATCACTTTTTGTGAATTGTTTGCTTACTGAGTTGCTCTTTCAATTTGTTATATCAAATCTGAGAACTTATTTTTGTCGTCGTTGTGCAATGGTTGGATATGAATTTTCGGATGCTGATTCTATTTGTGAAAGCGATATTTGATTCGTAGTTGCTGATGCCACTGATAGCACCAAAAGTGAATCTGATATTGTTTTGACTGAGCATGCCTTGCTGTCTGTTTCTTCTACTGTTCAAACCAGAAGGGAAATTTGCCAGATCATGAAAGGATGCATGGTACGTAACACATGTCCATTCGCAATTTCTCTCTTCGCTAATGATTTTGAGGGTTCGTGTGTGGCCAATCTGTGCTTCGATTGCAGGTTTATAATGTTTCATCAACTGTCCATGCTATGAGTAGAAATATAGAATTATAATTTCCTTTTTATAAAAAAATGACTAATATAAACTTCTGATGCTAATAAATTTATTTATCTGTTGAAGTTTGCTATTCGTCTTATTTTACTTCTATGGAGACTCGAGCTACCCTGTTTCCCAATGCTGATGATTGCTGGTCACAACTACTGTGAGTTTGTAACTTCATAATGTTGTTGTAGCCATAAATTTGCAATGTATAATACTTTGTTGTTTGTTTCATGATTTACTATCTGCCTTTCATTATAATTCCCAGGCACATCAAGTGCAATATTATTTGGAAGGGTGAAATCATTCCAGTCACCAGATAGTTCGAAAGCAAAAAAGATTATCGCAACTGGTGCTGCTTTTGGAAGCTATGTTACCCACTTGTAGCCCTTATTATTTGTTGTGATTTTCTAGTACCAAACCTAATTAACAGTATTTGATTGCACATAATCAAAGCTAGATTGCTCATTGGCCATGATTAGCAGATTAAATCTGCCTTGTTCCTTCAAATGAGCATTGTTAACCATGCTATCGAACTTTTTGCACAATCATTGGATGTCCACTGCTCTGGGCCTCTAGTTAATATTTCTGGGCCTCTTCTATCATGCCAAGCTGAAATTTTAGAGAAAATCCAAGAAATTGCATTGACAAGCGCCCAATTCAAGGAAATGCCATCGACAAGCATGAGGTCCATTAAATGCTTATCTGTATGCATAGTAGTGAAGCTTGGTCTTCAAGCATGCTAATCTTTTACAATCGTAGTAGTGAAACTTGAGAGTTAGTAGCATCAAGACTAATCTAGTTGTCATGTCCATTGGCAGGTGAGACCTGTGTAACCTTGCAAAGTTCAACATATCTGGGATAACCCGCAGAAGGCTATTCACTGGTTGGACTGAGGGGATGGGGAGGTGCAGGAGGCTGCTCAACAGGGGTAAAATGTGGATGGAGATGTTGACCTTAACTGCTATCACAGGCTTTATTCTTGTCAGGTCGATCTATGCATATCATATCATGAAGGTCCGCAGCAGTAGGGTGGCACTTGGCAGGTAGCCTTGACATTAACATGTAGCTTTAGGTCTAAAATTAGTGACTAAGCAATGTATATTATTAACCCGTGTAAAGTACTTGTCTTCAACATGGTTTTGTTTCTGTCTTCTTTTTTTTTGGGCGTCCGGGTTGCTACTGCAGTATAATTTTGAGAAATCTAAGAAATTTGGATGCGATTAGACATCTGATCTACACCAAAATGTACGACAGTTGGACGGTCAAATGTTTCACTAGATTGTCAAAATGGTTCAATCCAACACATGTGAAAAAGAATAGTGAAATGTTACTTAAAATAGTATAATCCTGCTACATTTACAACTAATAAGTTAAGGAACATAATAAAAAATGATGTGCAACATTTTTGGAAAAATAATTGTGCAACGTCTCTAAAAATAATTAGTGCAATATAAAAACAAAAAGCAGTAAAACATTCGACCACAACATTCAACTAGTTTATTCCTCCTATTCCAGAATATAACACCTTTGATGCGAGTGAGAGGGTTAGGGGTGAACCATCAACAAGAAAATTGAAAATATGTCACTCAATAGAAGTGGCTTCGATATAATACCACTGAATAGGTTTGCCACACTTATTGTAATGCTTTCTTTTTTGTGGGTGGGTGTGTGGGGTAGCATATCGATCATTCCTGTTCGATGCAAGCCATACTCATCCTTAACATATTGCCATTTGCATCATATGTTCACGACTTCTCTTCGTGGGCTTCCTATTTTTTATGCAATTTGGGGCAACCAAATTTTTTTTGGG
Source organism: Oryza officinalis (assembly GCA_008326285.1). NCBI lineage: Eukaryota > Viridiplantae > Streptophyta > Magnoliopsida > Poales > Poaceae > Oryza > Oryza officinalis. The sequence continues at coordinate 21,671,621 of BDMV01000011.1, read as the reverse complement.
TGTGACCAGTTTTCTTAATCCATCATCCATCCTGAACTAAATATGTTCAATATTGCAGTCATTTCAAGGATGGAATCTGTGCGCAGGGCTGAGCTGACTAAGTTTCAGAAGAAGTCAAAGAACAGTACATGTCTAACATTGAGAGGCAGTATAGATCTAAAGACTCAATGGGTTGCTGAGTGTGGCAATGACGATTAGGAAGATGTTGAGGACATGGCCAACGAAGATAGAAGAAGACATGTTTAAATTCATAGTACTAGATAGTGTCTAATCGATAGAGGGAGAAGGATCGAGGGGAAGTTCCACACATTCGACACCCACTCCAGTTGCCTTCCTTTTTCGACGCTTGATGTACGTTTACGTATAGTGACGCTTAAGTTTTTTCCTGCTGTCATGAATCAGATTGTTGCGGGATGTGACGTCTCGATAAAAATCTGTTGCTGTATAACACAAAGTGTCACGTCCTGATAAATTCATCTCAAGTTAAAAATCATGCGTTAAAAGGAATAATAGAATTAATTAAAAGTCTAAAAGAAATCTCAAACATTAAAATGTGTACAAGAAAAATTCGAAAGTGGCTTGGAGTATTTTTCCTAAATTCTCCATGCTCTAAATTGGTCCCTCAATTGACTTGAATTTTCAGAGCACAAGACATAATTTTAACGCAACAATAACCAATTTCGAAGTTAAATAAAATAGAAAACCTAAAAATAATCCTCTCCCTCTCCTTGGGCCACATCTGGCCCAAAGTCCACCCCTCTTTTCCTTGGCCCGCAGTCGAAGTCTCATTTTCCTCCTCCCTCTCTCCCTTCCTCTTGGGCGTTTTCCCCCGTCCTCGGCCCATCTCCTCTCCCCTCCCCTCGGCCCAGCCACCCCTGCCTGCCCTGTCCTCCTCCTCGCGTGGCCCAGCCGGCCTAGGGAGGCCACTCCTCCAGCAGCCGAGCCACCGCCCTCTCCTCTTCCTCTCGGCCGAATAGCCACCGCCACCTCTTGATCATCCCTCTCCGGTTGATTTCTCTCCCATTTGATTGCAAAAATCGGTTTCTCTCCTCCTCCTCTTCAATTCCCCTAAGTTTTCTCCTTTTGATTAGGCTTAAATTCACGGGGATTTAATCCCTCTTCTTTGCGGCCAGGGAGCTCCCCGGCCGTTCACCTCCTCCTTCTGGCCTATAAAATGGCGGCATCTCCTTCCTCCTCCCCTGTTGTCAAGCATGCTGAATTTATACTGTCCAGTGTCATTTGTGATCACCACATGATTTTGGATGAGTGAGATCTATACACGCATAAATAGCCACTCAAAACTCAATGTGTCCATGATCACAACATAACACTATTCAATATAAACTCCGCAACGCCGAATAATGAGCAAAGGAGATATTGCTGAGACTCAGCGTGCCAGTCAACTTCAGCTTGAGACATGCCCGTCAAACCACACGAAGGCGGCTACCAAATGTGTTACACATCTCAGGAGACTTGACTCAAAATCTCTAGAGCTCTACAACATCTCAATTGCTCAAAATTCATACTCATGCTTAGCTAGCCCTAGGAAGTTGCTAGCTTTGCATTTTCATCTAAGCCAAGATATCAGAACAATGTACACAATGGGTGACTTAGATATAAATAGAGACATTTAACTAGAGTATATACATAGGGCCAACCGGCCTAATAATTAATGTCCATCGAAAGCGTGTCTACCCATTTTCGCAGGCAACCGACTAGGGGTAGGCCCCTAAGTAGGGCCATCCTGAACAATCAAATGATCCCGAGCACTCAACTACCTGTATCAAAATCTAAACAACAACATATTTACAGGGCAAGAGTCAGTACATTAATCAAATTAATATACTGGCAAGCACAAAATCAAACCTACATACATGAAGGCTCAACTTCAAAGGGAGGCTATATGTGAACTTAATTTTAAGCACAAAGCTAATTTTAGTTCGCAAACATTTGCAATGTATTTAGATAAACCTTTGCAAGTGTATAAAATAAATAGCATGACATAATATCATAATAGTAACATAATAACGTCATAACCATCATAATACCATTCTTGCTCCATCCATGGCAGCAAGCAATACATCACAATATCAGCCCACATCAGGCAAAATCAGCATCATAATCCTCAAAACTCAACTCATTTCACCATTCCCATAGCCCATTTTCATAAACACATTTATAAATCACAAGTCTATACCCATGACAATTCACTATGTTGCTCATGATCGTGAGCACGGCTAATCGATTAGTTTTAGACTCTGTAGAATTTGTACAACTTTACCCACATGATGTGAATCGCTCTAGTTTGTCTGGTACCCATCGGTGCCACCACAATCTACACGTTGAATGCGGTGTATAGGTCACCACGTAGCCTTTACATTACTTAACGCCTAGCTTTGCGTTAGCGACGGCAAGTGTGAATCCATCCTATGAATAACCCAGAACCGTTAGGTGGCGGGCCCACGTCTTAAACCTAACGCCGTGGCAGCGAACACCTCCGTTCCCCCACGAGGCACTTAACCGATGAATTCGACAGATTTAGACGCCCATCCTATGAGGCGGACCATCCGTCCTCTCACAGAACACACTCACAGTTAGTAATATTCGCTAGCAATAAATTCAACACACACACATGGGTAGTTCCTATGAATCATCATTCAGACTATTTCATTCTACTCTGGCCTACCAATATGCAATGCTAGACTTTAAGTAACTTGATTAGCTAAGGCCACCCCATAAATAGCACATGTGGATGTATGGTAAACAATAGTGAACGACACAAAGTTCGGTCCTTAATTAACCCGAGCGAACACTCCTCCTATCGGTGCACAACTAACACCATATGTGCACCACTTGTCGCCCAAGTCTAAAAACATGTTTATCTCTATTTTAGTTCTCAAATAATAATAGTTCTCATTTCTGTCCAGAAGTAAAATAATGCCCATCATCTCATTTATAAAGTGATCACAATATTATTTAGCGAATTGCTAAGCATGGCTAAGCATATGGCACATATAAAGCATAATTAGACCCATTATAGTACAACCAATGTACTCCAATCATTCCTATGGTTACAATCAGCAACGAGTGAAATTTATCGAGGAGGTTCATGCAACAAGTGGGTTATAACTACCATCTTCTCAATAAAATACAATTTTCTACCAAATAGCGCATGCAATGTTATAAACAAAACATTTGCCCATAAAACGTAGGATTCAATGTGTTCAAAGGAAAAGGGGCACTTGCCTCACTTGTAGAAGTCCCTAATATGAATATGAAAACCAATTTCACTCCTTCACCGTCAACGAACTCACAATCTATATAATCATAACGTACAAATCGAATAAACATCCAAATAATGCGAAAAATCTAAAATGCTCTAAAATGCATGAATTCTTCACAGTGGGTTAGTACTGTCTTAAAATGAATTTTTGTGAAGAAATTTCTATGTTATCACTTCTATTTTGAGAGATATGAATTTTGTAAGTTCTATTCTAGACATAGGCTAATCAAGCTCTATTAGTACTCAGGTACATTTTAGGTCCAAGATTTGTGAAGTGTTGGGCTACTGCAGTGAAGGCTTGGTCCCCAGGAGTTTAACAAAATTGGTTTCACAATATTTAGAGTTAACATGATTTTATTATGAATTTTACAAGCTAGGTGATGTACTATAGTTTTTATTAGCTATACCGAATTTTAGAGATGATTCTAGTACTGTATGGTTCACATTTCAATTCATGGTAATTAAGATCATAAAATTATTTGTCTAACAAAACTGGAACCATTTCATTTTGGAGTTATAACTAATCCCATATACATTTTGAGGGTTTCTATACCAATAATGGACATTCTCATGTTACAAAAATTTGGAGGTGCTTAAGTACTAATATTTCTAGATCCTACTAGACAGGATTAAAATCTGCCATCTTGTGATCTTAACAAAATTTAGTTCAGATTTATTAAAGCTAGAATGTTTTTCTTGTGAATTTCATGAGTGTGGCTTCATATTATAGAAGTTATTTGTTACACCGATATTAGACGTATTTTATATATAGAAAGTGCAATATTTAAGTGTTCTACATTAAAGTGCATAATTCTATGAATGTACTGAAATTTGGTTCATCTCAGAATGAATTAAAATGGATTTACTATGGAATTTACAAGTTAGCATACTTTTCAGTTTAGAAGAAAATCATTTTAATCATTTTCCTTTTGACTTAACAGATCTCAAATTGGCTAGTTTCCAATAAAAGCTCTAGACTTTCTGGAAACCAACGCGCAATCCTATGGCTGTTCGATGTGTGAGGGTGTTTTAAAGGTAGGTCCCTAAAGTTGTTTAAATTCTCAACACAAGGTCCCTGTCTTCTGCCTTCATCCGTTCGATAGACTGGGAGGCGTAGCCATGGCTTGGCGAGCTTGCCGACCGTGAACGGCGGCTCAAAAGGGGAAGAGGTCAAAAGGTAAAATGAAGAGAACGCTCTCGCGATTCCATTCCTCTACTTTTCTTGGTTAGTGGACATTGGAGTATCGCCGGTGGCGAGTCCAAGCGGAGGATGTTTTCGGGTGGTGGTGCATGTGCACCTACGACCATGTATTGGCTAAATGTGTGCATACATGTATGTCTTAGAGGTTCAAGGGTGCTCACCAAGCTGTGCGCGAGGCCCGGCGATGCTTGGATGATGTCGGCGACGAGAGGAACGGCCCGGCAGCGGTAGAAGCTCCAGGACGACGATGATGGCACGGATGGGTCAGAGAGCTATGGAGAAGAGGCATGAATAAGGTCAGTAGGGTCCTAGGGGTATTTCATACGCGAGGAATTTAACTGTGGCTCACCGGAGGGGGAGGAATAGGTGTTGGCGCTCGGCAGCCGGAGTTAGAGAAGACGACGGCGATCTCCCTCATCGGTGCATGATCCTTTGGGTTACTTGAGGGCTTTCGCAGAGAAGGTCGAGGAGGTGTTGATGGCGCGGTGGCCCGGCTTGCGATGGTCCACGGCAATCGGAACGGCGACGAGGTCGTAGCGGCAGCAATCGGTGCGAGCTCCGGAGCTCCCGTGGCGCGACGGCGTTCCTGTTGCTGCAGTGGACAACACGAGACCAAATCAAAAGGGAAAAGTTTCGGCATGGTGAGAAGAATAGGGAACGTGGAGGAGATGGAGATGGTGGCGGACTGACAGCAACGGCGATCGTTGTCTTCCTCGCGGCCGGTGGCAAGTTTCAGGGCCACGGAGAGGCTAGGGCTTTTCTTCCTTGTTTTGGTCGGTACTGGGGAGGAGAGGAGAGATGTGCGACACTATATAGGTGGTCTCAACATCGGACATGAATGCAAACACGCGTCGACCTTTTCTCACCGCTTTCGGTTTCTCTCTGTGCCTGTTCTCTAGATAGAAAAGAGAGAAAAGAATAGGAACAGAGGTGTAGCTAGATAAGGTGTCTGCCATGTGGGTCCACTTCGTTGTGCACTAGGCTGGGGTTAGAGGGTTGGGTAGAATTTTGGTGAAAAAAAAACTGTGGCTAATTTCAGGATTTTTCTCTAATTACTTCTTTATCTAGTCTTTATAATCCTATAGTTTATTTTGTAGGCCAGATAAATTAATGTGTATTTTCGTGGAGATAGATAAAATGATATAGTTTCCATTTTTCTTGGTTGCACTCAAAAATTCCTTTTATTTTATTCTCAGAAAAAAAGAAAATAGGCCTGGCTGAAATTGAATTGAATTTTTAGTGGGTCAAAACTAAGAAAATAAATTCTGGAAAAATTATATTAATGCATGATAAATAAGCTGGTATTTGAATAAATTATGTTCTATATACACTTTCATATAATTTAATGCATGTTTAGATGAGACATGTGTTTTGTCGATTAGGGTTTAGGATTAAACCGGATTTTGACTTCTTTGATCAATTTAATTGAGGGTTTAGATGTAAAGATAAAATCATGTGAAAATTCCAGTGAGTCTAACCCATTGAGTAGAATCCACATGAATTTTTTTCCATGATTTTATCTTACAGCAATTATTTTTGAAAATTCACTAAGCTTATCTTTACTTATAGGTTTCCTATTATAATAATGTGATTAAATGATTATAAGATTATATTTAAGCTGTGTTTGACATGATATGATTGTTATCAAGTTAAATTTCCTTCTCACTATGCTTGATTCCCAAAAATAATTATAGGTTAAAATGTGTGTATGCTTGGGTTAGATTAAAGGTGGTTTATAATAGGACCTCCAGTACAACATGTTTATATTCTTTTTATATTCATGACTTATGTAGCCATATTGTAATGTTTAAGTTGCAAGGATTTTAGGAAATGACCTAGTCTCGTCATTAGGTCCTTTTAATTATTTACTTCATATTTTAATAAATCATCATGTGACCTATTATGAAATACAAGCAAGATCCAAAAACACTTAAAAGGACTCAAATCACACTCCACACATTGTGTTCATGCAAGCATGCAAATGTTTTATGGTTCATTTAATCTTAGACTGAAAAAGTTTTAAATTATCCTCAAAATTTTCATATGGTTTGAACTCATGTAGGGCTCTGGTGCAAAATTTTTAGGATTATTATTTAAGAAAAATATTTTCGACATTTTTGGATGCTAAATTTGAAATTCAAATTTTGGGTATGTTACACCTGTTGCCTCCACCTCGCAAGCCGAGCGTCTCCCTGCGCCACATCCTCTCTCCACCGTGCCAACCAACTCCGACTACTCCCCATCGCCCGGTGGCGCGCAAGACCCCGGCACTGCCACCCCCGACATTGCAGCTGCCCCCTCTCTCCCGACCTCTCCTCCGTTTTCTCTGAGGCAAGCCAGAGCGACATGGATGCCGGCAACCCGTGGTGCCACAGCCGCAGCACCGTCTCCTGCCGCCGTCGTCCTCCTTATAATCCGGTAGCCCCTACCGCCCTTGCCGGTGTGTTGCCCGGCATCGCCGTCTCCTTCCCGGCATCGTGGCGTCGTCGCCTTCCCCGGCCACCACTCAGTTTCAACGTTCGTCCTCGTCGTCGCGTGACCGTCATCGCCGTTCTCCTCCTCCGGCAACCCCTATCACGGTTCCTGTGCACCGCATGGCCTCGCTATCTTCGCCGTCGGCCTCACCTTCGTACAGCCGCCGTCGGCTGCCATTGTCGTCCTCTTGCCGATCCCGTCCGTCGTCCTTGTCATCGGCCCTCTCTTCATCAAGCCGAAGCCATCCTCATCGTCAAGGTCATCCGTGTTGTCAAGGTCGCTTGCGTCGTCAAGGTCGTCCATCTCATCGTCATCTTCCTCCGGCCATCGTTCCCGTCAAGCCGAGTGCAGCCCGTTGTCGTCCGCCTCTTCACCAAGCCCAAAGATCACCGAAGTGTCGCCCGTTCGTCTCCGTCGTCCCAGAGTCGTCGCTGCTGCCCTCGCCCTCGCTTTCGTCCTCAGCTCTGCGTTGTCAAGCTCGTCCTCGCCTTCGTGAAGGGTCACTGCCGTAGCCGTCTCCCTGTTCGTCACCATCTGTCTCCTCCGTTAGTCGTTGGTAGTTGCTGTCGTCCCCTTGCCTCGTCGCATTGTGGTTAGATTCCCTCCCTTGCTGCCCCCTTCCTTGTCCTCTCGGTGTCGCCACCATGCCCGTTGTACCGTGGTCGGTCCCGGTCTCATTCGCCGGCATCGACAGTCGTTCGTGCGGTCTTCGCGTGCACGTGTGGTGGTCATGTTCGTCTGCCCGTTTGGCTGCCTCATGCTTGCCCACGTGTGCAGCCCGCGTGGCATTCGTGTGTGTGTCCACTTGTCGGCCACTTGGTTTGGTTGACACGCATAGTCTCACTCCGTCCTTCCTCTGGATCGTCTCTATGAACCTGATCCACGATGAACTAGCCATCTGACCCGTGTGTCTCGGCTGCCAGTCGATCGATCCTTTCCCCTCGAGCGATATTTCATTACACATAATTTAATGGTTTAATAAAAATCAAACAACTCAGAATAATCCACATTAATTACACCAAAATTTCGAATGGTCGTTTCTCGACCATACGAGCTCCAAATTGACCCGTTCAAATTGTTTAGTTTTTGTTACAATTTAAAGAACCCATGTTTGTTGTTTTTATGTATTGTTGTCATTTCTTTCTTAGCGTTGTAGCTTTGTTTTGTTTGTTCGTGTAGTTGCTCTCGTTCCGGAGTTCCCGTGGTGCAACTTGAGTTCGTCGCTGAAGCTTCAGAAGCCCCTTTTTCTCTGAGCATGGCAAGTCACGCTCTCCTTGAGCATATTGAATAATAGTGTGCGAAAAGTATTTTAATTTAAACTATTGCATTCGCTTTGCTAAATTTACCATGTTATAACTATTTTACTTAGCCTTTCCTATATTTCCTTGTTATGACCTTATTATTTGTTATTGTGTAATTACCTTTGACAACCCTAGATAACAAAACCAGCTAGTGAGAACTCTATATGTGGTGCTTAATAGGAATTTTAGGATTATGTTTAGCCCTGCATAATTAGAAACATTTAGTTGTTTTACAATATCTAGACTTTGCGAATAACACTATGTTCTTGATTGATTGGATTAGAGGCTTGTTAGCCTGGACATGTTGGATCCCCTTTCAAGATTCCCAAACTTGTTTTTGGCTGGGCTCGAGGTGCTTGGGTTTAGCTAGTCGCACCTCGGCCGACATAAGGACCGGTCTTCAGGGCACGATTGCAAAGCATATTCCGTGCAACCACATGTCTAATAGGTAAGGCTTAACGTATCGGTTAGTGCGGTCATGAACAAGAAAGACACGGATAGGGATGGATGAAGCCCTTGGTGGGGTCGACGTCTTTGGCAGTACGCCCAGGGGCATAGACTGTCTGCTCGACCCAGGGCACCTTGTGGGGGAAGTCTATATCGGTCTTTTTTGTTTAGGGCAGTACTAGACGGTAGGTTATGTCATGAATTTATGTCGGGTTCCAAGGCATTGGGATGCGAGGTAAAGGTGTGTCTTGTGGGTAAAGTTATATACCTCTAGCCAGAGTATAAACTATTCGAATAGCCGCGCCCTCGGTTATGGGCAAGAGGAGCAATGACCCAAAGTTACAAGTTTTATTCTAATGAATTGGAATAATTGGATTTATTACCTGTGGGCCTGGTTTAAGGAAAGATCACGTGGGCACGTGGCTTGATAACAATTTGACTAGAGATAGGTCATGGTTTGATTAAAATGCCTTTAAATGATTAAATGTTTTGAAAAGCTTGTTTACCGCAAAATAACCCTTATAAACGAATCCTTGTACTCCCTTGCATTAAGTGCATTTTCCGGTGTGACTTGTTGAGTATGGTGGTTGTACTGATCCTTGCTCAATCTTTCCCGCTCCAGTTAGTGAAGCTCTTCAAGAAGAAGTCTTAGGTGGAGTCCTGGCTTATACCGCAGTTGAGCACCTGTGAAGATGGAGCCGTAGGCCCGCTAGTTCGCTGTTGTTTTTCTTTTGTTGTCAGGCCTTATGTGCCTTTGTAATAATGTAAATATTATCATTATAATTAATAAAGGTGTGTTTTTTGTATCAAGTTCTTGTGGTGTAACCCAGCTTTTCCAGCGACGGGGATTAATGCACTAGCGTTCGGGAAAGGTATTTTCCGGGTGTGACATGAAGGCGTAACTGGAGGCTGTCAAAATGTCTTTAGATTATACACGCATCATGGATAATATGCAATTTGAAGCACATAAGCTTAGAAAATTTTGCAACTTTAGAGTGAAAAAAAACGCAGTTGAACCGAGAAATTCGTTGGATCTTCACAACAAACATGCTGAGCGTAAAAACAATTCAAATCGACATGCTAATTCTTTACAAGATCTACACATGTTGGATCGCTACTATGTACTGTTCGTTCTCGCTCATGAAAAAGCTTCTCCAATACAAATCGTCTAAATCATATTGAATACAAATTTGGATCAACAGCTGATATCGAAAGTGGATCGAACTGTAGTGATTTGAGAGCATGTTCAACTCTGTTAGACACATTATACTCTAGTAGTATGTAGAGAATACCAAGGTATAGGACAACATCATACTCTTCAATGGTGTCCACGTTTTCTGGTTCTATGTTGTTATACACATGGACTTTTTGAGCTTGAGTAACCAATTAACCAAAGCTGAAAATGGTACTTGAAAATTGAAAATAAGGAAAAATGCGTCAGAAACAGAAGGCATCTTTGTGAGAACAAAGAACCACACAGACCAAAGTTTCCAAAATTAGAAAGGACGGCATATAAAACATGTGAATATATGATTGGATTTTCTGCCCTTATGATATGCAACTACACCCATATGGATTAGCACAAGTATAAGAAGCACACTACTATATAGCAAGGGCACAGAGGCAAAAAAAGTGCAGAACCACCATCACATGTGCACTACAAGAAGACAAGCAATGTATATTACTGATATTGCCAAATATATATACACAAACTTGTCCTTTTTTTACCATGCACAAATATAGTCAACTTTTGACACAGCTTTTTCAAATTCACAACTTATAATATGCTCTACATACAGCTTCCTCACTGTATTTTGAATTTTAAGCACGCTAATATACTTAGAAATCTTTCCTGAACAATGCGATAACTATACTGGATATTACCCTAACCATGCTTCCTCTTGTGTGTGAACATGTCTTCCTCTTTGAAAATATGTGACCGCAAAAATGTTTTCTAATTACTCCTCTTGAATTTGTTGTACACGAAAAATTACTGATATGACACATTATTCTCAAACGAAATAACTAGCAAATCCCCTAATACCTTCAATTTTGAAACCAAAGTAGCCATTGAGGGACGATCATTTGGATTGTTAACAATATAGGTATCTGTCAAAAGTGTCCTAGGACATTTCGTGGGGCTCCACTCCTTTTCTAGCAAAACCATTTCTCTGATGAGATTTCGAAAACAGAAGACATCAAATTTTTCATGGCCACACTCTGTTCAAGTACACAGATCATTAGTTTTAATAAAAAACATATTTTGGACCATATTAAAATAGTTTTGATGCGCTACAAATCTAAGTATATAAATACAAATGTTTTGGAGATTTGAAAAGTGACATTTCATGTCATAATGAAATATTTGACCAGCAACGAGCAACTTACAATTGCATGCTTCTAATTAGCTCTATGAGATAACAATGAATATGCTCTACATGAAGGAAGACACAAGTTCTTATTTTATTATTTTGCTTGGCTACTCATCTAACTAATGTATGAACATTGACGAAAATATCTACACTTAAAAACAAAAATAACAATCTTAAACTTTCAGACTAGAAACTAAGGACTATTTTGGATGTCTGAGGCATATGCATGACAAATTATCTTGAAAAGGAATCTCCAACCATAAAAAGAGAGTTGAAAAAGCTAGCTAATGAATCAAGTAAAGATGCTAGATCCTTCTACTTCTCTAACTCTATTATACTATTTAATAACCTTTTACATCCATTTCCCTTGTATCTTGTGAAATTCTTTAATTATGAACTTTGCTATCTTCTAAACTTGATGTATGATTTCAATGCCATAGTAGGTTTAGTTATAGGACACAGTATTATAGTTTAGGGGGAAGTATGGGTGCATTTTCTTCGATGGCTATCCAAAGTTAAGATCATAGTTAATATAAGGCCCTTCAGGGCTGTTAACCTTCACTCGCACACACATAGAAGTGCACCATATAATGATTTAGGCCATCTAAAAGGTATGTTCCTTTGTCTTATTAGAGTTGAGACAAAAAAACATACCTTTATCATTTGCATTAAAGATGCCAAATCTTCTATCCTTGAAGAAACTCATCTCTCGCCCTTTTTTGTGGCTAGTCTAAAATCAGCAATTTTAACTGTATTGTCCTGAAATTGTTGTCACTTATTAGTCAAAGAAGACAATTGCATGGTTCTCTAATAGCAACACATTTTCCCCGCAATAATAAAGTATTGACTGAATTTCACAAAATCAAAGATACTTTAGTCAAATTGATGCAAACTACATATTTAAGGTGTTGTCTCACAAACTACAGCATCAGCACAGAAAAATTATCATAAAACTACAAATTTATGACCAAGTATAACAAAACTACATATTTAATATTGAAGTCATCAAAAAACTATAGGTTTTAGAGTTTAAATCCCTAGCACAACCGATACGTTTGTGCTATAAACATTGTAGTCTTGTGATTAAATTGGAGCTAAACCTATAGTTTTTTGATAGTTTTATTACTTAATAATTATTTTTGTAATAAAACTAGAGCATAGTACTCTTCGGTATCAGCAAACCCCACAAGATTTTTGACATTTGCACCTAAAATTGAACTTAAGGCATTAATCTCTTGCTGCAATAAAACAGGGTGCAACAATTTTTTGACGATAGATAATGCAAAAGGTAAAAAAAGGTAGAGGTCAGAAACTTAATCATTTTAACATCAAATAATGCTAATATCTTTTACTGTGTACAGACAACCACAAGCTACCTAGACACATATTATGTAACAATGGAATTCAAGCAATATATATTTCCAATATGCACAAGCTATCCAAACATGTTTGATTGAATAATAATGCAGCAAAAATATTTACCCAAGATCAGCGAATGCATTACTGCACCAATTAATTTCATGGCGATTATTACCTGCCACATAATCCAGATATACTCATCCTTCCATTTTGAAAATTCGACAACAACTTTTCGAGGGCAATTTGCATAGTTATTCTCTTTATTCCTGCCGTTGTAAACCTGCCCAAAGGCTTCTGGGCATCCAAGCAACCTCTTTTCTGAGAAATCTTTAGTGAAGTTGCACAAGTCTTGATCACTGAAGTTGATAAGCTCCATCATCGTTAATTCATGATTAAAAAATGAAAGAAACATAATAAACATAAAGCAAAAAAGCATGGATAATATGGGACACCCAGAGATGGCACAACATTAGAACACTGTAAAATAAGGGTGGATGCCCAGAGACGATTGGATTCCACATTTCACGATAATTCATACCCATTCTATAGATGAAGTGTATGGAAATGAGCTCAGTCGCCCCAAAATCCCACAAAATGTAGAAACGGCATAAGAGCAGAGCAAAAATCCAGAATTCCAGATACAAAGTGCTATTGTTGTAACATGGACAACAAATGGGCGAAGGCTACCCCGAGGATTAACCCTCATAGAAGGCCTCACCCTTTTGCCCTAGGGGAGATGTGAGACATGCCAAAAGCTTGTGAGATGTGTTAATGTCGTGTCTAAGACAAGAAGATAAACTTGTAGAAAGATAGTAGAGTGAAGTAGATACAGAGACCATGAGTAAGGTTAAGTATAGGGAATCCCCTTTCTATCCCTTCTAGTTGTTATTAGCCATGTACTAGGAGGTGCAGCAAGGTGATTCTCTAAGCTAACCCTGCATGGTACTAGGAGGTATTGCATTTTCATATATTGCATATTGGAAATGAACAGATGTTAGATGATAGGGTTTAGGTCAGCGGAGGCAACGTGGGTAGTGGATGAAGTATCAGGTGGGGTAGGGGCTTTGGGGACAGAGCTTGGTGATCCAAAAAGATTTTATTGGGCTTAACCGGAGGAGTCGGACCTGTCAACAACACATGAATTAAGAGAATGAATATATGTTAGCAATGTCATGATGTGATTAAACAAAAGCCAAATACATACTTAACATACAAAGGATAATCAATAATCATCTTGGGGATAAAACACTCGATAGAATTTCTCCATTATCCACCTAGAGTAGATGCATCGGAATTCATGAAAGAATCTCAATAAGCCCTATAGTGATCAATGCTTGATGGGTCATGGATAGAAAAAGTTATGTAATTAGTCTATTTGCCAATGTCTTATCGTGAATTTTGCTTTCCTGATGTATGCCTCACCCATGAACAAAATAACCAAATTCAAATAGTCAAAATGAGAATTTGAAAAGTATTTCCCAAGCACATATATAATATGCAAGAATACAAGGATAACCAATAATTAGTCAAAAGTAACATAATTATACAGTGAATATTACATATGTTCCAACAATAAACATCTAACAAGAAAACCACACAAACAGGTATTAGTTCCATCGTCCCACGATGCAGTGCACTCTCATCACACAATTCATCCAGGTATTATCTCCATCATTGTGCAATTTGACCATTATGGTCCCAGTAAGAAAATTTAAGTGATTGTCCAGTACTTCCCAAAATTTCTTAGAATGACCAATCCACACCATAAAACTATCAATTTGCAATGTACACAACACTACTACCTTAATGTTCTTCCCCATTCAATAACTATTTTCTTGCATAAGGTACAGCAGTCAATCATTAACGACTTTGGATGGCAAATCATTGTTTAGATGACCCTTGTTAGATTATGATGGCCTGCATATGCATAGGGATGTTCCAAAAATTAAGGTCAGTAGTAACATTTGAGGCCAGTGTTACATAATCCTAAGAGATGGTAGGCTTTGGCCTAGGCTACATGTTTAACAACTTATGAAACCAAATTAACAGTATACATTGTACCGCACAAATGCAAATGTACCAATTTAAGGACCAGCAGAGATGAACCATACAACTTTGGAATTGATCAATCGATTTGTTAATTTACAGAGTCACAGAATCACAGTTGATTAATCGATTAGTTAATTCAGATTTAGCTGAAAAGTATAATATGACACCAGCAAGAAGTGATAGCTATTACTCAATCACTTAGTCATGTAGAAGCTGTTCTCGTGCACCAACGGGAACAAATTAATGTAAATTATCACAGAAGCGTATAATATGACACTCAATCACTTAGTCATGTAGCATCTAGTGTCTTGAACCAAAGGGAACACATTAATGTAAATTATCATAGATGCTACTTTCACCTAACCTGCTTTCAGTTACACATAACAACTTTGGAAGACCCATGCCTCAAGTGGAAATTCCAAAGGGAAAACTATTAAGCCATCTAATAGGAAGTGGTACAATCAGCAGTGAATATTATATGACCTGTACAAACAGCAGAAATCATTCCCAAAACCAACAAAAGAGTCAATTTGAACCTTTTTCGAAGACAGGGAATGTGTTGTACCTGGTTTTACGGTTAAGGGAGACGATTCAGTCAGGACCGAGAGACTAGGGAGTCAAAATAGACTTATTCTGGTTGAGAAATACTGGTCCAGTCTAGACTCGGCCCTCCCCCCGATGTGTCTCCTTGAGCTGACCTCCCTCCCACGAGAAGCGTCAGTGAGCATCCATCCAACCCCTCTGCAATCCCGCACCTTTTTTTTTCTGTCTCTCTCGAATTCACGTTAACCCTAGCTTCTCTTGTAGATTCGCAAGATTATCTCTCTCTCTCTCTGCCTTAAACCTCTTAAACACCCATGCCATGGAAGCCTGCGGCGGCGGCGGAGGACGTTTTGGCCCATCTCAGCACTGATGAGGTAGCTGGACTGACGGAAGAGGAGGCGGCGCGACGCCTCGAGGCGTACGGACCTAATTTCGTCGCCCATCATCCCCAGGTTCGATTGTTCCTCCCTCCTTGTTTCTTTTCTTTTCCCCTAATTGATTCCAGCGACTTTGTGGGGGAAGGGTTCATAGAGATTGACTGGGAGGTTGTCGATGGATTGCGCTAACTAGTGCCTCATAATAATACTATGCTGTCTATACTGTTGCAGTATGTGTAGCATTACATCCACTGTATATTTCACTGTCTTCTTAGTTCAATTGGCAATTATGTCCAACATCATGTCATAACTATGGCAAGCAATGAATCAAATGCCTTTTGAGTTTGTGTGTTGAACTATGATGTCCTAAAAGAAAAAAAAGTGAAAAAAGATTGGATTTTTGCACTTTTTAATACTGTTTACATACATTAGCTGATGTTTGATGTTGTTGGCCTTCAACATTCTGCTTCAGGTGGGTGGCAAGCTTGTTGCTACACTCAGGTGCATCCTCCTGCTCTGCGATGGGATCACTCCTTTACCAACTACATTAAATACAAAATTGGATGGGAGTCATGGGAGCATCTTATCTTCCCCAGGGCTAGGAAGATGTTATTTGTCATGTTCATCAATTTCTCGTCATGGGCAGCATTGGCGGCTGCACTTGTGTCCATTGCCCTTAACTCAGCTATTCAGACAACCTATCAACTGGTCATTATCATCTCCTTACTTGTCGGAAGCATGTGTGCATGCTGTGTTGCCAAGCTCCTTGCCAATCATGCAAAGGCACCGCTACAAGCTAAAGCTTTTGCACGAAGGATCATGGTTCTGAGGGATGGAATATGGAAACAGGAGGATGCGACCAACCTTGTCCCCTGGGATATCATATATCTCAAGTGTGGTGATATTGTGCCAGCCAATGCTTTTGTCCTAAACATGGCAGAGATCAACACCAAAACCATTTGTCATGAAAGGTGTGTCAACTATGTTATGGGGTCCCTTATATACTATGGCTGGACTGTCTCCTGTGGCGAAGGGACTGCTGTTGTTACTGCAACAGCCATGAGCACTCTGAAATAGCTTGATCCAAAATGATTCTCTTGACCTGGGCAGCTTAGGAAGGGTGTCATGGCTGCTGCCACTTTTTGCTTCCGCCTAGTACTTGTTGGCATCACAAGTGAGGCTCCTGTTAAATTCTTTTTCCATCAAAGCATAGGCACGCTGCACAGTGGCCACTTTATGCCGCTTATTGGTCTAATACCAATGGCAATGCCTGTTGTGCTCAACCTGGCATTGGCATTGGGCTCTCGGAGGCTTTCCAAATTGGGGGTTGCCAGCCGGGGAACATTTGCTCTTGAAGACTTGGTAGCATGGATGCTATGCTCTCTTCAACATGACTGGCGCTTTGACATGCAACAAGCCCTATTTTGACAAGGACAAGATTGAAGTGCTTACAAAAGATATTGATAAATATCATGTTGTCCTTTTGACTGTGCGGCCTTCAAAGATCACAATGAACTGTACAAAAAACCGATTGATGCAGCCATTCTAGGCCTTATGGATGATTTAGAACAGGTACCTTCTTATTAGGATCTATGTGTTTTTCCTTCTTATTCTTTTTCCAAAAGGCATAACAAAACAATTGATGCAGGTACAAGTTGGCATTAATGTTATAGAGCACTGCTCCCGCAAGTTTGTTGCAATGACATTGATGTAAATGACTACTTACATCGATGAAAATGGCTCCAAGTGTTTTGTGCTCAAAGGTGACCCTGCATTGTTAAGCAACCAATCCATTGTCAGCAAATCCAATGAAACTGCCCATCCTTTAGTTGCACACCTCCTTTAGTGCCACATACATCACTTGTTTACATTTCCTCACACTAGCTTATAAGACATGTTGACCCAAATCATAGCACCTCCCAGCTCATTCTATGAGAAAGCATAAACGTAAGCCCACTGCAAGGTTGCTGGGCTAACCGGATTTTGGCCAAGCTTGTTAAAGCAAAGAAATAACATAGATGTATTCATCTCAATTATCTTCTTTGCTTGGCACAAATGCTTCGTGATTGCTGTTGTAGCGAAGAAGTCAAAGAGCACATACACAACCATACTGATAAGCTCGGTCTTGATAGGTATCAATGTATTGTTGTTGGACGTATTGTTAACTCTCGGTTGGACATCATTATTCTTCTACCTTTCATAGATGATCTCAGAAGCGATAGTGCTGAAGCTGTTGATAATCTTACTGATATGGGTCTGAGTGTAATAGTACTTACAGGTGATCTTTGCCATGTCTCCCATGTTTAACTTGATTTTCATGTCATTTTTCATCTGCATTTTATCTAAGTGTTCTCATGTTTGTTTTCCTATTTCGGAAAGCTCATTGACACTTACACAGTACCTATTTGGAAGACTTGGAAAACTAGGCTTGTGTGACATGCCAACTCTATGCGGGGGTTGGTAAGCAGCAAAAATGATCTGTTTTTGAATATGAATGGATTTTCTAATCTCTTTGTTGGTCTGCTTCTTGCCTTGATAGTTATGTTGATTATTGGTATGTCTATCACTTTTTGTGAATTATTTGCTTACTAAGTTGCTCTTTCAATTTGTTATTGCAGAATATAACTGTCATGTTATATCAAATCTGAGAACTTATTTTGGTCGTCCTTATGCAATGGTTGGATATGAATTTTCGGATGCTGATTCTATGCATGAAAGCGATAGTTGATTCGCAGTTGCTGATGCCACTGATAGCACCAAAATTGAATCTGATATTGTTTTGACTGAGCATGCCTTGCTGTCTGTTTCTTCTGCTGTTCAAACCAGAAGGGAAATTTGCCAGATCATGAAAGGATGCATGGTAGGTAACACACGTCCATTCACAATTTCTATGTTCGCTAATGATTTTGAGGTTTCATATGTGGCCAATCTGTGCTTCAATTGCAGGTTTATGCTGATTCATCAACTGTCCATGCTATGAGTAGAATTATAGAATTATGGTTCCCTTTTTTTTCAAAATTGACTAATATAAACTTCTGATGCTAATAGATTTATTTATCTGTTGAAGTTTGCTATTCATCTTATTTTACTTCTATGGAAACTCGAGCTACCCTGTTTCCCGATGCTGGTGATTGCTGCTTGCAACTACTGTGAGTTTGTAACTTCGTAAGGTTGTTGTAGCCATAAATTTGCAATGTATAATACTTTGTTGTTTGTTTCATGATTTACTATCTGCCTTTTATTATAATTCCCAGGCACATCAACTGCAATATTATTTGGAAGGGCGAAATAATTCCAATCACCAGATAGTTTGAAAGCAAAAAAGATTATCGTAACTGGTGCTGCTTTTGGAAGCTAGGTTGCCCTGAGTATTTTCATCATCACAACTAGGACTGACTTCATATCTGTAAGAACTTGTCGCCCTTATTATTTGTTGTGATTTTCTAGTAACTAACCTAGTTAACAGTATTTGACTGCCATGATGAGGAGATTAAATCTGCCTTGTTCCTTCAAATGAGCAATGTTAACCATGCTATCGGACTTTTTGCACAATCATTGGATGGCCACTGCTCTGGGCCTCTTGTTAATATTTCTTCTGTTCTATCTTAACTGGTGAGTTATTCCCTGCACAATTTCCACCCCAGTGTGATATGTGGCTTTTATTATGCAATTGATTTAGAAAACAACCTGCCAATTCTCGAGTAAAATGAACTTGCAATATTCTAGTTCCTATGTCCTCAGTCCTAAATTGGCTCAGTAGTAGCACTGCTACTATAATCAGAGGCAAATTATGTTTCTGAAATAGAGTTGTGATATGTACATAACATAGTGCAAGTACAAAGTGAACACATAGACTTGACCAAGGCCTTTGGTCACTGGTCAGTGCACTTGATATGAACAAATAACCAAATAACCATTTCTCTTTGTGTACAAAGTATTTGATTATTGCTTGCAGCTACAATAAAGTATCATGCCAAGCTTAAATTTTAGAGTAAATCCAAGAAATTGCATTGACAAGCGCCCAATTCCAAGAAATGTCATCGACAAGTATGAGTTCCATTAAATGCTTATCTGAATGCACAGTTGTGAAGCTTGGTCGTCAAGCATGCTAACCTTTTACAATCGTAGTCCTGAAACTTGAGAGTTAGTAGCATCAAGGCTAATCTAGTTGTCATGTTCACTGGCAGGTGAGACCTGTGTAACCTTGCAAAGTTCAACATATCTGGGATAACCTGCATGAGGCTATTCACTGGTTGGACTGAGGGGATGGAGTGGTGCAGGAGACTGCTCAACAGGGGTAAAATGTGGATGGAGATGTTGACCTTAACTGCTATCTCAGGCTTTATTCTTGTTTGGCCGATCTATGCATATGATGTCATGAAGGTCCCACAGCAGTAGGGTGGCACTTGGCAGGTAGCCTTGACATTAACATGTAGCTTTAGGTCTCAAATTAGTGACTAAGCAATGTATATTATTAACCCGTGTAAAGTAATTGTCAATAACATGGTTTTGTTTCTGTCTTCTTTTTTTGGGGGGGTCCGGGCTGCTACTGCAGTATAATTTTGAGAAAATCTAAGAAATTTGGATGCGATTAGACATCTGATCTGGACCAAAATGTCAGACAGTTGGACAGTCAAATGTTTCACTAGATTGTCAAAATGGTTCAATCCAACACATGTGAAAAAGAATAGTGAAATGTTACTTAAAACAGTATAATCCTGCTACATTTACAACTAATAAGTTAAGGAACATCAAAAAAAAATGACGTGCAACATTTTTGGAAAAATAATTGTGCAACAACATCTCTAAAAATAATTACTGCAATATAAAAACAAAATGCAATGAAACATTCGACCACAACATTCAACTAGTTTATTCCTCCTGTTCCAGAATATAACGACCTTTGATGCGAGTGAGAGGGTTAGGGGTGAACCATCAACAAGAAAATTGAAAATATCTCACTCAATTGAAGTGGATTCGATAAAATACCACTGAATAGGTTTGCCACACTTGTTGTAATGCTTTCTTTTTTGTGGGTGGGTGTGTGGGGCAGCACATCGATCATTCCTGTTCGACGCAAGCCATACTCATCCTTAAGATATTGCCATTTGCATCATATGTTCACGACTTCTCTTCATGGGCTTCCTATTTTTTATGCAATTTGAGGCAACCAAATTTCTTTTCGGTGTAACCAGTTTTCTTAAACCATCATCCATCCTGAACTTAATATGTTCAATATTGCAAGCATTTCAAGGATGGAATCTATGCGCAGGGCTGAGCTGACTCAGTTTCAAAAGAAGTCGAAGAACAGTACATGTCTAACATTGAGAGGCAGTATAGGTCCAAAGACTCCATGGGTTGCTGAGTGTGGCAATGACGATTAGGAAGATGTTGAGGATATGGCCAAAGAAGATAGAAGAAGGCATGTTTAAATTCATAGTACTAGATAGTGTCTAATCGACAGAGGGAGAAGGATCGAGGGGAAGTTCCACACATTCGACACCCACTTCAGTTGCCTTCCTTTTCTGACGCTTGATGTACGTTTATGAATAGTGATGCTCAAGTTTTTCCCTGCTGTTATCAATCAGATTGTTGCGGGATGTGACGTCTTGATAATATTCTGTTGCTGATACCATGAAGGCAGAACCGGAGGCTATCAAAATGTCTTTAGATTATACATGCATCATGGATAATACGCAATTTGAAGCACATAAGTTTAGAACCTTTTGCAAATTTAGAGTGAAAAAACGCAGTTGAACCAAGAAATTCATTGGATCTTCACAACCAACATGTTGAGCATAGAAACAATTCAAATGGACATGCTAATTCTTTACAAGATCTACACATGTTTGATCGCCGCTATGTACTGTTCACCGCTAAGGAGTGGATGCCCAGAGACGATTGGATTCCACATTTCACGATAATTCATACCTATGGTATAGATGAAGTGTATGGAGATAAGCTCAGTCGCCCCAAAATCCCACAATATGTAGAAATGGCATAAAAGTAGAGCAAAAATCCAGAATTCTAGATACAAAGTGCTATTGTTGTAACATGGACAAGAAATGGGTGAAGGCTACCCCGAGGATTAACCCTCATAGAAGGCCTCACCCTTTTGCCCCAGGGGAGATGTGAGACCAGCCAAAAGCTTGTGAGATGTGTTAATGTTATTGTCTAAGACAAGAAGATAAACTTGTAGAAAGATAGTAGAGTGAAGTAGATATGGAGACCATGAGTAATGTTTAAGTATAGGGAATCCCCTTTCTACCCCTTCTAGTTGTAATTAGCCATGTACTAGGAGGTCCAGCAAGGTGATTCTCTGAACAAACCCTGCTTGGTACTGGGAGGTATTGCATTTTCATATATTGCATATTGGAAAGTGTTAACGATGGATTTTGGTAATCGACTTGGAAAGAAAAGAGGAAACCGAAGCAGAGAGAAAGGATTGAGTTGGAGTCGGATCAGGCTTCGTATCGGACCCGGTAACCGTATCGGACTGGGGAGGTGATGCCATAGAGAGCGTATCGGCCGATACGAATTCGGCTTGGTTGTGGGCCGATACGGGTTGTGAGTTGACAGCGTCAATGTGGGCTTGGTCTGGGCTCGAGATAAGCTTTAAGGAAGTTGCCAAATAGAGATAAAGCTCGGTTTTAGGCAATTGTATCTTGTAAATTAAGTAGTTTAGATCTAATATGTGGCTTAAGTCTGCCGCAAGGACTTGTTTGTTAGTTATAGATAAGATCGTACCCTACAAGGGTTTTGTTGTAACCTCGGGTATAAATATCTCGATAGTTTGTACATAGAAGCTCTCAATCAATCATACAATCAAATTAATCTACTTTCGGCGCATCGCCAACCCTCGCAAGAGGTTGACTTCTGACGAGTTCTTGCTTCCCAAGAGCAAGGTAAGAACTCGTACCCGATGATTTGCATCGTCGGGGCTAGCGTGTTGCTTTAGGCACGTTAAGCCCTGATGATGTGATCGTCGTTTATCGTGTGTTAGCTAATCTTGGCGCGGTCTTCTGATTCTGTCTCGTCAGCAGTTAACTCGTTTTGGGTTTGTTGCCGATGATGGTTGAATCAGTTTGCTCGTTTAGATTATCTAAGGCATTTACCATCCCCAAAAGCAATCGACGGCTTGATTTTCTTTGTGTTAAGTCTCGATTTACACTTTGAGTTGCTATCGACCTTAGTCCTATTTCGAGATCTAACACGAAGCCTGTTTTCAATAGTAATTAAGGATAGCGCCGGGGTTTCAGCCGGTCTTATCTAATGCATGTGATTATTTATGTTTTTGCATGTGTTTGCCACTTATACATGTGGATCGACGAATATAAACATATCAGTCACAGAGTGTTTTTAAAGACTTCTTTGTGGTTGGTGTATTTATGTTAGCCGATTGACTTGTATAAGTTTTCACTAGAGTAATAGCTAGTGTAGTTATCCTCATGAAACTCTCATCGGCTAATTTCATTAATCTGTCACACGCTTTTAGCATGGGCCGATGAGATTAGATCTCTTCAATTTGCTTATTATATCAAGTAAGCCGATACAGCTTTGCCCTATCGGCTGGGCTATAACAATGTGACATCGGCCGATCGGCCAATCGACCATTGTTTTCTGATATGGTTTACTTGTTTCTTGTTGATTGCAGATCAAATCAACTGGCACACTCTGCGCACGACTAGGCAAGCCAATTTGGACCTGCACTGGAGTTAAGCAGATCTCCCAGGCCGCCGTGGTAACGCGGAACCCGTTTGGTTGCTGGACGGGTCGAAATTCTGCGCCAACACGCTTTTGGCAAGCCCGGTGGGACAAAAAATGCAAACTCTGCAACAGCAACAAATCTGCTCAAGATGTCGAAGCAGGTCGAGATTTCTGAGGAGAACATCGTCCCTGTGACTGCCGACCAGCTCAATGTAGAGCAGAAGGCTGAGATGGAAAATCTGGTCGAGCAGTTCCAGAATATGTACCTGCAAACATATTCTAGGACTCAGCAAGGCACCTTGATCCAAAAATCCAAGGTAGTTAAGCCGAGTCCTGGAGATGGAGCTGGCACGTCGGCGGCGGCGCACGACTACACCGTCAAGACTGAAGATACTGCAGCGTCGACGTTGCAAGACAGGATTGACTCTGCAGTTCATTCTGCGCTAGTCAACCAATCGGGGATCCTGGTGAACACATTGACCAATACGGTCAAATCGATCCTAGATGGGTCGATTCACCAGTACAAGCCTCAGGGGCCGATTTTCTTACCAGAAAATAAGTTCCCTGCCTATCGGACCCTGAGGAACGACCTGAGCACAGCTCAGCCGACAGCGCCGATGCCACCCCCATCGGCGCAGCCAACAACAACACTGCCACTGGTCCTCACCAGTCAGACAGGGGGAAGCCCTCAGTACATCACGGAGGAGCAATATGCTCAATGGACCAAGGAGAAGCAACCAGTGATCGAGCCGATGCAGCAAGTTCCTGTTCACCAGCCATCGGCCGGACAGCCACAAGCCCCGGTGTTCAACAATCCTCCACCTCAAGCTGCATACATTGTGCCACAAGGCTACCAGCAGCAGACCGCAGGACAGTATGGCGCGCAGAATCTTGATCACCACTATCAGCCGTACTCCCCCAGGCAGTATCAAGTAGAGGGCTTGCAGCAATCATATCAGCAAGACCTCCCACATCGGCCCGCAGGATACTGGGCCGATATGATAGCTGAAGTGATGCGAGATCAGTTCGGCTTGAAGCCCAAGGAAAACTCTACAGTGTATCGGCACCCGTATCCCGAGGAATTTGACCGAGTGCCATTGCCAGGCCGATACAAGATCTCGGACTTCTCCAAGTTTTCGGGGCAGGACAACGTCTCGACGTACGAGCATGTCAGCCGATTCCTAGCACAGTGCGGGGAGGCATCGGCTGTCGAGGCGTTGAGGGTGAGGTTTTTTCCTCTATCCTTATCAGGGTCTGCATTCACGTGGTTTTCATCTTTACCCTGCAATTCCATCAGAGGATGGATAGATCTGGAGAAACAGTTTCACAGGTATTTCTACAATGGCGTACATGAGATGAAACTGTCCGATCTAACTGCCATCAGGCAACGAGTGGATGAATCTGTCCCAGAGTATATCCAGAGGTTTAGAGACATAAGGAATAGGTGTTACAGCCTCAGCTTAACCGATTCCCAGTTGGCCGATTTGGCATTTCAAGGATTGCTAGGGCCGATACGCGAGAGGTTCTCCTCGCAGGAATTTGACAGCCTAGCTCAGCTAGCACAACGGGTATCGGCCCACGAACAACGATTCCAGGAGGCAAAGAAGTTTGTAAAGAAAATCAACACAGTTTATCAGTATGCCTCCGACGACGACGATGAGGAAGATGTTGATGTCGACCTGGCCGAGTGGGCCCGGATGAGAAAGCCGACAGCTTGCCAATGGGCCAAGAAGGGCGACAAGGAAGATAAATACGACTTCGACATCAACAAGGCCGATAAGATATTTGATCTACTGTTGCAAGAAAAGCAAATTCAGTTGCCAGTGGATCACGTATTGCCATCGGCCGAAGAGATCAAGAAGAAAAGATATTGCAAATGGCACAACTCTTATTCACACCATACAAATGAATGCAAGATCTTCAGACAACAGATTCAATCGGCCATCGAGCAAGGCAGGATTAAAATCGATGATGCCAAGCGGTCGATGAAGATCGAAGGACACCCGTTCCCAGTCAACATGGTGCGGGCAGACAGGGCCGATGGCAGTGCCCATCGGACCGGCAAGCGACCTTATCAGACCTCTGAGGGCCTGATTAGAAAATACCAGCAGCGGCAGGAAGAACAAGCTCAAGACTACGCCGATCAAGACAACTCCTACGACCCACATTGGGAGTGCGAGTTTTTCCGGTTCTACTGGAATGAGGGAATGAGGTTGCCATCTATCCAGGAGTGCCCTGCATGCAATGGTGCAAAAGATTCTTATCAGGGCAGCTCAAGCAGGCAAGCGCATCGGCCAGCCAAGCAAAGAAAATCGGTTCATGAGAGGTTAGGGCCGATGCACCAAGAGCAACATATTGAAGACGAGGAGCAAGTCCAGAACCCCCAATGGTGCCCAACCGATGTATTCACAAAGACACAAAAACGGCGGGTTCAGAGGCTAAGGAGGAAGGAGTAAGTCCAGGAGCAACAGGCAGAGATAGCCCATCGGCCAGCCAAGACCAAAAAGAAGTGGAGGATAAAATCCACGGTGGTCAAGGCCGATGAGGGCACTTCCAACGCAGCTCGGGCTTCTTCGGCTTCAAAAAGTAAAAGAGTGGCATCGGCGCCTGTTAATATGGTTTTCATATTGCCAGCAGAGTATAGCGTGCAGGCAGCTGATGAAGCGATGGCCGACGACGAACAATCTTCGGCCAGACTACAGTTGTCACCAGATCAAGCCATCTTCGACAAGCCAGTTGACGCCAGCTACAGGCACTTGCGGCCGTTATACATCAAGGGATTCATCAATGGGCGGCCGATGACGAAGATGCTGGTCGATGGCGGCGCGGCGGTCAATTTAATGCCATACACAACCTTCAGAAAGCTTGGGAAGATACCTGAAGACCTTATCAAGACCAACATGGTATTAAAGGACTTCGGTGGCAACGCGTCTGAAGCGAAGGGGGTCCTAAACGTGGAACTCACCGTGGGCAGCAAAACAATACCCACCACCTTCTTCGTTTTCGACGGAAAGGGTTCCTACAGCTTGTTGTTGGGACGGGATTGGATCCACGCAAATTGTTGCGTCCCTTCAAAAATGCACCAATGCCTCATGCAATGGCAAGGGGACCAGGTTGAGATCGTGCAGGCCGATCGGTCAGTACACGTGGCCAATGCCGATCTCGCAGTATGGGAGATGGAGGGAATCGACTGCTTGTCCGAACGAGTCTGGGACGCCGATTTCCTCAAAGTAACTACTGCGACATCGAGACGATTGAAGATCAAGACAAGCAGTTACTTTAGCAAAGATGTGCCGTCCATCGTTGAAGATGAACAAGCTAGTCCCTACACAGATGATGCGGTGGACAAGCTAGATGGCAAGTTGGGACACGGTTTTATGTCGGCCAATGAACTTGAAGAGATTGATATAGGGATAGGTGATAGGTCTAGGCCGACGTACATAAGTGCTAACCTGCCAAAGGAATACAAGAGTAATCTTATAAATCTGTTGAAAGAATTCATAGATTGTTTTGCATGGGAATATCATGAGATGCCAGGATTAAGCTGATCAATTGTAGAGCATCGACTACCAATCAAACCAGGCTATCGGCCGTTTAAACAAGCTGCTAGGAGATTCAAGGCCGATATGCACGAAGCTATCAAGGCAGAGATCACACGACTTTATGATGCCAACTTCATCAGACCTTGCCGATATGTAGAATGGGTCTCCAACATAGTTCCAGTAGTGAAGAAAAATGGCAAGCTTAGGGTATGTATTGACTTCAGAGACTTGAACAAAGCAACACCGAAAGACGAGTACCCTATGCCTCTGGCCGATTTGCTTGTCGATGCCGCGTCTGGACACAAGGTTATCAGCTTCATGGATGGGAACGCAGGCTACAACCAAATTTTCATGGCCGAAGAAGACGTTCACAAAACAGCCTTCCGATGCCCAGGGGCAATCGGCCTATATGAATGGGTTGTCATGACATTCGGTTTGAAGAATGCTGGAGCTACATATCAGAGGGCCATGAATTATATTTTTCATGATCTCATCGGCTCTTTGATTGAAGTTTACATTGATGATGTCGTCGTGAAGTCAAGAGAATATGATATGCACTTGGCCGATTTACGCAAGGTACTCGAAAGAGCAAGGAAGTATGGTTTAAAAATGAACCCTAACAAGTGTGCTTTTGGCGTATCGGCCGGTCAGTTTCTGGGTTTCTTGGTCCACGAAAGAGGAATCGAGATTACATAGAAGAATATCGATGCTATAAAGAAAATCAAACCTCCGACGAACAAGACCAAGTTACAATCTCTGCTCGGCAAGATCAATTTTGTTCGGCGCTTTATATCGAACCTGTCAGGGAGAATAGAGCCGTTCACTCCGTTATTGAAGATAAAAGAGGATGAAGAGTTCATATGGGGTGATAAGCAGCAGAAGGCGCTGGATGATATCAAGGAGTACTTAACCTCTCCACCAGTTCTAATCCCTCCACAGAAAGGGGTTCCGTTCAGACTGTACCTATCGGCCGATGAGAAATCCATCGGCTCAGTCTTAGTTCAAGATATTGATGGTAAGGAAAGAGTTATTTTTTATCTCAGTAGGAGGATGTTAGACGCTGAGACAAGGTACACGTCGGTGGAGAAATTATGTTTGTGCTTATATTTTTCATGTGCTAAGTTGAGGCATTATTTACTTTCCAACGAGTGCATTGTGGTAAGTAAGGCCGATGTGATGAAATACATGTTATCGGCCCCTGTGTTAAAAGGAAGAATTGGGAAGTGGTTTTTCGCCTTAACAGAGTTTGATCTCAGGTATGAATTGGCCAAAGCAGTCAAAGGGCAAGCCCTGGCCGATTTCATTGTTCAACACAGAGATGAGTTAGTTGCATATGCAGATATTGTGCCATGGACATTGTATTTCGATGGATCCGTCTGCAGACATGGATGCGGTATCGGCCTAGTTATCATATCCCCTCGGGGGGCAAGTTTTGAGTTTGCTTTTACTATCAAGCCTTATTATACTAACAATCAAGCAGAGTATGAAGCAGTGCTTAAAGGCTTGTAGTTATTACGAGAAGTCGAGGCCGATTCCATAGAAATCATTTGTGATTCACAACTGGTAATTAATCAACTTTCTGGGGCGTATGAGTGCAAGAATGATATTCTCAGAGTCTACAACGAGGAGTGCACGGAGTTACTGCAAGGTTTTAAGATTGTGACGATGAGGCATATACCCAGGAAGCAGAACTTCGAGGCCAATGATTTAGCTCAGGGGGCATCAGGTTACTGGCCGATGGCTAAAGATGTTCAGATTCAGATCGCTCTCGTGCATGCCGATGATTGGAGGTTTGATATCATCGAGTATTTGAGAAATCCTTCTCAATCGGCGTCATGAAGAATGAAGTATAAAGTTTTACATTATGTCCTGCTGGACGATGACTTGTATTATCGGACGATTGATGGTGTCTTACTCAAGTGCCTAGGCCCCGAGGAGGCCAAAACTGTTATGAGTGAAGTACATGAAGGGATTTGTGGAACCCATCAATCGGCCCATAAAATGAGATGGCTGTTGAAGCGCGTCGGATATTTTTGGCCAACCATGCTAGAGGATTGTTTCAAGTATTATAAAGGATGTCAGGACTGTCAGAAGTTTGGAGCAATTCAAAGAGCACCGGCATTGGCTATGCATCCAATCATAAAACCGTGGCCATTTCGTGGATGGGGAATAGATATGATCGGCCAGATTAACCCGCCATCAAGCAAGGGACACAAATATATCCTGGTGGCTACAGATTACTTCACAAAGTGGGTTGAGGCCGTTCCCCTTAAGAAGGTTGATTCCAAAGATGCGATTCAGTTTATCAAGGAATATATTATATATCGGTTTGGGTTACCTCAGACGATAACCACCGATCAGGGATCAATCTTCGTGTCCGATGAGTTCGTCCAGTTCGCCGATAGCATGGGCATTAAATTATTAAATTCTTCTCCTTACTACGCGCAAGCTAATGGACAGGCAGAGGCTTCTAATAAGACTTTAATCAAGTTAATCAAGAGGAAAATCGACGAACAGCTGAGGCAATGGCACACAACGCTGGCCGATTCTCTTTGGGCATATCGGATGGCTTGCCATGGTGCAATTCAAGTGCCTCCGTATCAGCTAGTTTATGGACATGAAGCTGTGCTGTCGTGGGAAACCAACATCGGCTCAAGAAGGATTGCTTTGCAAGACGACTTGACAGCCGATGAGTACCATAATCTTATGGTAGATGAGTTAGACGATTTGGCGCATGTCCGATTACGGGCCTTAGAGAAGATCAAACGTGATAAAGATAGAGTGGCTCGTCACTATAACAAAAAAGTTGTCGCCAAATCATTTGAGGAAGGGGATCTTGTATGGAAATTAATAATGCCGATTGGTTCCAGAGATAATAAATTCGGCAAGTGGTCACCTAATTGGGAAGGTCCTTTTCACATTCATCGATGTGTTCCTCACAATGCTTATTTGCTCCAAGGGCTGGATGGCGAGATTTATGGACAAGCACTTAATGGCAAGTACTTAAAGAGATATTATCCCAGCGTCTGGATCGACTCATGATCGGCCCTCCAGCTGATTTATGATTACAGCCGATGTGTTACGCATCGTCTTTAGATGGCCGATACATACTATCGCCCTTAGTTCAAATTTTACAACATGAGCCCTCATCTTCTAAAATTTGGGGGGCATATATATATACAAGCGCGGAATTTTTCAAGGAATTTTTTTCTTCAGAGTAAGATCGAATTCGGCTTTCTGGCCAATAAGGTAAAGGGATATCTGTTCGCAGGATGGATTTCAGAAACAATTTTCACACTGGAATTTTCAGATCAAATTCGGCTGCGTGGCCGATAAGGTTTGTATTTACACGGTAAAAAGAAAAAATAGGTTACATCACCCTATGAAGTCTGCAATGGCTGCAATGGCTCTACGGCGAATTTGTTCAATGTCTTCTATAGCTTGGGCGTCATCGGCCGTCGACCCTGGGATTGGCTTCAATGACTTACTCAGGGTGGCAAGATACTTGGCCGATGCCTTGAGCTTTGCCGTCTGGTCTTCGATAGCCTTGGGTGATGCAGCTATCCCGGCTTCAACTTCTTGGATTTCGTGGCGCGTGGCTTCCAGCTTCGATTCTAGCTCTGCTTCGAGACGACGGAGTTCTTCAAGTTTGTGCTTCAAGACAATCGGCTCCACCGCTAGCTCGTCCAACTTGGTCTTGTCAGCATTAACAGGAGCCCTACTAGCGGACAGGGCCGATTCCAGTTGCTCACACTCTCGTCGCTCTGCGAGTCTTTCTTTTGCCTTGTTAAGCTTGAATCGGTATTGCTCCAAGAAGATGGCCGGTGTTAGAGTCTCCATCAGGTCTTCGGGCAGCTCATCCTGAATTTCTTGTACCCTAACCCTGATGGGGGTGCAATCTTCCACCAAGTACTCCAACGAGGACTCCAGCCGATTGGCGATGTCGGTCAGCCGATTCTTCAGATCATCAGAAATTGACGCCCTAGCTGTGGTGGGTGGCTCCTTGTCCTCCTCATCAAGAAACTGGCCGATATCAAAAGAAAACATATCGGCTAGGTTCTGCAAATATCAATATGGGTCAAGGTCAAGGTTAGCCTTGTTAAACAGGAACCGGCAGAAAGGGGATCAGGGTAATCGTGGTTACCTGTGTTGGAGCATCGGTGGTGCTTGCATCGGCCTCCCTTTGCTGTGTTGAAGCAATAGGCGAGGGGGTTGGCCGATGTGGTGAAGGTGATGGAGCCCTAGGCTGAAAAAGCAGGAAATTGGTAAATAGGGTTATGTAAATAACAAGATAATGCAAAAATCGACTCTTACCGAGACAGTCGGAGAGGGTGGTGGAGAAGGAGAAGGAGTCCTCAATCGGGCCTTGGCTCGTTCGCGCCGTTGTAGAGTGGCTTTCTTGGTTCTTGGTAAAGGGGCCGATCGAGTTCTCTCCTTCAAAATAGACGACGCCGCAGCCTGAAAAGGATATGAAGTTAAAGTATGACAGTACGAGGGGATTATGTAAACACAAAGAAGAGATTATATTGACCTTGCGAACTGCGTGTCTGGTCTTTTTTGGTTGTGGGGCATCATCTTGGTCATCGGCCGGTGGGATCTCAGCAGCTTCGGCCGATGGCTCCTGGGTGGTTTCGACCGACGGGTTTTCTTCTTCGTGTGCATCGGCCGCTGCTGTGTCAACCTCCTCCTCCATTACTTTTCATCGAGGAAGTCTTCCAGGGAAGGGTCTAGCTCTTCGACATCGGCCTGATTATCAGTTCTAGCTTTCTTGCTGGTTTTCTGTGATTTACCTCTGGCTGGCGCTTTCCTTTTAGGGTTTTCTTTGGGCATCGGACCTTGGAGAAGCGATGCCAATTTTGGGGCGGTAAGGCCGATGATTGACTCCATGACAGTTGATCCTGACGGGGCTAGGGCTTGATGATAAAAGATTTCTCGCCCACTATTGCTCACAGCCGGAATCGGACCATCGGGGTCCTGAGGGCTGATGTTTTTGATAAGGCCCATCACATAGAATCTGGCCAATTGGTGGAAAATATGAGCAGCCCACTCTTGCCACCATGTTTGAAAACTGATATGAACAAAGGCGCTCAGATGCGATCGATCACAATCGCCGAGATTTGGGAGTTCGATTTCCAGCGCTTTGCTCATGACCAGCGCCGATGGAACCGTGCCTCTGCTCTCTAAGAGCTTATGAAGATACAAACTCACAGGAAGTTGTCCAAGCCCGCACTGTCTAGCGGCCACCATTGGATTATAAAATTCGTAAGACAGGCTGGTGCTTCTTCCTTGAAATAGGCCTACTGGGAGCAGGCATGGGGTGAGGCCGATCATGAACAATTCCCTTGACTCTGAATCATCATTTACCAAACTCAGTTGAAGATCGTCAGGGAGTTCGAAATCTCGGTCCGATGTGTAGACAAACATGTCCATCCTGGCCGATGGAGGGCCGGTGAAGAAGCGAATGAACCATGTAGCCATGTCCTCGCCGATTGGTCTGCGCCTGGGTAGACAGAAGCTGCTTCCCCATAGGACATGCATCTTCTGGTCCTGGGGTCTTCATGATCAGCATATTTGGAGGGGAAGCAGGAGACCGATAATGGAGGCCGATTGACCATGGGTTGGTGTGGATGGTGAGCCAGAGCTGAACAAACCACCATGGTCCTCCGTGGGCCACAGTTTGTTTTAATATCAAATCTTGTGTGGAGGCATGAAGCAGCCAATAGACAGCTCCCAAAAGGTATCGGCCCAAGGGGATTTGTTTCTTGTCGACCAAAGCCTAAGCCAAGTGTTGACAGTTTGTAGTGGGGCCGCAGGTCGATCCACAAAAGACAAATCTCTCCAACCACAATGTCAGGAAAGCTACATGTTCTCGCTCAGAGACCGATCCCTGTTCCATGTGTTCAGAGATGTATCCGGACCAGCCTCCGATTTTCTTGGTCTTCAACTTGTGATTGTTGTTTATCAGGAGGCTGAAGGGATTGATCTCAGAGTCGATATCCAGTCCTGTCAGTATCTTGACATCTATAAGAGTGGGGGTCATCGGACCTTGTTTGAACACAAAGGCGTTCAAGGTACTGGACCAGAAGTAGCTGGCGGCCGACATGAGTGGCTCATTCTTCTTGGTATCGGCCAGGGACAGAGTGATGCATTGGCCGATCCCAATCTTGTCCCAGTGGACTTGTTTGGCAGCAGCAATCCTCTTATGCCAGGTTCTGTATCCGTTGAGCTTGGATGGCCAGGACCTGAAAGTATGTTTCCATGAAGACACATTGGGCTTGGCTTGCCTAAAGGGGATTCTGTCCGTTTCAGCATTGATTAGCCAAGTTGGGTCGCAGTCGCCCATGGGGCCTAGCAGAAAGCGATGGGATTTGTCGTCGGTGGGGATCAAGATTTGGTTTTTGAAGACCTAGATCGTGAGAATGACGATGAAAATATAAGACCCGGGGGGCAGAGAGTAAAAACCCTAACTTGGAGAAATCGGCGAAAAAAGCGATAATGTGGATTTTGAAGGAATTGACTTACCGCAGGGATCTCGGAGGCATAGAATGGGGCGGAGGCCATCGTTGTCGTTGAAGGGGTCGCTGTGAAGGGGGTCGATGTTGACGGAACGCCGAAGGGGTCGCCGGAGTTGAGAAACGCGATCGGCGGCGGAAGGATTCGAATCTGGATCTGCGCGGTTTTCAGATTAGACCTAGCAAAGAAGTCGATGAGTTCCTTGGAGCTAATTCTGCTACATTATATAATGAAGCGGAATTGGGGGGCATGTGTTAACGATGGAGTTTGGTAATCGACTTGGAAAGAAAAGAGGAAACCGAAGCAGAGAGGAAGGATTGAGTTGGAGTCGGATCAGGCTTCGTATCGGACCCGGTAACCGTATCGGACTGCGGAGGTGTTGCCATAGAGAGCGTATCGGCCGATACGGATTCGGCTTGGTCATGGGCCGATACGGGTTGTGAGTTGACAGCGTCAATGTGGGCTTGGTCTGGGCTCGAGATAAGCTTTAAGGAAGTTGCCAAATAGAGATAAAGCTCGGTTTTAGGCAATTATATCTTGTAAATTAAGTAGTTTAGATCTAATCTATGGCTTAAGTCTGCCGCAAGGACTTGTTTGTTAGTTGTAGATAAGATCGTACCCTACAAGGGTTTTCTTGTAACCTCGGGTATAAATATCCCGATAGTTTGTACATAGAAGCTCTCAATCAATCATACAATCAAACTAATCTACTTTCGGCACATCGCCAACCCTCGCAAGAGGTTGACTTCTGACGAGTTCTTGCTTCCCAAGAGCAAGGTAAGAACTCGTACCCGACGATTTGCATCGTTGGGGCTAGCATGTCGCTTTAGGCACGTTAAGCCCTGATGATGTGATCATCGTTTATCGTGTGTTAGCTAATCTTGGCGCGGACTTCTGATTCTATCTCATCAGCAGTTAACTCGTTTTAGGGTTTGTTGCCGATGATGGTTGAATCAGTTTGCTCGTTTAGATTATCTAAGGCATTTACCATCCCCAAAAGCAATCGACGGCTTGATTTTCTTTGTGTTAAGTCTCGATTCACACTTTGAGTTGCTATCGACCTTAGTCCTGTTTCGAGATCTAACACGAAGCCTGTTTTCGATTGTAATTAAGGATAGCGCCGGGGTTTCAGCCGGTCTTATCTAATGCATGTGATTATTTATGTTTTTGCATGTGTTTGCCACTTATACATGTGGATCGACGAATATAAACATATCGGTCACAAAGTGTTTTTAAAGACTTCTTTGTGGTTGGTGTATTTATGTTAGCCTATTGACTTGTATAAGTTTTCACTAGAGTAATAGTTAGTGTAGTTATCCTCATGAAACTCTCATCGGCTAATTTCTTTAATCTGTCACACGTTTTTAGCATGGGCCGATGAGATTAGATCTCTTCAATTTGCTTATTATATCAAGTAAGCCGATACAGCTTTGCCCTATCGGATGGGCTATAACAATGTGACATCGGCCTATCGGCCGATCGACCATTGTTTTCTGATATGGTTTACTTGTTTCTTGTTGATTGCAGATCAAATCAACTGGCACGCTCTGCGCACGACTAGGCAAGCCAATTTGGACCTGCACTGGAGTTAAGTAGATCTCCCAGGCCGCCGTGGTAACTCGGAACCCGTTTGGTTGCTGGACGGGTCGAAATTCTGCGCCAACAGAAAGGAACAGATATTGCATTTCCATGATGTTGAGCCCTCCTTTGGATGATAGGGTTCAGGTCAGCGGAGGCAATGTGGGCAGTGGATGAAGTATCAGGTGGGGTAGGGACTTTGGGGACAGGGCTTGGTGATCCAAAAAGATTTTATTGGGCTTAACCGGAGGAGTCGGTCCTATCAACAACACATGAATGAAGAGAATGAATATATATTAGCAATGTCATGATGTGATTAAAAAAAGCCAAATGCATACTTAACATACAAAGGACAATCAATAATCATATGAAGTTAAAGTGCATGCATACTGGAAATGTATTCTTATTTGGCTTGTTCATATACAAGAATCCTATCATCTCTACATAGGATTCTTTGAATAAAAACAGTCAAAATTGCCTCCAAAAGAGAAGAAAAAAAAGCATCTTGGGGATAAAACACTCGATAGAATTTCTCCATTACCCACCTAGAGTGGATGCATCGGAATGCATGAAGGAATCTCAATAAGCCCTGTAGTGATCAATGCTTGATGGGACATGGATAGAGAAAGTTACGTGATTAGTCTATTTGCCAATGTCTTATCGTGAATTTTGCTATCCTGATGTATGCCTCACGCATGAACAAAATAACCAAATGCAAATAGTCAAACTGAGCATTTGAAAAGAATTTCACAAGCACATATATAGTATGCAAGAATAAAAGGATAACCAATAATTAGTCAAAAGTAACATAATTATATAGTGAATATTACATATGTTCCAAAAATAAACATCTAACAAGAAAACCACGCAAACAGGTATTAGTTCCATCATCCCACGATGTAGTGCACGCTCATCACACAGTTCATCCATGTGTTATCTCCATCATTGTGCAATTCAACCATTATGATCCCAATAAGAAAATTTAAGTGATTGTCCGGTACTTCCCAAAATTTCTTAGAATGACCAATCGGCACCATACAACTATTAATTTGCAATCTACACATCACTACTACCTTAATGTTCTTCCCCATTCAATAACTATTTTCTTGCATAAGGTACAGCAGTCAATCATTAACAACTTTAGATGGCAAATCATTGTTTAGATGACCCTTGTTTGATTATGATGGCCTGTATATACATAAAATCAACATATGCATAGGGATATTCCAAAATTTAAGGTCAGTAGTAACATTTGAGGCCAGTGTTACATAATCCTAAGAGATGGTAGGCTTTGGGCCAGGCTACATGTTTAACAACTTATGAAACCAAATTAATAGTACACATTATACCACACAAATGCAAATGGACCAATTAAAGGACCAGCAGAGATGAATCATACAAGTTTGGAATTGATCAATCAATTTGTTAATTCGTAGTCACAGAATCATGGTTGATTAATCAATTAGTTAATTTAGATTTAACAGAAAAGTATAATACGACACCAGCAAGGAGTGATAGCTACTACTGAATCACTTACTCATGTAGCAGCTGTTCTCGTTCACCAAAGGGAACAAATTAATGTAAATTATCACAGAAGCGTATAATATGACACAAGCAATGGGTGATAGCTACTACAGTACTCAATCACTTAGTCATGTAGCACCTAGTGTCTTGAACCAAAGGGAACACATTAATGTAAATTATCATAGATTCTACTTTCACCTAACCTGCTTTCAGTTACACAGAACAACTTTGGAAGACCCCTGCCTCAAGTGAAAATTCCAAAGAGAAAACTACTAAGCCATCTAATAGGAAGTGGTACAAGCAGCAGTGAATATTACATTACCTGTACAAACAATACCAAAACCTACAAAGTCAGCAGAAATCCTTCTCAAAATCACCAAAAGAGTCAATTTGAACCGATTTTCAAAGATAGGGAATGTGTTGTACCCGGTGTTACAGTTGAGGGAGACAATTCAGTCAGGACCGATAGACTAGGAAGTCAAAATAGACTTATTCCGGTTGGGAAATACTAGTCCAATCCAGACTCAGCCCTCCCCCCGGTGCGTCTCCTTGAGCCGACCTCCCTCCCACAAGAAGTGTCAGTGAGCATCCATCCAACACCTCTGCCATCCCGCACCTCTTTTTTTCTGTCTCTCTCAAATTCACGTTAACCCTAGCTTCTCTTGTAGATCCGCAAGATTCTCTCTCTCTCTGCCTTAAACCTCTTAAATACCCATGCCATGGAAGCCTGCGGCGGCGGTGCAGGACGTTTTAGCCCATCTTGGCACCGATGAGGCGGCTGGACTGACGGAAGAGGAGGCGGCATGACACCTCGAAGCGTACGGACCTAATCTCGTCTCCCATCACCCCTAGGTTTGATTGTTCCTCCCTCCTTGTTTCTTTTCTTTTCCCCTAATTGATTCCATCGACTCTGTGGGGGAAGGGTGCATAGAGATTGACTGGGAGGTTGTCGATGGATTGCGCTAACTAGTGCCTCACAATCATACTATACTGTCTATACTGTTGTAGTATGTGTAGCATTACATCCGCTGTATATTTCACTGTCTTTTTAGTTCAATTGGCAATTATGTCCACCATCTTGTTGTAACTATGGCAAGCAATGAATCAAATGCCTTTTGAGTTTGTGTGTTGAACTATGATGTCCACTGAGAAAAAATCGAATTTTTGAAGTTTTTAATACCGGTTACATATATTAGCTGATGTTTGATGTTGTTGGCCTTCTACACTGTGCTTCAGGTGGATGGCAAGCTTCTTGCTACACTCAAGTGCATCCTCCTACTCTGGGGATGGGATCACTCCTTTACCAAGTACATTAAATACAAAATTGGATGGGAGTCATCGGAGCATCTTATCTTCCCCTGGTCCACGGAGATGTTATTTGTCATGTTCATCAATTTCTCGTCATGGGCAGCATTGGTGGCTGTGCTTGTGTCCCTTGCCCTTAACTCAGCTGGTCAGACAACCTATGAACTGGTCATTACCGTCTCCTTACT
Source organism: Oryza officinalis (assembly GCA_008326285.1). Taxonomy (NCBI): domain Eukaryota; kingdom Viridiplantae; phylum Streptophyta; class Magnoliopsida; order Poales; family Poaceae; genus Oryza; species Oryza officinalis. The sequence continues at coordinate 21,633,857 of BDMV01000011.1, read as the reverse complement.
TGTGGGAAGCATGTGTGCATGCTGTGTTGCCAAGCTCCTTGCCAATCGTGCTAAGGCACCCCTAGAAGCTAAAGCTTTTGCACGAAGGACCAAGATTCTGAGGGATGGAATATGGAAACATGAGGATGCGACCAATCTTGTCCCTGGGGATATGATATATCTCAAGTGTGGTGATATTGTGCCAACCAATGCTTTTGTCCTCAACATGGCAGAGATCAACACCAAAACCATTCGTCATGAAAGGTGTGTCAACTATGTGATGAGATCCCTTATATACTATGGCTGGACTGTCTCCTATGGCGAAGAGTCTGCTGTTGTTACTGCGACAGGCAATAGCATCGCCATGAGCACTCTGAAATAGCTTTATCCAAAATGATTCTCTCGACCTGGGCAACTTAGGAAGGGTGTCATAGCTGCTGCCACTTTTTACTTCTGCCTAGTACTTGATGGCATCATAAGTATGGCTCCTGTTAAATTCTTTTTCCATCAAAGCATAGGCACGCTGCACAGTGGCCACTTTATGCCGCTTATTGGTCTAATATTAGTGGCGATGCCTGCTGTGCTCTACCTGGCATTGGCATTGGGCTCTCGGAGGCTTTCCAAATTGGGGGTTGCCAGCCAGGGAACTTTTGCTCTTGAAGACTTGGCTAGCATCGATGCTGTGCTCTTCAACATGAATTGCACATTGACATGCAACAAGCCCTATTTTGAGAAGGACAAGATTAAAGTGCTTAGAGAAGGCATTGTTAAATATCATGCTGTCCTTTTGGCTGCGCGGACCTCCCAAGAACACAATGAACTGTACAAAAAACCGATTGATGCAGCCACTCTAGGCCTTATGGATGATTTAGAACACGTACCTTCTTATTAGGATCTATGTGTTTTTGCTTCTTATTATTTTTCCAAAAGGCTTAACAAACCAATTGATGCAGGTACAAGTTGGCATTAATGTTATAGAGCACCGCTCTCACATGTTTGTTGCAATGACATTGATGTACATGACTACTTACATCGATGAAAATGGTTCCAAGTGTGCTGTGCTCAAAGGTGACCCTGCATTGGTAAGCAACCAATCCACTATCAGCAAATCCAATGAAACAACCCGTCCTTTAGTTCCAGACCTCCTTTAGTGCCACATACATCACTTGTTTACATTTCGTCACACTAGCTTATAAGACATGCTGACCCAAATCATAGCACCTCCCAGCTCATTCTATGAGAAAGCGTAAACGTGAGCCCACTGCAAGGTTGCTGGGCTAAGCGGATTTTGGCCAAGCTTGTTAAAGCAAAGAAATAACATAGATGTATTCATCTCGATTATCTTCTTTTCTTGGCACAGATGCTTCGTGATTGCAGTTGTAGCGAAGAAGTCAAAGAGCATATACGCAAACGTATTGATAAGCTCGGTCTTGATGGGTATCAATGTATTGCAGTTGGATGTATTGTTAACTCTCGGTTGGACATCATTATTCTTCTACCTTTCATAGATGATCTCAGAAGTGATAGTGCAGAAGCTATTGATAATCTTACTGGTATGGGTCTTAGTGTAATCGTACTTACAAGTGATCTTAGCCATGTCTCCCATGTTTAACTTGATTTTCCTGTCATTTTTCATCTGCATTTTATCTAAGTGTTCTCATGTTTGTTTTGCTATTTCAGAAAGCTCAATGACACTTACAAAGCACGTATGTGGAAGACTTGGAAAACTAGGCTTAAATGTGTGACATGCCAACTCTATGCGGGGGTTGGTAAGCAGCAAAAACGAGCTTTTCTTGAATATCAATGGGATTTCTGATCTCTTTGTAGGTCTGCTCCTCACCTTGATAGTTATGTTGATTATTGCTACATCTGTCACTTTTTGTGAATTGTTTGCTTACTGAGTTGCTCTTTCAATTTGTTATTGCTGAATATAACTGTCATGTTGTATCAAATCTGAGAACTTATTTTGGTCGTCGTTGTGCAATGGTTGGATATGAATTTTCGGATGCTGATTCTATCCATGAAAGCAATATTTGATTCGCAATTGCTAATACCACTGATATCACCAAAAATGAATCTGATATTGTTTTGATTGAGCATGCCTTGTTGTCTGTTTCTTCTACTGTTCAAACCAGAAGGGAAATTTGCCAGATCATGAAAGGATGCATGGTATGTAACACACGTCCATTCGCAATTTCTCTGTTCGCCTAATGATTTTGAAGTTTTGTATGTGGCCAATCTGTGCTTCAATTGCAGGTTTATGTTGTTTCATCAACTGTCCATGCTATGAGTAGAAATATAGAATTATGATTTCCTTTTTTATCAAAATTGACTAATATAAACTACTAATGCTAATAAACTTATTTATCTGTTGAAGTTTGCTATTCGTCTTATTTTACTTCTATGGAGACTCAAGCTACCATGTTTCCTGATGTTGGTGATTGCTGCTCGCAACTACTGTTAGTTTGTATCTTCGTAATGTTGTTGTAGCCATAAATTTGCAATGTATAATACTTTGTTGTTTGTTTCGTGATTTACTATCTGCCTTTTATTATAATTCCTAGGCACATCGAGTGCAATATTATTTGGAAGGGCGAAATCATTCCAGTCACCAGATAGTTTGAAAGCAAAAAAGATTATCACAACTGGTGCTGCTTTTGGAAGCTATGTTGACCTGAGTACAGTTGTTTTTTTCATCATCACAACTATGACTGACTTCATATCTGTAAGAACTTGTCACCCTTATTATTTGCTGTGATTTTCTAGTACCAAACGTAATTAACAGTATTTGACTGCACATAAGCAAAGCTTGATTGCTCATTGGCCATGATGAGGAGATTAAATCTGCCTTGTTCCTTCAAATGAGCATTGTTAACCATGCTGTCGGACTTTCTGCACATTCATTGGATGACCACTACTTTGGGCCTCTTGTTAATATTTCTTCTATTCTATCTTAACTGGTGAGTTGTTCCCCTGCTCAATTTCCACCCCAGTGTGATATGCGGCTTTTATTATGCAATTGATTTAGACAACCACCTGCCAATTCTCGAGTAAAATGAACTTGCAATATTCTTGTTCCTATGTGCTCAATCCTAAATTGGCTCACTAGTAGCACTGCTACTATAATCAGAGGCAAATTATGTTTCTGAAACAGAGTATCTACATAACATAGTACAAGTACAAAGTGAACACATAGACTTGTCCAAGGCCTTTGGTCACTGGTCAGTCCACTTGATATGAACAAATAACCATATAACCATTTCTCTTTGTGTACAAAGTATTTGATTTTCGCTTGCAGCTACAATAAAGTATCATGCCAAGCTTAAATTTTAGAGAAAATCCAAGAAATTGCATTGACAAGTGCCCAATTCTAAGAAATGCCATCGACAAGTATGAGTTCCATTAAAGGCTTACTTAAATGCGCAGTAGTGAAGCTTGGTCGTCAAGCATACTAACCTTTTACAATCGTAGTACTGAAACTTGAGAGTTAGTAGCATCAAGGCTAATCTAGTTGTCATGTTCATTGGCACGTGATACCAGTGTAACCTTGCAAAGTTCAACATATCTGGGATTAGTGCAATATAAAAACAAAATGCAGTGAAACATTCGACCACAACATTCAACTAGTTTATTCCTCCTGTTCTAGAATATAATGACCTTTGATGCAAGTGAGATGATTAGAGGTGAACCATCAACGAGAAAATTGAAAATATGTCATTCAATAGAAGTGGCTTCGATAAAATACCACTTAATAGGTTTGTCACCCTTATTGTAATGCTTTCTTTTGTGTGGGTGGGTGTGTGGGGTAGCATATCGATCATTCCTGTTTGACGCAAGCCATACTCATCCTTAACATATTGCCATTTGCATCATATGTTCACGACTTCTCTTCCTGGGCTTCCTATTTTTTATGCTATTTGGGGCAACCAAATTTTTTTTGGGTGTAACCTGTTTTCTGAAACCATCATCCATCCTGAACTTAATATGTTCAATATTGCAGGCATTTCAAGAATGGAATCTGTGCGCAGGGCTGAGCTGACTCAGTTTCAAAAGAAGTCGAAGAACAGTACATATCTAACGTTGAGAGGCAGTATAGGTCCAAAGACTTGATGGGTTGCTGAGTGTGGCAATGACGATTAGGAAGATGTTGATGACATGGCCAAATAAGATTGAAGAAGGCATGTTTAAATTAGTTGTACTAGATATGGGTTGTTGAGTATGGCAATGACGATTAGGAAGATGTTGAGGGCAGGGCCAAAGAAGATAGAATAAGGCATGTTTAAATTCGTAGTACTAGATAGTGTCTAATCGACAGAGGGAGAAGGATCGAGGGGAAGTTCCACACATTCGACACCCACTTCAGTTGCCTTCCTTTTCTAACGCTTGATGTCCGTTTATGTATAGTGACACTCAAGTTTTTCCCTGCTGTTATCAATCAGATTGTTGCAGGATGTGATGTCTTGATAACAATATGTTGGCAGAACTGGAGGCTATCAAAATGTCTTTAGATTATACACACATCATGGATAATATGCAATTTGAAGCACATAAGCTTAGAACCTTTTGCAACTTTAGAGTGAAAAAACACGCAGTTGAACTGAGAAATTCGTTGGATCTTCACAACAAACATGTTGAGCATTAAAATAATTCAAATGGACATGCTAATTCTTTACAAGATCTACACGTCTGGGATCGCTGCTATTTACTGTTTGTTCTCGCTCAGGGAAAAGATTCTCCAATACAAATCGTCTAAATCGTATTGAATACAAATTTGGATCAATAGCTGATATCGAAAGTGGATCGAACTTTAGTGATTTGAGAGCATGTTCAACTCTGTTAGGCACATTATACTCTAGTAGTATGTAGATAATACCAAGGTATAGGACAACATCATACTCTTCGATGGTGTCTACGTTTTCTTCATCAATGTTGTTATACACATGCACTTTTCGAGCTTGAGTAACCAATTAACCAAAGCTGAAAAGGGAACTAGAAAAATGAAAATAAGGAAAAATGCGTCAGAAACAGAAGGCATCTTTGTGAGAACAAAGAACAACGCAGACTAAAGTTTCCAAAATTAGAAAGGACGGCATGTAAAACGTGTGAATATATGGTTGGATTTTCAGCCCATATGATATGCAACTACACCCACATGGATTAGCACAAGTTTAAGAAGCACACTACTACATAACAGGGCACAGACGCAAAAAAGTGTATACATAGAAATCTTTCCTCATTGTATTTTGAACATTAAACACGCTAATATACTTAGAAATCTTTCCTGAAGAGTGTGATAACTATACTGGATATTACCTCACAATTTGTGTTTTTTCATTTATGCATGACACACATATTTTGGATCATATCAAAATAGTATTGATGCACTACAAATCTAAGTATATAAATACAAATGGTTTGGAGATTTGAAAAATGACATTTCATGTCTTAATGAAATATGGGACCAGCAACCAGCAACTTACAATTGCATTCTTCTAATTAGCTCTATGACATAGTAATGAATCTGCTCTACATGAATGTGGCGCCCCAAACTATGCTGATCTAGAAAGTCAACCGGCATAGGTTGGAGGTCACAACCTTATCCGTGGTTACAGTACCAGTCCCAGGATACACGAGCTGGTACTCACAGGATAATAGTGGAATCCAGAAATACAAAGCTTTTATTACAACATTGTTGGAAGTCTCAAACTACTACCGTCGTGGACAAACCCCAGACTGGTAGAAAGACTGAAAGGACAAGGTAAACGCAAGCGGAAACATAACAACAGTGGAGGTTGACATGAAGTAAGAAGCTAGACAACCATAAATCCACAGGCTAGGCTTGGGAACTAGGCTTGAAACCCAGAGAAGTCGTACTCGACCTGTTCTTGAAAATAGGACTCGGCGGAAGGGTCAAGGTATCCTTCTTCTAACTCTATAAATAATAATAGCAAGGGTGAGTACTCAGTGTACTCAGCAAGCCCAAAAAAAATATGACATGCAAGGCTAATAACAAGGGGTGGAACGGTTTTATTTGGAAAACCAGATTTTATAAAAAATTTAGTTGTAAACCTCTAGTGTAACAGTTTTTAGTTTCGAAGTAAGGCTCACGCCTCACTCCATTCCACATGTTGCTTCTCAACAACCTGTCACTGTAGTAATTCTCAAATCAAACACCGTGCCATCTCAGCACTGCTTGGCCATCTCGGCCACTCTACCTTGGCCATCTCAGCCCTAACCACACCTTGGTGCCAATCAACACCCCGAGTCACACGGACTCGTTCCCAACCACGAAGGCTGGCCGTCCGCCACAAAGGCAAACTCTGGTGACGGTACCCATTCCAAAGATTTATTTATAAATCAAACACTACGCTATGAGATACAGTTCACATCCGCCCATGACCGTGGGCACAGCTGTTTAAACAGTTTGACTAAACTCTGTAGAGGTTGCACGCTTTACCCACACGTCGCAGTCTTCTCGCATTACCGAACACATGTGGATCAGACATGGCCGACAAAGGAGAGCTCGCTACAAGGCTTTTCCATAACCAACCCATAAATATCCCGTGCCCCACAGTTGGGTGGAATCTCTCCACCAAGCATCAGGCCAAATTTCAAGCCCTCATCTACTCAGGCCCCACCGTATGGACTCCGACACATCCCCACTGCAGGAGATTGCCATACACGCCACCATACCAGTGCTCCTCAACTGCTAACATGCTGGACACCTATGTTTTAGCTATCTACTCGGCCAGGGGCATCCCATTATACCCGTGTGGTCGCACTGTCATATGTTCAGATGAATTTCCCAAAGGAAACGGTCCTCATGGATAATACGTAGCCAAACCACCAAGGTACTGACTCCCGCATCATCATGTTTTACAAAACACTTTTCTCCTTCTTAACCATACCGACATCTCGCCGGGTTTTCAAAATATAAATATACCAGTTTTTCCCGCACGACAGAACAATCGTGACCTATAGGTAATCTATTTTGGCATTTTAAATACCACGCAACATATGTAGTGGAGTTACAAAGGAATAGGGTCATCAATTCCTATATAGTAAAAGTGCGACTACTGGGAAGGTCCGACGATCCATATTTGAACCGTGGCCAAAAACAGTGTAACCTAAAGCATGCAATTTGGCAAACAAAATATTTAATTTAAAAATATAGGTGCAATAAATGGTCAACGGGGCTTGCCATGTTCCGTGACAACGGACGGAGCGTCGAACTCCTGCGTGAATCCTTCGTCCGACTCGGGCTCTAAACACGAGAAAATAAACCATACATAAAACCACTACTAAACCAAGACAAAACATGAAAAAGATAGCGTTAATAAATAGAGGGGAATTTTAGAAAGATTTTGGAATTTGAACGGAGTCAAACGGAGTTCGGGATGAAAAGATATGGATTTTTGAAGTTTTGGGGATTTTTGGAGGGTTAAAAGAATAGAGAGGAATATTCCAGGGAATATTCCGAGTGGGGCCCAGCTGTAAGGTCAAAGGGTCAAAGGAGGGAGGGAGAGATGTGGGCCCGTGGGTCCCACTCCTTTTCTTTCTTTTTTCTTTTCCTTTTTATTTTTTCTTCTTTCTCCTTCTTATCTCTTCCTCTCTCTCCTTCTTTCCTTTCTCTGTTTCTTTTTTTCTCTGTCTCCCCCGAGCAGTAGGAGGCGTGGCGGCCTAGCGCGGTGGGGAGCGGCGGCTGCGCGCGGCGGGGGCGGCGTCGGCCGGCGGTTGGGCGGCACGGGGTCGGCGGCTGGGCGGCAGGGAGGGGAGGGGGCGGCGTCGGCCGGGGTGCGGCGCGGCGCGGCGGCGGCAGCCGGGCGGCTCGACCAGGGGCGCGGCATGGCGGCGGCAGCCGGGCTTGGCCAGGGGCATGGCGCGGCGGCAGCAGCCGGGGCCGGCGGTTGGGCGGCTGGGAGGCGCAGGGCCAGGCGGCTCGAGAGGCGCAGGCCGGCGGCGGCTGCTGGGCAGCGCGGCTGGGTGCCGGCAGAAGGGAGGGACTCGGCTGGGAAAGAAGGGGGAGTAGGGCCGAGCAGGAAGAAGAAGAAGTGGGGAAGGAAAGGAGGTCGGCCACCTCGACGCGACGGACTCCGGGACTTCGGCGACTCGGCTCCGGAGTGGTAAAATGGAATGGTGGATCGGCTGAGGAACTCCACGGTAAGTCTTCTCGGGTATTTATACTGCCGGAGTGATTCGGGAGGAGGAACTTGGCGACGAGAACGTCCATTGATGCCTCTGTGTATGCTTCTCCGTCTACAGGCTCCTCTGGCAGTTGTCGTTGCCTGGTTTGCTCGGCGAGCGGCGCGGAGCGGTGCCTAACTTCAGCGGAGAAGACGGAGACGGTGCCAACCTTCACTGTGTACTGGCAGGACGGTGCCTAACCGTCGGTTTGCAGGGGGCTTAGAAAAAACAGGGACGGAGAACGTGTCTGAACGAGTGTTGGACGAATGCAGTTTACTTGATTGACTTAATGAAAGTGCAAAGAATCTCCGGGTGAAAAAGGACTGATAAACACCGGGCGGTAGATGTCCAAAATATTTTGGAATATTTGGACGGAAAGAAAATGTTTTTTGATACGACCGGGGAAATTAATAAAAACGAATTTAAAACTAACTTTGAAATTTTTTTGGGGATTTTGAATGAGAAGACAGAGCGACGCTAAACCGCGGTTTTTTTTTAGAAAAACGCGGGCGTTACAATGAAGGAAGACACAAGTTCTTATTTTATTATTTTGCTTGGCTACTCATATAACTAATGTATGAACATTGACGAATATATCTACACTTGCATGACAAATTAAACTTTCATATCAGAAACTAAGGACTATTTTGGATGTCTGAGGCATTTGCATGACAAATTATCTTGAAAAGGAATCTCCTACCATAAAAAGAGAGTTGGAAAAGCTAGCTGATGAATCAAGTAAAGATGCTAGATCCTTCTACTTCTCTAACTCTATTATACTATTTAATAATCTTTTACGTCCATCTCCCTTCTAACTTGTGAAATTCTTTAATTATGAACTTTGCTATCTTCTAAACTTGATGTATGAATTCATTGCCATACTAGGTTTAGTTATAGGACATAGTATTATAATCTAGGGGGAAGTATGGGTGCATTTTCTTCGATGGCTATCCAGAGTTAAGATCATAGTTAATATAAGGCCCTTCAGGGCTGTTAACCTTCACTCGCACACACATAGAAGTGCACGATATAATGATTTAAGCCATCTAAAAAGTATGTTGCTTGGTCTTATTAGAGTTGAGACAAAAAAAGAATACCTTTATCACTTGCATTAAAGATGCCAAATCTTCTATTCTTGAAGAAACTCATCTTCTCGCCCTTTTTTTTGGCTAGTCCAAAATCAGCAATTTTAACTGTATTGTCCTGAAATTGTTATCATTTATTAGTCAAAGCAAACAATTGCATGGTTCTGTAACAGAAACACATTTTCCTCGCAATAATAAAGTATTGACTGAATTTCACAAAACTTAAGATACTTTAACCAAACTGTTGCAACTACAAATTTAAGGTGTTGTATCACAAACTGCAGCTTCAGCACAAAAAGATTATCATAAAACTACAGATTTAAGACCAGGTATAACAAAACTACATATTTAATATTGAAGTCATCAAAAAACTATAGGTTTTAGAGTTTAAATCCCTATCTCAACTGATATGTTTGAGCAATAAACATTGTAATCTTGTGATTAAATTGGTGCTTAACCTGTAATTTTCTGATAGTTTTATTACTAAATCTGTATTTTGTGGTACATCGACTTACATCTTTCTGATAGTTTGGTCAAAGTAGCTCTATTTTTTTGAAATTTACTCTAAAGTATTCATAAATACAACAAGAATTTCACCTTATCGAAAGCATATTCCTCAACTGAACATCCCAATGGATAAACCCTGTAGAATGAACAGCTTCCAGTCCAGATGCCACTCCAAGCAATTCACCATCCAACTCACCTTTAATGTATGCTGTTCGTAGCAAAATCACTACCAATCAAAATAAGATTACTTGGAAACCTTAAAAAGAACTATAATATTTGTTTACCTTTGAATTCTTCAAGGTCCTCTTTAGCCCTTTCATAAACTAGAGCATAGTACTCTTCGGTATCAGCAAACCCCACAATGTTTATGACATTTGCATGTGAAATTGAACTTAGGGCATTAATCCCTTGCTGCAATAAAACAGGGTGCAACAATTTTTTGACGATAGATAATGCAATAGGTAAAGAAGGTAGAGGTCAGAAACTTAATTAATTTAAAATTAAATAATGGTAGTATCTTTTGCTGTGTACTGACAACCACAAGCTACCTAGACACATCTTATATAATAAACATAATAAACATAAAGCAAAAAAGCATGGATAATATAGGAGACCCAAAGATGGCACAACATTAGAACAGAATAAAATAAGGGGTGGATGCCCAGAGACGATTGGATTCCACATTTCACGATAATTCATACCTATAGTGTAGATGAAGTGTATGGAGGTGAGCTCAGTCGCCCCAAAATCCCACAGCATGTAGCAACGGCGTAAGAGCAGAGCAAAAATCCAGAATTCTAGATACAAAGTGCAATTATTGTAACATGGACAACAAGTGGGCGAAGGCAACCCCGAGGATTAACCCTCATAGAACCCCTCACCATTTTGCCCTAGGGGAGATGTGAGACGAGCCAAAAGCTTATGAGATGTGTTAATGTTGGTGTCTAAGACAAAAAGATAAACATGTAGAAAGAGAGTAGAGTGAAGTAGATATGGAGACCATGAGTAAGGTTAAGTATAGGGAATCCCCTTTCTTCCCCTTCTAGTTGTAATAGGAGATAAATCTTATCTCTTCTCCAGTTCGGATTGGCTCACAAGAAACCTATATCTCATGGAGATTTGTTTCAAAACACTCCCCTTGAGCCTATCCGTGATTAACTCATGTCTCGTCAAAATTCTTACCAAAACTCATTGGGGAAAAAAGTCAGGAGAAAGAGTACATAGTTATCGCTCATGCATTGCAATGTACTCTTTCTCCTGACTTTTTTCCCCAATGAGTTTTGGTAAGAATTTTGACGAGACATGAGTTAGTCATGGATAGGCTCAAGGGGAGTGTTGTGAAACAAATCTCCACGAGATAGGTTTCTTGTGAGCCAATCCGAACCGAAGAAGAGATAATATTTATCTCCTTCTAAGACCCCTATATATGGGTACATCATAGAGCGCTGGTGCCCGAAGCATTCGATAGAGTTTTACCTTTAACTAAAGATAACTAATTGAATCCATAGGAATCCTCTTTAGCCAATCCTATCATATGTTGTTGTCCTTGGGTAGAATTTTGTTCGTAGATAATACACACACGTTCCTTCTATTTGATACCCTTGGAATACTCTAACGGGTAGTGCTACAGCGGTATCCATGTGCTTGCGGATTTATCTGTGTGCATAGCAAATATCAACAAGCATTTCTAGTGTCGTTGTCGGGGAACGGTTGTTGTATCATCTTTGAACTTGGTTCATCCTTGTATCATTTCTTTTCTTTCCCTTTGTTCCTTCTTTTCTCTTCTTACCTACCATGGAGCAACCTTCTATTAAAAATCTTTCTGCTCCAAGTGTCGAATTCTATAAGCCACCCCCTTCTTCAAAACCAATTTGTACATCTGGCTATGAACTTAGTCTTGGCTTTATAGCTATGGTTCAGGGATAATCCTTCTCGGGACGCGAAAGCAAAAGTCCCTACAATCACCTATGAGAGTTTGAGCAATTGTGTTCATGTCTGACAACAACGAGCATGGCACAAGAGACCTTATGGTGGAAGTTATTTCCCTTTTTTCTTATGAAAGGGGCGAAGCAATGGTAAAGCCTTATAGTGAGAAGACTATAAGGTGAATGGGAGGAATTGAAAAGTAGGTTTTGCCTTACTTTCTTCCTGTTAACCTGTGTAGCTTCTCCCCATAAGGAGGTTCTCAACTTTCAGCAGGATGAGAAGGAATCCATTAGTGCAGCCTGGGCGCGATTCTCCTTGTTAACTCAAGCTAGCCCAGACTTGTCTCTACCAGACCAGGTGTTGTTACAACACTTCTGTCTTGGTTTAGACAAGGATTCTGCCATGTATCTTGATACTTTCGCCGAAGGCTCATTCACACACAAAATGACGTCGGAAGGTAGGGAACTCTTGGATCGTATCCTAGAGAATAACAGATTCGCTCATTGTGAATCCGTCCTGGAAATCGAAGATATACCTAGGGAAACTCCAATCGTCAAATCGGAGCATTCACACTCCATATCCCAAGAATCGACTACTGAGTCCTATTAACAGAAAAATTTGGCATATTCCGTTGGATAAGGATCAAGTCGAGGGCAAAATTAACGGCGTGATTTTGGTTGCTAAAGAAAGGAAATTTCATCGGCTAAGGCTAGAGAAGTTGGCATCGGCTAGAATATGTATCAGCTTGGGAATTCTAGAAGTGGCCGATAGAAGATGGTTGATGACCAAAAGTTGAGTTCTTGTTGGATTCAGTTAAAGGAGTTGATCGATATTTTCAAGAAGAGACTGAGTTCAAGGAGGATACGGCGTGGCAATTTATCTATTAAATTAGGCAGAGTTAGTTATTTTCCTTTTATATTTTAGGAAAGATTGTTTAGAGTCCAATTTGGGCTTATACTTTTTGCTTTATCAAGAAAGGTTATGTCATGTCCGATATGGACTAGTATATGCTCATGGGTACACATCCAGGGTCTTTGTAAAATAACAATAGTTTAATAATACACTTTCGGCACATCGCCACCCTAGTTTTCTTGGTTTTCATCTCGACGAGTTCTTATTTTTGAGTTGGACTACATCGGTTAGGTTCGATCTCCAGCTACAAGGTAAGTTCCATCTATAGTTGCTTGTATCAGCGGGGCTAGGGCTTCCATCAATTAAGTTCGACACTCTAAACCGATCGCTAATTTATCATATACATTATTTAATCTAAGTCGATATTATTGTTTACTTGTATCGGTCAATTTCACTTAAGTTTGCTGATATCGGTTAAACAGTTCTTGCTAATTTAGATTGTTTAGTGTATCTACCATCCTGAAAAACAATCAAAGGCTTGTTTAGATCTATCAATTTCAACCATAATTTGGTGCTGCATAAATTGGATTTGTGTTAGTGATATGCCCTAGAGGCAACATTGGGATGTTGTATATATCATAGACTATGTTTATGATTCAGTGCTTTGTTCCTTGAAATAGACATTATTATTCTTGATCAATGAGTATGTGACTTATTCATGAGACTCTTAATGTTACAATGATGCTATTTCTAAATGATCCCTGATCGTATATCATATGAGGAACAAATATGATTTAAAGATTAGCATATGTATTGATTGATGATCATGTCTCATGGATCATGGTATAGAGATACCAATCAATAATATGGACATATGTTGGTGAACATATGTTGGATAGACCCGCCATGAGACACTGCAGAGATTCTATGTGTCATCAGTTGGTCTCAAGTACTGTTTATGTAGAATCCTTAGACTTGAGATCATCACGGTTCCCAACATACGTAGTAGCTTATTTTGGGATTACTATACACTACTCCATAACTGGGTAGTTATAAAAGTAGTCTTCGGGTTTGCTATAAAATATGTAGTGGGATGTGGATGGTCAAGATAGAATTTGCCCCTCCTTATGGGAGAGATATCTCTGGGCGCCTCGATGTAATGGATTATGGAAATGCATGGCCATGCTAGGTGATTGAGGAGTCAATCACAAGTTTATAATCCATCACGGAATCGAGAGAGCGATTGAGCTATTAAGAGGATGGCACAGGTCTCGCCTTGAGCTCAATCTATATCATGAGGCAAAGGGATTCGTACATGAGAATATTATAGGTTCAGCCGATATGATCTTTACATATACTTTGGAGGTTAATATGCCTTGCTAGGGGTAGCTATTAACAGGTTGACCGAAAAGGCGTTTTCAGGTCGCGACCAAGTATATGTGAACCTACAGGGTCGCACTCTTAACGGGTTCGAACACTCATTCGAATGTGATTCGGATGTGGGCTCAGTTCGGATAGGGATCCGAGTAGACTCCTATTGGGCGTTGGTCCACGAGGCCCAAGTAGAGAGGTCTATATATATGGAGGTGAGGGGCTGAGGGAGGTACTCACCTGTTCATCTCAAGCATAACCCTAGCCGCCACCTCCAGAGCCAAACCCTAGCCACTCCCAAGTGCTAGCACACTTGCGATCGGTGCTCCAGCCCCGTACGTGTGGATACCGGTGGAGGCGCTGCTCGTTGCGGCGTAGATTGGTGTCAACAACCGGCAGATTGGATCTGCTCCTGGTGCGGCTAATCGCGTGGACGAGACGATCTGTTCATGGCGATCAACTACTTCCACTACTACCTCGACACGCGTGGTTAGACCGGCTTCTCCAACTCTACTTCCGCTGCGCTGCGTGTCTAGTGGTAACGATCCATGATCCTATCTTTGCATGATGTCCTGGTGTGCGCGGTAGAAAAGTTTTGTTTTCTGCTACCGTAGCCTACGCACTATCCTTTAATTTGACCTACTAAATTATAGTTGAAATTGTAAGAACTAACTTGTTTTTTAATTGTCGATAGGGGTTGCATTGGAGTTTCATGTCACGCTCGGAAAATACCTTTCCCGATTGCTAGTGTATGAATCCCCGTCCCAGGAAAAGCCGAGGTACACCACACAAACTTGATACAAAAGATACATCTTTATTAATTATCACGATAATATTTACATTATTACAAAGGCACATAAGGCCTGACAACAAAAGAAAAACAGCAGTGGACTAGCGGGCCTACGGCTCCATCTTCATAGGCGCTCAACTAGGGTATAAGCCAGGACTCCACCTAAGACTTCTTCTTCGAGAGCTTCTCAGACTGGAGGGGGAAAGATTGAGCAAGGATGAGTACAACCACCGTACTCAGCAAGCCACACCGGAAAATGCACTTAATGCAAGGGAGTACAAGGATTCATTTATAAGTCTATTTTGCATAAAACCATCATTTTAAAGCATTAAAATATTTAAAGGCCTTTAAATAAAACACGAGCCTATCTCTAGTCAAATTATAATCAAACCGCGTACCGACGCGATCTTGCCTTGAACCAGGCCAACAAGTGACAGTTCCAGTTAATCCAGTTTTATCAGAATTAAACTCTAACTTGGGTACATTCCTCGGCTTGCCCATAACCGAGGGCGCGGCTATTCGAATAGATTAAACTCTGATCAGAGGTGTACATCTTTACCCACCAGACATGTCTTCCTCACGTGTTGCGACGTGCCACATGCCACCACGGCATACGGACGGAAGCCATGACATAACCCATCGCTTAGTATTGCCCTAAACCAAAAAGACCGACATAGACTTCCCCCGCCAGGCGCCCTGGGTCGAGCAGACAGTCTATGCCCCCGAGCGTACTGCCAGAGACGTCAACCCCACCAAGGGTTTCATCCATCCCTATCCGTGTCTGTCTTGTTCATGACCGTACTAGACGACGTGTTAAGCCTTACCCATTAGACAGGTGGTAGTACGGAATATGCTTTGCAACAGAGGCCCGAAGACCGGTCCTTATGTCGGCCAAGGTGCGACTAGCAAAACCATACACCTCGAGCCCAGCCGAAAATAAGTTTAGGAATTTTGAAAGGGGAGTCCAACATGTCCAGGCTACCAAGCCTTTAATCCAATTAATCAAGAACATAGTGTTATTCCCAAAGTCTAGAGATTATAAAACAACTAAATGTTTCTATTGAAGCAGGGCTAAGCATAATCCTAAAATATCTAGTAAGCACCACATATAGAGTTCTTACTAGCTGGTTTTTGTTACCTAGGGTTGTCAAAGGTAAATACACAATAACCAATAATAAGGCTATAACAAGGATTATAGGAAAGGCTAAATAACACAGTTATAACGCGGTAAATTTAATAAAGCGAATGAAATAATTTAAATTAAAATACTTTTCACAAACTGGGATTCAATATGCTCAAGGAGAGCGTGACTTGCCTTGCTCAGAGAAAAAAGGGGGGCTTCTGAAGCTTCCGCGACGAACTCAAACTGCACCACGGGAACTCCGGAACAACAGCAACTACACGAACAAACAAAACAAAGCTACAACACTAAGAAAGAAATGACAACAGTACATAAAAACAACAGACATGGGTTCTTTAAGTTATAACAAAAACTAAACAGTTTGGAACGGGTCAATTTGGAGCTCGTATGGCCGAGAAACGACCATCCGAAATTTAGGTGTAATTAAAGTGGAGATTTCTGAGTTGTTTAGTTATTATTGTACCATTAAATTATGTTTAATGTAACATCGCTCACGGAAAGAAAGGATCGAGCGACCGGTAGCCAGGACCCACAGGTCAGACGGCTAGTTCACCGTGGATCGGGTTCACAGAGACGATCCACGGGAAGGACGGAATGAGACCATACTTGTCAACCGAAACAAGTGGCCGACAAGCGGGCCTCACGGAAATGCCACTCGGGCTGCACACGTGGGCAATCACGAGGCGGCCAAACGGGCACACGAACACGACTAACACACGTGCACGCGAGTACCGCACGAACAACCATCGACACCGGTGAACGAGACCAGGGCGGACCACGATACAATGTGCACGGTGGCAACACCGAGAGGACGAGGAAGGGGCAGCAAGGAAGGGATCCTTACCACAACGCGACAACGGCGACTACCGACAACGAACGGAGGAGACGGCCGACGACGAACGGAGCGATGACGAGGAGGACGGCTTCGGCAGCAACCCTTGCGCGAAGGCGTGGACGAGCTTGACGACGCGGAGCCGAGGACAAAGGCGATGACGAGGGCAGCATCGACGACTTGACGGAACGACGGACGGCACTACAGCGACCTCAGGGTAGCGATGCCGCTTCGGCTTGACGAAAAGGTGAACGGCAACGGTAGCTAGCGGCAGCCACGGCGCAGTGGGACGACACCCCAGTGAGGAGGGAGGGGCTGCCGAAGGACGAGGAGGACGACGGCAGCAGCGCCACTGGTCGTCGGCGTCCACGGCGCTCTGGCTTGCCTCAGGCGAAACGGAGGCGAGGCCGGGGAAGGGGAGGTGGCTGCGAGGTCCACGGTGGCAGCTGTGGTCCTATGCTGCTCGGCTCGACGAGGAAGGGTGGCCGGAGGTCACCGGCGCCGTGGAGAGAGGAGGCTGCACAGGGGGACAAAGAGAGAGAGAAAAAGGGCTCGGGAAATGCCACGGGGAGAGAGGGGAGGATGTTGCCAGCCCCTTTTATAGGCCGGGAGGAGGAGGGGAATGGCCGGGAGAGGAGGGGAACGGCCGGGAAGCTCGCTGTGGAAACTATGGGTACCGGATACCTACTCGGCTAGCTTATCTGACTTACCATAGGGGATAGGTTATGTCTCATGATTATGTAAACCGGCTATGACTTGGGTATTACATTACCATTGAGATAAGGTAATGGCTCATAGTCCAAAGTTGGTAAGATAGAGGAGTCCGACTTAGAATATGAGTGGATCTTCGACTTGTAAACCCCTCTCTGAGACTATATAAGGAGGGTAGGGGTGTCACTTGAGGGATAGGTTGATAGATAGAGACACAAGTACACGAGTACATAAATCCTCGAAATCAAGAGATCAAGAGATCAATAAATCCACTCGGCGGATCGAATCCCCGAAACAGGAGTAGGGTATTACCTCTCGTTAGAGAGGGCCTGAACGTGTCTAAATCTTTGTCCCGACTAACCCATCGTGTTTGGCGCTTGACTGCTACCCCCAATTTCTATTGCCGAAACCAAGTTTCGACAGTTGGTGCGCCAGGTAGGTGTTCTGCGTCAAGTTTTCTTCTTCATCTCGCCGACTAGCGCGATGGGATCTTCATCAGGCATCGACGACTTCGCCTTCGCCCCTAGGCAGGCGTTCCGCTCCGGCAGCCTTGACTTCATCACCGACAAATTTGGCAAGACCTCTCTCCTCGACTCGGATTCGAACCAGTCGGGAGAGGAAAACCTCGCGGCGTCGTTTGGGTTACGAAACGACGCTAAGACCTACCACAATCTTCTATCTTCCGAGTTGGAATCGATCCACTTGGGAGAATCTTCTTCATCATCATGCCGCGGTCCCAGCTCCAGAAAAATCGCCGCCATGATTCAACCACTCGGGTCGCGCTCATCTACCGAGATCGCAGACTACCTCAGCTCTTCCAACTTCGACGACCTCTACGACATCTCCACGAACGACTTCGATGACTCCGACTTCGACTACGATTACGCTCCGGAGTTCTTCAACATCCTCATGGCCAAAGTTGCCGAGACCGACTCAGCCATGGCCCATAGGATTGCACAAGAGGAACGAGCCAAGACCGACATCATCTTCACCGTCGGTCATCCTCGTCATTGCCGACTGGTTTCTTCGCCTCCACGAGGATTCTGTTGCCAACTGGTGTTTTCACTTTCATGGCCGTGCATCTTTGTCACGTTGTTGGGAACCGCGGTCGCCTCCACGCTACTTTTTTGGTTGGTATCTTGGTCGCCGTTGATGGATGACATTGCCCCTAGATCGGCCACCTCTACCGTCACCGGTGGAAATATCAAAAAGCTAAGTCATCATCAATTTTCTTCTTTATATGATATTTTCTTTCTCCTCTGCCTCACTACATCAACTGGTCCTCCGTTGAGCAGTGAGTCGGGGGCTACAGATGTTATATCATATTTTTGAGTTAATTTTTCTAATGTTTATCTCGATTGCTTGCGAAATAATCCGAGTAAAAAAGTACCCATCGAGTTATGAAACTCTATTTCCCTATGCTTTCCGTTTGGTTTGTCGATGGATAGTTGCCCTTGGGCCGAATCCTAGCACCCGGGGGCTCGCTGGATGGAGTGAATAACGCAAGGTGCTAACTATTACTCGGAAGAAATCAAAAGCATAGAGATAAGATAAATTGTTTTCTGCTCTAAACAATTACGAAAGTACCCGAGTAGTACATTCTGATATGTGAAATTTTGTTCCATTAATGACGAACTCATATTAATGACTAGTCGGGCAGAGTATTTAAACGTGAGGAGTCATCTACTCGGGGAAATCAAAACCAACAAGAGGAGAAATACATACTTATAAATATTTTAAAATGCTTGAATTTTCCTCAAAGTACTATGTCTGCATCAGATACTACATATCCTACATGTTTATACTGCAGGATCGATCAATAATACATCATCGTCGGCCTGCCTTCGCCGCCGCCGACTGGTGTTTTTCGCCTACACGGTTGATTGACGACATCACCGTTCATGGGCGTCTACAACTTCATCGTCGGCCTGCCTTCGCCGCCGCCGACTGGTGTTTTTCACCTACACGGTTGAATGGTGACATCACCGTTGTTGGGCATCTACGATCTCATCATCGGCCTGCCTTCGCCACCGCCGACTGGTGTTTCCGCCTACACGGTTGATTGACGACATCACCGTTGTTGGGCGTCTACGACTTCATCGTTGGCCTGCCTTCGCCGCCGTCGACTGGTGTTTCCGCCTACACGGTTGATTGACGACATCACCATTGTTGGGCGTCTACGACTTCATCGTCGGCCTGCCTTCGCCGCCGTCGACTGGTGTTTCCGCCTACAGGGTTGATTGACGACATCACCGTTGTTGGGCGTCTACGACTTCATCGTCGGCCTGCCTTCGCCGCCGCCGACTGGTGTTTCCGCCTACACGGTTGATTGACGACATCACCGTGGATGGGCGTCTACGACTTCATCGTCGGCCTGCCTTCGCCGCCGCCGACTGATGTTTCCGCCTACACCGTTGTTTGACGACATCACCGTTGTTGGGCGTCTACGACTTCATCGTCGGCCTGCCTTCGCCGCCGTCGACTGGTGTTTCCGCCTACACGGTTGATTGCCAACATCACCGTTGTTGGGCGTCTACGACTTCATCGTCGGCCTGCCTTCGCCGCCGCCGACTGGTGTTTCCGCCTACACGGTTGATTGACGACATCACCGTTGTTGGGCGTCTACGACTTCATCATCGGCCTGCCTTCGCCGCCGTCGACTGGTGTTTCCGCCTACACGGTTGATTGACGACATCACCGTTGTTGGGCGCCTACGACTTCATCGTCGGCCTGCCTTCGCCGCCGTCGACTGGTGTTTCCGCCTACATGGTTGATTGACGACATCACCGTTGTTGGGCGTGTACGACTTCATCGTCAGCCTGCCTTCGCCGCCGCCGACTGGTGTTTTTCGCCTACACGGTTGATTGACGACATCACCGTTGATGGGCGTCTACGACTTCATCGTCGGCCTGCCTTCGCCGCCGCCGACTGATGTTTGCGCCTACACCGTTGATTGACGACATCACCGTTGTTGGGCGTCTACGACTTCATCGTCGGCCTGCCTTCGCCGCCGCCGACTGATGTTTCCGCCTACACCTTTGTTTGACGACATCACCGTTGTTGGGCGTCTACGACTTCATCGTCGGCCTGCCTTCGCCGCCGTCGACTGGTGTTTCCGCCTACACGGTTGATTGCCGACATCACCGTTGTTGGGCGTCTACGACTTCATCGTCGGCCTGCCTTCGCCGCCGCCCGACTGGTGTTTCCGCCTACACGGTTGATTGACGACATCACCGTTGTTGGGCGTCTACGACTTCATCATCGGCCTGCCTTCGCCGCCGCCGACTGGTGTTTCCGCCTACATGGTTGATTGGTGACATCACCGTTGATGGGCGTCTACGACTTAAATCGTCGGCCTGCCTTCGCCGCCGCTGACTGGTGTTTCCGCCTACACGGTTGATTGACGACATCACCGTTGTTGGGCGTCTACGACTTCATCATCGGCCTGCCTTCGCCGCCGTCGACTGGTGTTTCCGCCTACACGGTTGATTGAAGACATCACCGTTGTTGGGCGTCTACGACTTCATCGTCGGCCTGCCTTCGCCGCCGTCGACTGGTGTTTCCGCCTACATGGTTGATTGACGACATCACCGTTGTTGGGCGTCTACGACTTCATCGTCGGCCTGCCTTCGCCGCCATCGACTGGTGTTCCGCCTACACGGTTGATTGACGACATCACCGTTGTTGGGCGTCTACGACTTCATCGTCGGCCTGCCTTCGCCGCCGTCGACTGGTGTTTCCGCCTACATGGTTGATTGACGACATCACCGTTGTTGGGCGTCTACGACTTCATCGTCGGCCTGCCTTCGCCGCCGCCGACTGGTGTTATTCGCCTACGTTTTCATCGTCGACTAGTTCTATTGCTTCTACTTCGCAAGCTTCGCTACTTCACCAACCACGACGTCTCCAAGAGACTCAACATGACATCCTCAATGTGTATCTTCACTCAAGCAATGGCTACTCAATGACAAGCTATAGTTCTTGACTCTATGATCAGTTGTTTCTCAACTAAGCATAGAGTCAGGGGCTACACAAATACAAGACTCAAAATCTTCGCTCCAAAGCAAGCTTTCTACTTCAGCGACTCCAACATTTTCACCGATAACTTTGGCTCTCAGTTGATGCTACAGTCTACTCCAAGTTTTTCAAATATCAAGTTCAAGATTTAATTTATATGTCATGGAGTTTGGAGTTCTTCGCCACACACATGCTAGCGTCAAAGAAACTACTTGGGCTTCGATATCTTCTCAATAGTTTGATGAATTACTATCATTGATGTTACCATCGGCACCATTACATGTTCCTCCGTGGATCTCCTGTTGCGGATCATCATCACCACCGGTTGCGTCTGTTACAATTGATGGCCTATTATGCCGCAGCTGATTAGCATTTTTGTCTTCATCGTCCGGCTATCTCCGTCGTTGCCGACTGGTGGTCTCGCCGTCATTGCCGGCCTGCATCGTTGCTGCTGATGTGTGTCTTCATCTTCAACACTGACTTGCCTTGGTCGTCGACGACTGTGGATTTCGCCATTGCTGTTGATGGGCAACTATGTCTCCACCACCGACATCTTTGTTACCTTTGATGGGCAATTTTATCTTCACATTGGTGGACTCGCTTCCGTGCCGACTGCATCAGTTGCTACCAATGGATAACTTCGACTGCGATAGAAGGATAAGTGACATGCTCGAGGGCTTACTATCTCTAGCACCAGGATCATTCCTTCAATCTTCAATATTGGGCTTATTATGGATTTATGCAACATAAATACATGGCCGCGAGCTTATCTCCTATATTCATGGTCTGGATCAATCATTATTTTCCACAAAGGTCACAAGATGAGTTCTTGTGTCAGTCGGGATTCAATTATCAAATCTATTTTGACGCATCCCATGAGGGATAACCTTTTCAGATCAAAAGATGAAGCGGCGGGGAAGACTCCGGCGCTTCAGAGATTTTAGGGTATCGGTAAGCTTTCTCATGATTGGGCCGAGACCCATGAGAAGCTTACGGCCCATATTACAGGTGAGGCTTGACACGTGTCTCTAGGGACTTAAGCAGATTTTCTCTGGCAATATGCGCGTGTCTTACTGCCCAATACCTTTGAAATCCTTTCATATAGCATTTACACAACTTGTTGAAGGTTGGTACGATGCAACTTGGAAGGTGACAAACAGTAAAGTTTTTTGTAACTGTCCTGGTAACTTTTTTATAGGTTGCAAGAGCTGTTTTGGTTTTTACAAAGCATTTGATTTTTTATTTATCAATGCTGATTTGCCATCTCGGTGTGCTCTTTTTATCAAGACTAATATTATGGCAAGAGCTATTTAATATTTTGGTCGTATTTTTCAGATGACTGATAAATTTATTAACTCATATTTTCTATTCATGAGAATTGATTGAGCTGTATGTTTCGGGATGACTCGGGCACGACGACTCGGATAAGCATGAGCTTGCCGAGTGCTCGGATTTTTTACCCATAAGGGTTGACTGAGTTGTTTGTTCTGAGATGACTCGGGCAAAACGACTCGGATAAGCATGAGCTTACCGAGTACTCGGGTTCATTATACACTATGCCTTGATTATAAGGTTATGTGTTATATGATCTTTTATGATTGCTTTTGGCTTAGGCTAGGCATTTATTTAACTCAGGAGAGTATGATTATTATAGTTCTTGACTATATGCTTAGTTTGTTTAACTAAACACATAGTCGGGGGCTACACCTAATTAGGTGCATCAGTCCATGCACCTAAATATTTATTCTTAAGAAATTTCTGAGATGTTTTCAGCCCTTCACAGCCTTTCTATTGGATGATAAAGCACTCGGGAGACTCAGGCAGAGATGATGGAAGCACTCGGCGATAGAAGCACTTGGCTAAGGAGTCATTCGGCTATGTGTTATTCTGGTTCGAGGCAAAGTTATCTTGTCGACTGTGAAGGTCTCGGGGGCTATTGTGGAAATTATGGGTACCGGATACCCACTCGGCTAGCTTATCTGACTTACCATAGGGGATAGGTTATGTCTCATGATTATGTAAACCGGCTATGACTTGGGTATTACATTACCATTGAGATAAGGTAATGGCTCATAGTCCAAAGTTGGTAAGATAGAGGAGTCCGACTTAGAATATGAGTGGATCTTCGACTTGTAAACCCCTCTCTGAGACTATATAAGGAGGGTAGGGGTGTCACTTGAGGGATAGGTTGATAGACAGAGACACAAGTACACGAGTACATAAATCCTCGAAATCAAGAGATCAAGAGATCAATAAATCCACTCGGCGGATCGAATCCCCGAAACAGGAGTAGGGTATTACCTCTCGTTAGAGAGGGCCTGAACCTGTCTAAATCTTTGTCCCGACTAACCCATCGTGTTTGGCGCTTGACTGCTACCCTCAATTTCTATTGCCAAAACCAAGTTTCGACACTCGCCGGCCGGCCATCCATGGCAGCCATTCCTCAGGGATTAAATCCGGCGAAATTAACACGAATTGGAAGGGGAAAAGTTGGGGGAATTGATGAGGGAGAGGAGAGGAACCCATTTTTGCACTTTAATTGGGGAGGCATCAAGTTGGAAGGGAGATCACGAGGAGAGGCAGCGCTTCTGTTCAGGGAGAGAGAGAGGAACAGGCGGCGGCTCAGCTAGAGGAGGAAGACGACCGACGTCTTCCCTCCTGGGCCGGCTGGGCTGCAGCAAGGTGGGCAAGCGGCCTCCACCTGGGCCGAACAAGGGAGGGGAGAGGAGATGGGCCAGGCGGCTGCAGCCCAAGAGAAAGAAAGGCCCGGGAGGGAGAGGGAGGGAAGGAGCGGCCGGGCCGGGCCGAGAGAGGGAGAGGGGGAGATCGGCCGGCGGCCCAAGAGGAAGGAGAGGGTTTTTTTATGTTTTTGATTTTAATTAACTCTGAAATTGGTTATTGTTGCATTAAAATTATTTCTTGTGCTCTAAAAATTCTCGTAAAAATTGAGGCTCCTTTTAGGCCAAGGAGAATTTAAGAAAAATTCTCCGGGCAACATTTGAATTTTTCTTGGACGTATTTTAGTGTTCGAGATTTTTTTTTAGATTTTTAATTAATTCTATTATTCCTTTTTGAAAGTGATTTTTAATTCGGGATGAATTTATCAGGACGTGACATTTCAACCGATCTTACCTGATATAACTATTTCGTTTTAAGATTGTATGATGTCTTTCACCTAATATGTTATATCTATCATCTTATATAAGTTTATCAATCGTTTAAATCTATTAAGCTTGTCATTAGTCTCGCACTGTCTCGGTTAAGTTCGATCTGTTGAGATCATTACCTATTTAGTAGATTTAATCAAGATTGATAGTCTTATATAAGGCTGTATCGGAGCTATAGTCGATACGTTATCTCTCATCACCTAAGTTATTTCATTGGCTATGATATAAATCCATACAATTATTGATTAATTTGATCTTTGTTACTAGCAATTAATATTTTCTCGGTTAATTCTGATCTATTGTGACTGCTTGTATTTAAGAGAAAGATTAAATTACTAATTGCATGTCATTTACCTCTACAGCCGATCGTAATTATCTTGGGTTTTATCTATATGTATCTACACATCGGCTAGTTATTTAGATCATATAATTGTAGAATAGTTGACTTTAATATTATCAATCTTATGCTGCATCGATTGGGTTCGACCTATAGGATTGGTTTTGTTAAGAAAAAATTAATTATGATTATATTTAATCTAAATCTAGTTTATGAGCAACACCTTTTATAACTTATAGCCGATTCCTCTGTGCATCGGCTGATACGATACAACGTCGGCCTATCAGCCGATCGATTATCGTCCCCTAACTTTTTCTATTTGTCTATCTTGTTGGTTGCAGGATCAAACCAACTGGCATGCCTAGAACCCGAAACTTTGGACCTGCATTGAAGTTAAGCAGATCTTCCAAGACATCGTGTTTGTCGTTAACATGCTTTTGACACGCCTGGTGGGACCAAGATTTTCACCTTGTATGACCACAAGACAGAAGACATTATTCCTGTTACTAAGGATAAGTTGTTCGATGAACAAAAGGCACAACTGGAGAAAGTTACTACAACTGGAGAAAGTTACTGAAGATTTTCAGAAGATGTGTCTGGGAACCTTCAGCATGACTCGGCAAGGAACAGCAATTCAAAAGACTAAATTCTCTGTGCTGATAATAGAAGCTGAAGGGAGTAACAATAATAAACAAGAAAATACAACTAAGCAAGAAACCGAAGAACAACCTCCACTGATGACTTCAAAAGATAGGATTGATGCCGCTGTTCATCATGCTTTGATCAATCAGTCTGGAGCTTTGGTCAATACATTGACTGGTTTGATCAAGAAGGTGATTGATGGATCTATGGTTCAGGATCAATCTAAAGGGCCGGTTTACTTTCCTAACAATGTACATGTGAAATATCGGCAGATCAAGACTGAAGATCACGAACAAAAATATGGAGCAGGCCCTAGTATATCATTGGTTGATCCAAATCAAGAACCTCATCGGACTACATATTATGGGGAGCAATTAATTCAACAAATAGGTGGGGGGCAACCAAGTCAACAACTAACTGGGGGCAACCGATTGGACAACAATATCATCAAGAGATTCCACAAAATTATTAGTTTCAACAGAATCCACATCAGCAATACCTTAATCAATATTTTCAACATCAATCACAACAGCCGATATCGCCTCATCAATATTGACATGGGGATCAGATCAATATCAGCCTCTAGGGAACCAATATGTTCAGAGACCACCACCACAACAGTTTGAGAACAACAAAAACCAAGAGTGGGCCGATATGACTGATGAGGTCATGAGGGAATAGTTTGGCCTTAAACCAAAAGATAATGGGATTATGTATCGGCATCCATATCCAGAAAGTTTTGATAGAGTACCATTGCCTAATTAATACAAGATTCCAGATTTCTCAAAGTTTTCATGACAAGATAATATTTCTACTATTGAACACATTAGCCGATTCCTAGCACAGTGTGGTGAGGCATCGGCTGAGGAAGCTATGAGGGTTAGGTTTTTTCCGCTATCTTTATCTGGATCGGCACTTAAGTGGTTTTCTTCTTTGCCTTCTAATTCTATTAGAGGTTGGGTCAATCTAGAGAAGCAATTTCACAAGT
Source organism: Oryza officinalis (assembly GCA_008326285.1). NCBI lineage: Eukaryota > Viridiplantae > Streptophyta > Magnoliopsida > Poales > Poaceae > Oryza > Oryza officinalis. The sequence goes on along the minus strand of BDMV01000011.1, from coordinate 21,607,328 downwards.
AGTTCTTTGCTACAATTCAAAAGATGAAGCTGTCAGATTTAATATCAATAAGGCAAAGGAGAGATGAATCAGTTCCAGATTATATTCAAAAATTCAAAGATGTGAGAAGTCGATGCTATAGCTTGAATTTAACCAATTCACAGTTGGTCGATTTGGCTTTCCAGGGATTAGTACGGTCGATTACCTATCTGCTCGCTTGTGCCATGTTTATTTGATACCCATTCTTTGCCAATCCTGGGTCATAATTTGACCTAGCTTGTGTTACTTATGTTGACCTAGCTAGAATTATATATGCTTAGCAATGCTTAATACCACTAGCTCACTTAATGGGATAATCAGACTATCTACTTTTAGCATCTTGATAAGCTACAAGCTCGAGACACCTGGCCATGCTTTATTGGTGATAATTATCCAACTAAAATATGGCTTAATGGTGCTTCTGTTCGTCTACTGCCCTAGTCCTCATCTGAGTACTCCCTAACCCGGGTAGACCGATAACGCAACTCGATGGGGAGCATTGCTTTGGATCCGTACACGAGGAAGAAAGGGGTCTCTTTAGTTGGTGTAGTCGGAGTGTTACGGATGGCCCATAAAACAGAAGGGAGTTCCTCAACCCAACGTGAATCATATGGCATAAGCCTTTCGTATACACGTGTTTTGATCCCTTGGAGCATGATCCCATTGGCCCGCTCGACTTGCCCATTACTCTAAGGATGGGACATTGATGCGAAGCAGATCTTGACCCTGTATTCCAAATAGTAGTCTTGAAAGGCACGCCTGGTGAATTGGGAGCCGTTGTCCATCAATATCTGATTTGGAAGTCCGTATTGATAAAATATCCCTTTGATAAACTTGATGGCGTGCTCGGTTCTGATTTCTCCTGTTGGCTCTACCTCAATCCACTTAGTGAATTTGTCAATAGCCACGAACAAGAACTTGGAGCCGCCTTGTCCTCGTGGAAACGGTCCGAGGATGTCAAGCCCCCAGCACGTGAACAGCCAGGATAAAGGGATGGTTTGGAGTGCTTGGGTTGGTAGCTTGGTGTGTTTGTTGTAGAATTGACAAACTTCACACAATTGTACCATGTCGGTTGCGTCTTAGAGTGCTAATGGCAGTAAAAACCTTGTCGGAAGGGCTTTACCGACCAGTGTCCTCACCCCCGGCATGTGATTGTGGAGAATATAGGTACCGAGTACCTACACGGCCTCCATATTCAACTAGAGATAGGAGGTGGACCGTATCCATGTATTATGTAATAGAGTAGGACTCGGTCATAATATTACCTTGTGTTCTATGGCATGACGTAGAGTCTCGATTGAGTACTACCATGTAATAGATTAGGAAACTGATGCTGTGTTTGGCTAGGTTTTTCTCTTTGTAACCCTGTCCCCCAATCTATATAAGGTGGGCACGGAGCTCTCTAAGGACATGATCACGGAGATATTCATAACTCAATCGTCAGATCAATATACACCTGACGGATACAATCCCCAAACAGGAGTAGGGTATTACCTCTCATTGAGAGGGCCTGAACCTGTCTAAATCCCTGTCTTCCGCATCCATCCACTTTTAGGTCTCGTGCGCTACCCCTTTTATTATTGCTGAATTCCAGTTTTGATAGTTGGCACGCGAGGTAGGGGTGACGTCGAGTTTCCCGCCGACGAGTGCGATGGAACCAATCTCCAACATCGTCAGATTCGTTTTTGCCCCAAGTCTCCGTCTCGAAGTCAGTCTAGCTAGGGAGATCAATCTCGGCATGATCAACGATTTAATCTCTGACATCACTAGGTTTCTTCATCATCGATCGCCTCCGCCGTCACCGACTGGTTTCTTCGTCTCCACGGTTGGTGTACTTCGCCGCCATTGCTGATGACGACATCGTCTTCACCGTCGGTTGCCTCCATCGCCGCCAACTGGTTTCTTCACTTCAATGATCGATGGACTCTACCACCGTTGCTGATGTTGACATCGACTTTACCATCGGTCACCTCCGTCATCGCTGACTGGTTTCTTCGCCTCCACGGTTAGTGTCACGCCCGGAAATTCACAAGTAATTTCCGAACTAATTTGTGCATACAATCCTCGTCCAGGAATCAGCCGAGGTACACAAATCGACAATTTAATATACCGAATCATCAAAATAATAACGATACATACTTACAAAAAATAAAGAAAACAGCAGCGGACAAACGATCTAACGATGGCTTCAACTCCACTCCCACAGGCAGCTCAACTGGGGTATAAGCCAAACATCTTCTCCTTCTGAATCCTTTTTCTTCAACTGAGGTTTGATGATTATTGCAAGGTGAGTACATGGAATACTCAACAAGCCACACAGCAAGTATGCAAGTGCACAGGGATACAAAGGATGGCAATAATAGGGTTCATTTGCAAAGGCAGCATTTAGCAAATATCTGAGAATTATAAAACAGTTGAGTTACTAAATATCAATATTAACCAATCACTGCACAACACACCAATGCTGCACAGGCCCAACCAAACTTGAACAACCATTCCCGGTCGTACAAATCAAACCTCCAAACCGGAATTAACCATTCCATACCAGGAGTTAAGCCAATTATCACCATATATCACATTATTATTATTATTGATGAACAAGTGGGACTAATCACGAAAAACATTGTTAGGCTCGCCCATAACCGCGGGCACGGCTATTCGAATAGTTTTACTCTGGCCAGAGGTGTACAAATTTACCCACAAGACACAGCCCCACAACATGTTGCCATGCTCTCAGTACCACCACGGTACCTCGATAAGGAGCTGTGACAGTACCCCTCGCATAACACAATTCAAAATAGTGCACCGTTCCCGGATCATAGTCACCCCCTTTAACCAAGGTATGGACTCCCCAGCGACCCCCATGGACTTATCGCCACTTCACAGTCTGGTGCCCCACAATGAACCATACTATACAAAAGATAAAGCCGTTGCCCACGCTGGCTTGTGGTTAGTACGGTTAATGCTTCACAACAGTAGCTCGCGAACCGGTCCTTAATTGTCATGAGCACAACTATCCAAACCTCAAACCATGTGCTCACAACCCACCATTAATCAGGTTTGAGTTGGCAAATTAATTAACCAATCACGATTGACCATCGTGAGCTACCATTAAATATCCATCATTAAGTATTAGTGAAACATTAGTTATCCCAATAGTGTGCTAATGTTTCTAAGCATGACTAAGCAATTATCCTGCTATCTAGTTGAACCAATATATAACGTCCAACTAGTCAAATTTATAACCCAAGGTATCAAGGAATAGGATAATCAATGCAAATTGGCCATAACAAAGGAATAGGTTCACGCCACCCAATGACATTCAAAAATAAATGCACATTTGAAATAAATAGAGAATTTAAATATAGGATCAACATGCTCAAAGGATTGTGTTTGAGATCTGTGTGACTTGCCTTGCAAACAAGCGTCTTTAACTCGTCTTCAGGAACTTTTCCAACGAACAAACGATCCTTCGAAACGACTGAAAACTAAACCTAGAACGCAAAACAAGGAAAACACTAATAAAAACCAAATAAACAGTACAAATAAAAAAACATACATGGGTTGAGCTTAAATTTAGATGAATTTAGAGACTTGAACAACCTCATTCTGAGTTTATATGAATTAGTTATGATTTTTACAAGATTTACTCTAATTAAAGATTAATTAAAAAGATTAAATAGATTTATGACACAATTTATATTTATTATTATTATTAAATAGACCTTGATTTTAGATAAATTTAGCAACTGGAACCACATTAATCCGAGTTACGGTAAATTAGTTATGAATTTTATAAATTTACCGATTAAGCTGACATCAGCGATGACATCATCGCCGGCGGTGGTGGCTCGGGACCCTATGGTCGCCGGCGATCTAGGGCACGGCGGCGAAAACGGAAGGCACCAGAAGGAAGAGCACGACGAGGGAAGCTCACCGAGGGATGGTGCGACGATGGACGACAACGGACGACGACGATGGCGAGGTTGAAACGACGGCGTAGCACGGGTTGACGACAACGACGTAGCTCCGGCGAGTTGCAGCAGCGGCGAAGGCGTGGACGGTGTTCTCCTCGCAGCTGCGAATCCAACGGAGGTGGCTGCGCTGACCGGCGATGGCGGAGTCGACGGCTACGGCCGGCTGGAGCGGCGGCCGAAGGTGGAGAGAGAGGGAGATCACGGGGAGAGGGTTTCGGGTGGCGGCAAGCTTGGGCAAGGGGGTGGAAACCGAAGAGGAGGCCGAGGGGATCCTATTTATAGGCGCAAGAGGTCGAGTCCGGGCCCAGGACGGCTAAGGCGGCGCCGAGAAAAACTAGGTTCGGTTTGGAGAGATAAACTCAAGTTCGAGCTCGATTCCGCGTCGGATTCAAAGGGATAAACTCCGATTCTTGGGGGAAACGGAAGAGGAGGATAAGGGAAACAAATCCCCTCAACTAATTTTGGGGAAGGCTTCACGGATTCGAGAGGATTTTGAGGCTAGATTTAAAACTTGCTTCGGTTGCTACAGTGTCACGGGCTGGAGGTTGAAGAAACGATACTGTAGCGAGAGGGAGGTAGTGTAGACTTTTACTTTTTATGTTTTTTGGGCCGGTTGAAGAATGACACAAAACAGACTTTAGAAGGGAGGGGCAGTCCGGGCTGAGAAAGAGAGGGAGCTGAATTAGACTTCTCCAGATTTGGCCCAAAACAGAAAAGAGACTTAAGTTGCTTTTTTTCCAATTAAATAATTGCTGAAATGATCTTTTGATTATTGAGAATACTTTCAGTCCTCAAATAATTCCAAGAAAAATCTTGAAAATACTTGGACACTCAACGTATTTAATAAAATTATAATCAGATCCTTTAATGATTAATTTATTTTTTTAATATTTACTGAAATGTTATTTGTATTATTAAAATTAGTTTTTGAGCTCCGAAAAATCCGAGAAAATTCCAGAGAGTAGAATTAACCATGAAGAATTTAATAAAAAATAAATTCAGCCATGTTTAATTATGAAATTTTATGTGCCACATCAACTTCACTTGTAAATTAATAAACATTTAATATAAATTCTAGAAATAATTTATTAAATAATTTATAAATCCCTGAAATGAAAATCAGGGTGTGACAGTTAGTGGACTCCGCCGCCATTGTTGGTGACATCGCTTTCATCGTCGGTCGCCTTCATAGTCGTCGACTGGTTTCTCCGCCTCCACAGTTAGTTGACTCTGCTGCCGTTGTTGATGGTGACATCGTTTTCATCGTCGATCGCCTTCGTCGTTGCCGACTGGTTTCTCTGCCTCCATAGTTGGTGGACTTCGCTACCATTGTTGATGGCAACATCGTTTTCATCGTCGGTCGCCTCCGTCGTTTCCGACTGGTTTCTTCACCTCCACCATCGGTCGCCTCATCTGCTTTCTCGGTTGATATCTTCCTCGCCATTGTTGCCTGACCTTGTTCCTACATCGGCCACCTCCGCTGTCACCGGTGAAAATACCAACAAGCTAAGTCATCATTAATTTTCATCTTTATATATTTTCTTTTTCCTCTGCCTCACTACATCATGGTTCTTCGTTGAGCAGTGAGTCGGATGCTAGAGATGTTATATCATATTTTTATAATAATTTTCATAATATTTATCTTGATTGCTTGTGAAATAATCTGACTAAAAAGAGTGCCAATCGAGTTGCGAAGCTCTATTTTCCTATGCTTTCTGTTTGATCTGCCGATGGATGGTTGCCTTTGAGCCGATTCCTAACGCCCGAGGGCTTGTAGGGTAGAGCATACAATGCAAGGTGTCAAGTATTACTCGGACAAAATCAAAAGCATAAAGATAAAATAATTTGTTTTCTGCTCTTAACAATTGCAAAAGTACCCGAGTAGTAAATTCTGATCCGTGAAGCTTTGGTCCAATGACGAACTCATGTCAATGATTAGTCGACCAGAGTATTTAAACGTAAGGAGTCATCTACTCGGGGAAATTAAAATCGACAAGAAGAGAAATACATACCTATAAATATTTTGTAATGCTTGAATTTTCCTCAAGTACTATATTTATATCATATACTACTCATCCTACATGTTTATACTGCAGGATCCAAATCCAGATATGCATAGTAGGGATTCATGGCTATAAGCTTATCTCCTACACTTCAGGAATGGATCAGTCATAACATCACCGCCGGCTTGCCTTCGTCGCCGTCGATTGGTGTCTCCGTCTTCATGGCTGGCCTACTATGCCGCCATTGATGGGCGTCTTCGTCTTCACCGCTGGCTTACCTTCGCTGCCACCGACTGGTGCCTTCACCTTCACGACTGACCTATCATCGCCGCTGATGGGCGTCTTCGTCTTCACCACCGGTTTGCCTCAATCATCGTCGACTGGAATCCTCGCCTTCATGGTTGGTCTGTTATGCCGTCACTGATGGGCGTCATCGTCTTCACTGCCAGCCATCTCATCTGTTGTTGCCGACCGGTGTCCTTGCTTCTACGGCTACGCATCTTCGCTACGGTTATTGAGCAACTTCGTCTTCACAGCCAGTCACCTCTACTACCGCCGACTGATGTTCTCGCCTTTATGGTTGTGCGTTTTCATCGTGAGTTTGCTTTGTTGCCATCTACTGGTGTCTACGCCTCCTGGTCTATGCAACTCAGTTACCATTTTTGGGCGACTTCATCTTCATTGTCTTCATCACCAGCGACCTATGCTACCTCTACTTCGTCAGCTTCGCTACTTCACCAACCTCGACATCTCCGAGAACCCCAACACCTCGGCACGCATCACCAGATAATATGTTGCACTAATCTACTACATCAAGTGGTGCTTCAGTCCTCAAGATTTCTACTCAGACATCCTCAACGCCTAACTTCACTCAAGCGATGGCTACTCAACGACAAGAAGCTATAGTTTCTTGACTCTATGTTCAGTTGTTCCCCAACTTAGCATAGAGTCGGGGCTGCACAAATACAAGACTAAAATTCGACAGACGTTATGTTAAGATGAAACAATCAATTAACCAGTCAACAAGTTCTATGAAATCAACTTCAGAGTCATCAGCTTTGTCTTCACTCCAGAGCAGGCTTTCTACTTCAGCAACTCCAACATTTTCACTGACAACTTTGGCTCTAAGTTGATGCTACAGTCTATTCCAAGTTTCTCAAGTGTCAAGTTAAAGGTTTAATTTATGTCATGGTCGAGTTTGGAGTTCTACCCGGATATTACTTCAAGCCTCCCAAGTTTGTCCTAGGGAGTTTGGAGTCATCAAGCAATCAACTTAGATTCAACGAGTTGATCAACAATATCAACATCTACTTTCCTCCACGTGAACCATCATCAACGACTATGACACCAAGTTCTATTGTCATCATCATAAATCAAGAGGCGTTGCATCAATCTTCGCCACGCACACGCTAGCGTCAAGGAAACTAGTCGAGCTTCGATATCTTCTCAATAGTTTGATGGATTATTATTATTGACGTCACCAGCGACACCTTCGTCATCGGCATTAACTTCATCTTCAGTCAACTACTGTCAACCAGGTTTTTCACTTCAGGAGACTAGGTTTTGTCAATGCTGAAATCTGACTAGATCATCAACATCGTCATCTTTGTCGACATCCAACCATGCCTCTTCGGCCTAATCTACTCTGTCACCGTTCATGGGAACTTCGTCACTACTGGTCGTATTTGCTATCACCGGATGATTTCTTCGCTTCTACAATTGGTGGATTTCACTGTCACCATTGACGGCCAACTTTGTCTTTACAACCGGTTGCCTCTGATCGTCATCACCACCGGTGCGTCTGTCACAATTGGTGGCTTATAACGCCACAATTGATAAGCAACTTTGTCTTCACCGCCGGTTGCCTTCGTCACCGCCGATTGGTATCCATGCCTTCATGGTTGGCCTATTATGCCGCCATTCATGGGCGTCTTCGTCTTCACCTTCAACCATGGCTGGTGGTCTTATCATCATGGCTGGCCTACTACACTGTCGCTGATGGGCAACTTCATCTTCATCATTGGCTACCTTTGCTTCGCTAGCACTGATTTCTTCGGTGCTATTGACTAATGATCTCACCTCCATGCTGACCACATCAGCCGCCATCAATGGGTAACCTCGACTACGACAGAAGGACAAGCAACATGCTCAGGGGCTTACCAGCTCTAGCACGAGGATCATACATTCAATATGGACTTATTCCGGGTACATGCAACATGAATTCATAGCCATGGGCCTATCTCCTATGCTCAAGGTCCAGATCAATCATTATTTCCCATAAGGACCATCATCTATGTACTTGCACCAGTCAGGATTTAATTATCATAATTACTTCGGTACATCCCATGAGGGATAACCACTCAGATTAGAACCTACTCAGATGAGATGCGTTCGGTCTACATCACTCAAGAGATTTGTTACTCGGGAGCACTTTATAGGCATGCTATACACTTCATCTTTTAAGGGTATCGGTGGGCATATTTTGGGCTTGATCCCATATGTCTGCAGCCCGTATTTTCAGGTGTGGCCTATCACGTGTCTCTAGGGACTAAAGCATATTTGTCTTGGCAGTATGCACGAGAACAATTACCCAATACCTTAAAATCCTTTTATACAGCTGTTACAAAACTTTTTAGAAGTTGGTACAATACATTTTAAAAGGTCACAAACAATGAAGCTTTATATATATATGATATTAACTTCTTTATAATAGAAGTTAAGCATTGTTTGGTGTTTTGCAAAGCAATTGATTGGATACTATATCATTGCTTTAAGCCACATATGTGTGCATCCTTATAAAAGACCAATATCATGGCTTAGACTGATTATATATCTTGGTCGTTTTCAGGCGGTTGGTAAATCTATTTATGAGTGTTATTTCACTTGGATTTACACCACATATGCCATATATTTTCAGGTGTGGTGAAGCCGTGTGTCTTATAGGGACTTAAGCATATTCATTTTTGCGATATGCGCACAATGAGAACCCAATACCTTAAAAAATCCTTTACTCGTTGCATAAAAGCTTTTTATTACAGTCACTGCTATGTGATTTTTAAAGGTGACCAATAACATGCTTCCATTGCTTTATAAGCTGGTTTCTTCTTCATAAGAGGCAACATGCATTATATTCTTAAGCCGCGGTTAGCCCAGAGCTATGCGCATCATATTTTATATAGTCGGTATATCACTCGGGTTGGTTACTTGGGGATTCATACCGCATATGCTATAAATTAATATTAAGTTACTCAGTTAACTATAATTATCAAAAACCATTTGGATGGTTAGATTATTTATTCCTTGACTATATGCTTAGTTTGTTCAACTAACCACATAGTCGGGGGCTACACCTAATTAGGTGCATCTAGTCGATGCACCTTGGTATATATTCTTAGTTATTTTTTAAAATTTTTCAGCCCTTCACAGCCTTTTGATTTGGTAAAACCACTCGGGAGACTATGGCGAAGATGATGGAAGCACTCGGCTTTGGATTAATTTGGTTCGAGAGAAGATTATCTTTTCGACTATGAAGGTCTCAGGGGCTACCGTAGAGAATATGGGTACTGGGTACCCACACGATCTCCATATTCGACTAAAGATAGGGGGTGGGCTGGATCCATCCACTTTTAGGTCTTGTGTGTTACCCCCTTTTATTATTGATGAATTATAGTTTCAACAGTGATCCGCAGATTCCTTCGTGTATATCGAGCAGTAGCTCATTGCCGTTGTCAGAAGTTCACTACTCCATTAGCAGCCTTCTTGTAGAGATCGTTCCCGATCGTACAATAGGCCTTGGCTTGTCAAGATAGCTTCTCTGCTTCCATGTCTTCTTCCAACATCTTGTCAGTACTTAGGAATTCGATTAGCGGTGTGCATCAGTCCGGAGTGGTCTCGATGTCCGTGACGATTTTGTCAGTCTGAGTAGTAGCCCTCGAGCCAACGTTGGTGGTGATATTGATATCGTGGTTCGGTGAACTATTTACGGAAGGACTGGTTAGCACTTCTAGGAACATAATGGGTTCTATTGGTTCTCTTCTAGAAGCTCGTCGGGCAAGGTTGTCGGCGTCGGTGTTGTCTTTCCGATAGACATGGCGCACTTCAAGTCCGTCAAACCTACGCTTCAACTTTCTGACTTCCACAAGGTATTTGGACAATCCAGGGTTAGAGCACTTGTAATCCTTATGCACTTCGTTGGCAACTATTTCTGAGTCCCCTTTCACAACTAGTCATTTGACCCCAAGTGATACGTCGGCTCTTTGTCCGATGAGAAGTTCTTCGTACTCGGCAGTATTATTGGTTGCCCAGAAATCTAATTGGACGGCGTGTCAAAACTAATTTCTAGTTGGTGAAGTTAAGATGAATCCAGCTCCTGCTCCCTGGCTATTGAATGCCCGTCGAAGGCTATTGTCCATCGCTCGTTGTCCGTTCGATCGACTTTGTTGTCCTCGAGGGCAGTCCAGTTGGCGACAAAATCTGCGAGTACCTGGGACTTGATAGCTATTCATGGAATAAAGTGGACATCAAATTGGCTGAGCTCGATGACCCATTTGGCAATGCGTCTTGCGACGTCTTTGTTGTAAACAACTTCACCAAGGGGGTATGAGGAGACGACCGTGACCTTGTGGGCCTAAAAGTAGTGGCGCAGCTTTCGGGATGTCATGACCATGGCATAGAGTAGCTTATGGATTTGAGGTTATCTGGTCTTGGCGTTGTGAAGTACTTCACTGACATAGTGGACTGGGCGCTATACCTTATCGCGCTCGACAACGATGACAGTGCTTACGAAGTACAGTGTTGCGGCGATGTAGAGGAAGAGTTCCTCCTATGGTTGTGGGGCAACGATCATGGGTGGTTTGGTGAGGTATCGCTTGAGTGTGCGGAATGCCTCTTGAGCCTCAGATGTCCACTCGAACCTATCCTGTTTTTTCAAGAGATTGAAAAAAGGCAGACCTCGTTCTCCCATCTTGGCCAAGCATTGACTAAGTGCAGAGCCATACATCCGGAAAGCTTTTGGACTTCCTTAACCTTGTTGGCGACTTCAAGTCCTCGATGGCCATGATTTTGTCTAGGTTTGCTTTGATACCCCATCTGGAGACTAGGAATCCAAGCAATTTTCCCGATGATACTCTGAACGTACACTTCTCCAGATTCAGCTTGAGCCGATGTCGTCAGAGATAGTTGAACGTTTCCCATAGGTCATTGATGATACGATCTCGAGTCTTTGTCTTGACTATGACATCGTCGGTGTAGGCCTCTAGTTGTTGCTGAGTTGGGATTGAAAAGCCCCCTGAATCTAGTGCTGGTGTGTGCACCCAATGCTGATCAGGCCTAAGGGCATCTTGACATAGCAGAATACACCGAAGGGCATGATGAAGGTTGTTTTTTCCTCGTCTTCTTTGACCATGCTGATTTGATGGTACCCGGAGTACGCGTCGTGAAAACTAAACAATTCACATCCGGCGGTAGAATCTATCAGTTGGTCAATACATAGAAGGGGAAAATAGTCCTTGGGGCATGCTTTGTTGAGGTTGGTGAAGTCTACGCACATCCTCCACTTGTCATTGGCTTGCATACCATGACTAGGTTTGTGAGCCACTCTGGATGAAGGACCTCCCTAATGAAGCTAGCCTTCAAAAGCTTATTGAGCTCTTCTCGGATGGTCTCTTTTTTATCTGGCGTGAAGTAATGCAATTTATCTTTAATAGGTTTTGCATCAGGTTGAACCATCAGCTTGTGCTCAATCACCTCCTTGAGGACTCCGGGCATGTCAGACAGTTGCCAGGCAAACATGATTGCATTGTCACGAAGAAAGGTGATGAGCTTGAGTTCCTATTTGTTGTCCAGCTCGGCCCCGATTTTGACTGTTTTGTTGGGGGTGCTATTGGACAATGGGATTATCTTTATGGCGCCATCTGGTTTGGGTGCCGAGTTGGGTTTGCTCACTTTTCAAGGAGGCTCAGTTGCGAAGGGAGTGGTGGAAGGTTGCTCGATCATGTCAAGGCTCCTCTTGTCGCACTGCACGGCCATCTTTGCATTTCCCAGAATTGTGATGATCCCTTTCGATCTCGAAATCTTGATCAATTGATATGCGTAATGCGAAGAAGCCATGAATTTGGCGAGTATCGTTCTTCCGAGAATAGCATTGTAGGTAGTGTCAAACTCTGCTACATCGGAGGTCACCTGCTCTGTCCGGAAGTTCTCATCATTGCCAAAAGTCACAGGCAACATTACCTTCCTCAACGGCCTTGACGATGACTCCGGGGTGATGCCATTGCATCAAGAGTACTAGCGAAGAGGAGGTTGAGTGAGCTATCACCGTCGATGAGAACACGTGCAACTTTAACATTCCAAATAGTAGGCTCAACTACTATTGGATATCTATCGAGGGTTGTCATCAGAGCGAGGTGGTCAGCATCGAAGAACTTGATCTTCTGATATGACCACTTCATTTTAGACATTGATCCTCGGGATGTGGAGCATACCTCTCGTTCTATCTTCTTGTATTCTCGCTTGGAAAAATAGGAAGTTGAACCATCGAAGATATGCGCCACGTCTTGGGTCAAAGTTGTGAAAATCTGGCTCGTCATTGGATGGAGGGTTGTTGTTACCCTTCTCTACCACGCGAACTCGTTTTCCTTTGTCCTGGGCTATTTTCCTAGCCATGGTTTTTTGGAACAGGTTGCACTCCTCGAACGAGTGAGGGCTAGTCTTGTGCACCGGACACTATTGTTATACTAGGCTGTTGTCTTGAGGAGGTTGTTGGGGAGTGCTTTCTCTTGTTCTGCGACAACAACCTCTGACTATGGCTTTCTCTTTCCTCTTTTCTTGCGACTAGATTTTTGATTTGGCTCCGGGGCATCTTTTTTGACGGGTTGTTTTTCTTCTATTGTCTTCCCCTTCCCGTCGATTCTTCGGATGGCCTCATCAGTGTGAGCGCACCTGTTGATGATCTCAAACAGCTTCATGGCTAAGGTGGAAAGCCTTGTCGCTAATTCTTGAATCGTATGGCGATCTCGGAGCCCGACTTGAATGCTCGTATTATGGATGCGTCGGTGATCTCGGGGATTGTGTTCTGACATTCGTTAAATCATCGGATAAATCTCGAAGAGGTTCACTGGGCTTCTGTCTAAGGGCGTGTAGGTCGTCCTGGACCGCATATCTCTTGTAGGTGCCTTGAAAATTTGCAACGAACTGCTTCCAAAGATCTCGGGGCTGGAGATCTCGAGTCATCTTGATCATCATTGTGGTGTTATCGACCTTGCTCATTCTCGTCACGATGACTTCGGCAGTCTTGGCGATCATGATCTTGGTCACGGTCACGATTGTTGTCCAAACGATTGTCCTTGCAATGCTCATCATGGGATTATTAGCGTCCATTATCATGTTGGTCTCCTCGCTCCTACCTTCAGCCATCAAGATGATCGCGGAGATCGCGAGCACCTTGTCGGGGAGGCGTGTGGTTAGCTCTTCTCAAGATTTCGAGGTTCGCTGTTGTGGGCTGGAGGGCCATTAGCGACGTTTGCGTCCTTGGCAACTTCATCGTTCTGAGGGACATTAGGAGGCGACGATAGTCCTATAGCTGCAACAAAGGTGGAGTTGGAATTCACAATAGTGGTTTCCATTCGCTTTAACCATGCATCCGCATCTGGGGAACCACGTCTCGAGAATGGACAAATTCGCCCTCTTCGATGGAGCCCCGTAGCTTGCAGTCATTCTCGCCCCTATCTTTGATCTCGACGTCGACCACGTTCACGTCACGCGGACAATTGGACCCAGAGGATTCGGGGTTGTCCAGGCTATGGAGAATGGATGGCTCATCGAGATCTATTCTGATGCATCCCACCGTGCGGTCTTGTCGACCTGAAGTGTTGTCGCCCACAGATGCCGTATGAGATTGATCCTGACGAGAGTGGATCAGACAACACGGAACTTAGGGTATTGGTTTCGCAAGCTTCAAGAATATCTTGCATCCGGTCAAGGGGTGACTCTTGGTTTTATGGATTGGACACCACGTCTTGTACGGATAAGTACGCTTAATCCCCCATTCCTTGTAGGCGTCGAGATTATGACCCGACATCTAGCCAACGGATGACTAGAAGTCTTGTGGATTAGACACCAGGTGTAATCCTTACCAGCGGATTTCCTTGTCAGCATGCACTTGTCGATGGAGACCGAGGGGCGAGCCGCTTTAGGAGTTCCGCTAATAGGTGGAGATTTCGGCACCTTGTTCTCAGTGTGGACTGTAGAGGTGGCTGCTTGGGGGGTTATGTCTTCTCGTGCCGTCATCGTTGCCTTGTCCTCGGTAGACACAAAGGAGGGCGAGATCGGGATAGGGACGAAGACTGATTAGACGATGGATCCAACTTGGACCACAGTAAAGGCTAGTTGGATTGGATCTCCTAGGCCAAGTTGGTTGTAGAAGACCTTGTCGAAGAATCCCTCTCTTGAGTTCATCTCGTTGAAACCTTTTAGCACAAAGCCCCCTATCTGGCATGCCACTGTCAACGGGCTATACCCATAGATGGTATTTGTAGAGTATGGGGATCGTTGGTACTAGGGTATACACGAGATCAAATCAAATAGACAAGGGACAAAGATTTATACTGGTTCGGACCCTCAAGATGAGTAATATCTCTACTCCAGTTTATATGTATTATGGATGGGAATACCACATAGAGTACACTGGGAAATAGGACAGCTAGATGAATCCACCGACTAGAAGTCATCAAGAATGACTCAACGAGATCTATTCGGCGAATAGGGTGCTAGCTTCCTCCAGATTGCTTCGAGATGTGGCTCTGGCTATAGCTTGTTATTTGTTGCCCCTCCCTGAACGAGGGGCCTTGTATTTATAGCGTAGATCATCTTTTTCTCTAAGTAGAACTCAGAGAGATAGAACAGGATATGGGCCTAACGATATCTTATCTTCCCCGACTAGGACTCTGACACCTTCTATCCCGAGAAGATAATTTTCTTCTCTATCTGTCGTATTTTCTTAATTAAAGGATACTTTCTCGTATACAATGAGGTATATGATATTGTCGTATTCCATTAACCAACGTATAGGAAGTATGCCTTATCCTTGATACTGACATGGTCTTCACGGAGTCTGGTATGTGTCGGTTAAAAAGAAGTCCAATTTCACTTGGCAAGACGACTATGGTGATAAGAGAGAAAGTGGAGCACTGTTATAGGTGGAGCCCAGAGGAAGAAGTTACAGTGATAACGGAGTCTCTTGTTACGGTGAGACTGGTGAAGGTTCGTCGGGTGGCTTGCGGTGAAGCTGCAAAAGAAGACAACCCAAGTTTGGAGGACTACTTCTAGGTTGTGTATATTTGTCAAGGTAAAGTTTATTAGAATAGGTGTCGAATATATTAGTCCTACTAGGAGTTGGACTTGGAGATGGAATGGTTGTAGGATAGAGTTAGAGTCGGACTCTATCGTAGACTCCCTCTTAAATAGAGAGAGGGGCACCACAATGCAACCACGATGACTACAATATATCATAGACAAGCAGGGAGAGGATGGTGACGATGCATGGACTCGTAGCGGCTAGGTGCTATGTTGATTGAGGAGTAGCGCCCTTAATCAGTGCCCCAGAGATGTAGGTTTCAGCTGAACTTTGTTAACAAAAATTGTGTGTTCCTGTGTCATCATCTGGCATGTCTTGGGTGATTGATGATTGAAGCGATTGAGAAGGTTAGTCATCGTTCCATTATATCGACTAACTTTTATAACAGATGACAGTGTGTGGGCTAGCTTCTCTTTTTCCCACGGCCACAACCAGTTTTGACAACGACAGGAAGCAGGGGTTGAGAGATGACGACAGTGGCAGAGCGGACTAGATCTGCATCTCCTCTCTATTGATATGGATAGGAACTTTGTGAGATCATTGAGTTTGCTTTGTCACATCAGAACAAGGTTGGACTTTAGTAGGATGTTCCAAGGCAAAGTTGAAGCAAAGACAGAAGAGTGAAGCTTGGTCTTTTAGTTATCTACTTATTTTGTATTTCTTATGTTCCTCAGTGTGAAGGTTTGAAGTTCAAAAACTCGTTGTAACTTTTAGTTGTGCATATCCATTTGTACATAGGAGTGGTAATAGGTTAGGGTTCATGGACTCTTTCACAACCCATCTCAGTCTTGAAATATTTTTAGCCCAATAATCTATTAAATCTCAGTCCAATCTTTTTAAACTCAGCCCTCACATTTATAGGGTAAAATGTTAAATCCATTATCACCCCTAGTCGTACGTATTATCCATTATCTTTAGAAAAGAAAAGCAATTTAATTAAATGTTTAACCAGCTTGACTACAATGTTCTGTGACAGTTTCAGCAAAGTTTTAGAGGCTAAGCAAATCTTCGAGTGATTGCTATGAATAATTATTTCCTGACTTCTAAAACAACATTGAAATTCCACTGGAGTTCCACCGAAGAGGCCGGGTAACCGACTAACCGTACGTTCGGTGTTCCCGGCCTCCCGGGTGGTGGATCCGCCCTTGCATATGTTCCAACACAGATTGTGCTCAAACAACAACAATAATTCAAAGCTCAAAGCTTTTTAATTAATTGATCGAAATTACTAGGAGAAGCTTAAAGCTGCATAGATCTGCAAGCAACCAGCACAATGGAACTCTTAAGATATCACTGCAGCTTTCTCCACAGATCACCTGTGAATAATAATTACACACAAATCGTGTGCTTAATTATCTCCCATTGTGATTAGGGCTTAATTAATTAACTCTGCATATCGTTTCAATTATCTCCCTGCGTGGAGGGGACGTCGAATGACCTCCTCCTGACGAGCAGGCACGTCACCCTCGACGGCGGCTGCGCGCGCGCGTCGTCCAGCGCGCACGTCACGAAGTCCGGCCGGTGCAGCGACAGCGGCAGCCGGTCCCCGACGGCTAGCCCCGTGGCGTCGAGCAGCACGTGCCACCCGTTCCGGTGCGCCTCCGACACCCAGTGCAGCGAGTACCTCGCCGGCGAGTCGACGGCGCCGGAGACGACGACGGGGTAGGCGAAGAGGCCCTTGGGCACGTGCTTGCACTTGCGGCGGAAGTACTGGCTGAGCTGGGAACCCTTGATGCGGAGGTCCAGCCACGACTCCGGCGCCGCGATCACCTTCGCGTCCTTGTACGCCGCGAACGCGCGGACGCAGTCGCCGCCGCCGTCCTCGCCGCCGTCGGCGGTGGCGAGGATGGACATGTAGTAGTTGCCCCGGAAGAACGGGTAGCTCTCGCCGACGAGCACGAGCGCGTCCCGGGGCGTTGGCGCGAACAGCACGAGGTAGTCGTCGTCGGCGAGGCCGCAGCGGCGGAGCACCCGGTTCCTCGCCTGGATCTCCGGGATCGAGACGAAGCTCCCCGGGAACGACGCCTTCCTCGCCAGCATGTCCAGCAGCCGCGACGGCTCCAGCCTCACCACCGCCACCCCGATCCCGCCGCCGGCAACATCTGTCACCGTGCTCCCCCTCGCCGGCGCCGACGACGACAACGTCGGTGGCGACCCCACCGGCGGCGACGCCCTCCGGTGCTGCTCGACGACGGCTTCGTCGTCGATGAGGCCGTGGGAGTACTGTGGGTACTTGGCGAGGACGTACTGCTCGACGTAGCGGCGCTCGCCGGGGGTGATCGGCCCCGACCACCGGAGGTCGAGGCCGCGCAGCGTCGAGATCGCCTCCGCCACGATGTGCGGCGGGATGAACTCCCGCGGGCAAACCTTCTGCAAACCATGGATGCGCGATCATTTAGGATGCACACCAGGGATTGAAATTTCGGTAATTTCCGACCCCCGGCAAGCAACTATCTCACCCATTTGAGGATTTTTCAAGTTTTTTTTAATTTGGTCCAAATTTATTTAAATTCAATCAAAAATTTGTTAAAACATTAAATAATTTCATAAAAAATAAAGAAACTCACGAAATTTTGGTCTTATGTTAAAACTTTAAATAATTCCGTGCCCTCTCGTTCCAAAGAAGAACATGTATATGTAGGACAGTAGGAGTAATTCTTACAAGGCAAAAGGTAGTGGAGGCGTGTATTTGAGTAATAAATTAGGTACCTTGACGACCATGCTGTTTGGTCTCGATGTGCTAGGAAGAGGAGGGTTGGGGATCGACGCGCAAATCCCGTCTCTAAATTCTCCACCATGTATAGCCTAGAGTGAAGAACACAAAATCAGACACCATTTTTCGACAAAGCAAAAAAAGGTTTTAATTTCAAGATGGAAGAAGCTAGCTAGCTAGATCATGCTTAGGTACCTGGTGCTCCATGTGGAGGTGATGAAACCCATGCTCCATCTCTCCACACATCTGTGTACTTCAAGCTTGTCAAGTGGCTCTATACACAGTGATCATTCAATAGCTGAAGCTGGTTGACAAGCTTGTCAAGATTGAATGATCACTGGTTGAAGAAGATGGAGATGAGATTTGAGTAGCAAGAAGTACAGGTGTTCTTGGTTTAGAGTTGGAATCTCTCACTTTGTAGCTTGTGAGTAAAATGGTCTCCTCAAGGAAGAAGATGCAATCTAGCTAGCTAGTAAGATGCAAACAGCTCCTGACCAAGGTGATTATATATAACATCATTCCACGCTCCAGTTGAGCACTACTGGTAACATATAACAAATTAATATTAATCCTTGTCCCTGTCAAGGGAGCATAAACTAATTAATTTCTGTCATGATCAGAAATCCCTAGTTGTTTTATTATATCGGTTGTGTGTAATTGTAATGTGGGTCCATGGTACCCAGCTATGGGTATATGACATGTTCCTCTCCATTATTGGTTGCTACAAATTGATTATAGTTACTTTGTAAAAAAATAATTTCGATTTAGCATTATGTATGACTATTGGACATAAAGCAGAGAGCTAGTAGCGTGTTGCACCATGCATAGATGCAAACCATTTTGACTTAGTCTTGTTTTCTCTTAATTATTGTTTGGTCTAGGAATATAATTGAAGGTAATAGGTTTAAATCCTGTATACATTAATTAGTTGGGCGTACAATTGTTCTTATGGAATACTTCAAAATAAAAATCATGTACAAGGTAATTAACATATGTCTCTACACTAGCCAACAATAAACATATAGAAAAATCTAGATGCACACATCAGTTATGTTTATGTCATTTTTCATCCTCCTGTAAACAAGAGTATGATGAATTGACGATCCATCTTCATTTCGTCGTTTTGTAATGTATACCTTTTTCTTTCCTTCAGGTACTGTTACTCTAATATTGTTGCTTCTAGTCTTGGGAAAAGACCTGTCAAGAATATAGACAGAATGAATATAAATATAATCCTCCTCCAGTTGTAGATTGTTGGTTGATAATTAGGTAATGCTGATGAAAGCACCAAAAAGGTTGCTCCTTGGATTTTATTGCGTTAATGCTACTAGTTCTATGTACAGCTACAACTAAGAGCATTAAGAGTTGATTAAGAGTTGTCATCTTATATTTGTGTGTAGTTGAAGAAAAGAGAAGAGGAGGCAGAAGAGAAAAGAGCCGCAGGTATGTAGCAAGACTCCAACAAATTTTATGGGAGAATGAGATACGGCTAGTTATTAATGAAATGAATAGCTAACTGTTGGTTTACTATTAACCTTGCGCTAATTAAGTATGGCTTCTTGAGTTCTTGTATATTTAATTTCCAATGCGTCGACGTATCACGTATATATGATCTCACATTATTACTGCGGTGAGCTAATTAACTAACTAGCTAGGAGACCAGCTGTTTGAATCAATTTTCTATGTCTGCGACATGTTAAAACAACAAAAAACCTACCATTCTTGCTGAAATTGTTATAGTTTCAGAATAATAATTGGACAAGGCATGCATTTTGTAAGCATAATGTCAACACATGACTAATTCAAATTCTTTGTTTTCTCAAGGTGGCTTGAAATTCAAGCTTGTTGGTCCATGTGAGATTAGAGCTGGTATCTAACTTCATTGTCACCAAAAAAGTTCACTTTTGTCTTTTGTGCAAAAATTCAAACCCTAGTTAGAGAGAGAATAAAAAGAAAATAATAATGAAAGTTGAAACAATTGGCTACCAAACATTGTCAATATTTTGATATCTCTTGCAACTTATTCATGACATGTGGTGACTGAGAAAGCTCCTTGCATATTAAATATATGGTTCACTGCCGAATAAACACTACTGGAGTGGAAGCTTAATACCAGCACTTTTGATTTCTTGTCACATTTCGCAAAATATATATATATCAATAAGTAATTATAATATTGGGCCTTATTGGTTTTGGCCAAAAGCTTATTATAACCCGTAACAATTTATTAGTGATTAAAAGTAAAACTCTTCTATGTACCCTTAGCGACTTAGAGACCAATGTTAAAAGAACTACGTTGAAAATATTCTAAAATCAACTTTAATTTTAAAACTTAAAATTTAAATTTTAGTATTGGCTTATTCTTGTTTGGGCAATCGATGGGGCTGATTATTTCTATGTAAGAAATAAAACCCATCTATAAATTCGTGTATTCTTCGTTGCTATGAACCATTGACTTCTTTTCAGTACAAAATGGCTTATAGTTCTTAAATGCACACATGTACTACCATACAACCAGGGTTCGCGTTACCGTCGAAAACAGCGCGGTTACCGCGGGGTACGGTAAAAGGAAAACCACGGTAACTGCCTTAAATTCAAATAAATTTAAAAAATAATTTAAAATTTTGATAAATTTTATACGGTTTCATACGGTTTGCCATGGTTACCGCGGTTATCACGCGGTAACCGTGCTTACCGCTGGGGCACGGTAACCGCGGCCCCGACAGTAACGCAAACCCTGCACACAACAGGGCATCACTCCGGTTAGTAAACTCTCATAGTGTCGATTTTTTGAACCACACAACCGAAGTTGTGATACGAATCACTGCTGGTTCGATCGTAACTCCTATAGTAACCACGCATAATATTAAGGCTATGTTCGGCCATCCACTTTCCCAACTCATCCCTCTCTTTTTTCGCGCGCACGCTTTTCAAACTGCTAAACGGTGTATTTTTTGCAAAAATTTTTTATACGAAAGTTGCTTTAAAAAATCATAATAATCCATTTTTAAAAATAATTAGAAAATACTTGATTAATCATAAGAAAATATGTCGCTTCGTTTTGCGTGCGTGGAAGATGAGTTCCCAACCACACCTCCCAAACATAGCCTAAATATGGATTTTCTAAGAGCATGTTTAGCTTAATTGTTCTCCTTTTCCGATCGACCAATTCAAGTAGACTTAGTCGCATGCTTTCATGTTTGATTCTAAAGAAATTTGTGCATCTCTCATTGTTGATGTAACCTAGAGAGTTAGCCTCTGTTCTTGTCTTTTCTTTCACAACTTATCTCTCTCGTTTTCTGCACGCACACTTTTCAAATTTTTAAACGATGAGTTTTTTTTCAAAATTTTTCTAGAAAGTTACTTTAAAAATCATATTAAATCATTTTTTAAGTTTTTTTTATTAATACTTAATTAATCACGTGCTAATAGATAATATCGTTTTCCGTGAACACATCCTTAGTTGAGGCAATGACGCACAAGAATAAAGAATATTGTAGTTGACCAAATGTGAAAGAAAAAGGCTATATAGAGTTGTTGAAAAGGCCGAGCTTTAAAGTTAGCTTAAAACTGCCATAAAGCATTGTAAGATAATTAACAGTGACAGGCACTTCCTCACAGCTGATCAAATTAATATATTTTGTCAAGGGAAATAATACTGATACTGACTCCCATCATTTTGTATGAAATTAAGGAAGATGGGAGGAAATGGGGTTTGACAGAGACCTTTTCGATCACCATAATATATTATGCTGTCGTCGCATTCATCACCACAAAGTTCTGTGAGTGCACTTAATTTATCATCTATAACTATAAGTACTTCCTACTTTTTTGTAGTTTTTTTTAGGAATTCCATTCGGCTAGCTTTATTGATTGGAAAACATAGTGGTTAAGTGCTTAGGATAAAGCCAGCAGGTTCAACGACCCAAGTACAAGAATTTTTCATACTGAAAGCTAAGTTGGCCAATTCATGAGCAACTTTGTTTGTCTCCCTATTACAATGTTCAATAGAAATGTTATCAAATCTCTGCAGAGCAGGTTACATTCTTCATATATAGCAACTGATGGCGTCGCCGTAAATCCTCCATCCAACATGGTATTAATAATATGTATACAATCGGACTGAATAACAAAACTATTGATTCCCAAACTTTGGGCAAACCATAAACCATCTCTCAAAACAAATGCCTCCGTCATTGGTGCACCAAGAATATATGGTAAGTACTTCTGTGCCGTCGCTATACACGATCCATAAGCATTTCTTATCATCACTGTAGTTAGTTTTGTATAAGTTTTATCATGTTTTACACGGTTAAAATGGAATTGTGGGATCATGTGTGTACACTTCCTATATATGAAGTGTTATTAGGCTACTATTTTATTTTGATATGATTATAATTCTCATATGAATTCCTTGCATTACAGTGTGCCTTAGGAGATGACACTAGCACGGGATCGGCTATCTCTAACGGGCATTAACCCTCATCACTATCGGGTAGGGCCCCCGTCACTGAGCAAAGGTTAATGATGTGAGAAAATATTTCAATCGGGCACAAGGCCGTCACGGATGGACGTTATCTCAATCGGGCCTAACAATATAGCCCGTCACAGATAAGATTTACTAAGCAATACAAGTCAAACCAGGTTGGGTAGGAGCCCGTCACGGATGACTAATCTTAATCGGGCAAACTACTAAACCTGTCACCGATGACTCCCATCCCTAACGGGCTTTCCGAAAAAGCCCGTCACCGATAGGTTTGACCCCACCTGTTGAGTCAAAATAGTTCTGGTTTGAATGATTTATCTCTATCGGGCTTAGATTAGGAGCCTGTCAGGGATGTCTATATCCCTATCGGGTTTTGTTTGGAGCCCGTCACGGATGAGTATTTCTTTCGGGCATTATTAAAATGCCCGTCAGGGATGAGTAAGTCAGCAAAAAAAATAAAATTTGTTTTTTTTGGCTAGCCTCAAGCCTTTGTTAGCCATACCCACTGCAAAAAATAACAGTCCCAGCAACCCCATTCCCAGCATTCCTAATTCAGTGCATATTCCAGCATTCCATCAGATATTCACAGCCAATTCACAAAATCAAACATATATATACATTAACATCCATAGACCCATTCACATATATATGTCATTCACACATTTTTTTTTGCTCTTCAAACTGCCGACATGCATCAAAACCTGTAAAATTGAGTTATAAATTGGAACAAGTTTATATGTAATTAAGAAATACAAATATATATAGAAGAACGTGTAGAATTGTATTACAAAAAATATTTACAAAAATCAAATGTTTGTCGCAAAAGCATTGCAAATATTCTACCATTCAGAGACGAGCTACCTAGGACTTTACTCTAAACATTCCTTTTGGTGACAAGAGATCATATAGTATGAATTATGCTATCTTCTCTCTAATGATATCAAAGTTGTTTTCCGAAATCGTCGAAAGTTTTTTCTGCATGTGAAGCGCCAAGTTAGTCTACATACTTGAAAAGTTAGTATGAATCATGTTATCTCCTCTCTAATGTATATAAACAATTGAAGCACACAACTCAAGGTCAAGCAATGTCACCTTGTCTGCAAGGCTCCTCATGTTATGGCAGACGTGAAACCCACACTGGTCACCAACTTGTTGATGTATTGGAAAGTCCTTTTTGTGACCGAGTGTGGGATGCCCTTCCTTATGCCTCCCGCCTTTTGCCACGTATTGATCCCAGGCATCGTTCATGGTATTTTCGATCGTCGACCAATCGTATATTTCTTTTTTGATATTGGAGTTAAGGTAGTATACTAAACTCCACTTCGGCACTATGACTAGGAGAATCCAATGATGACTGCGACATTAATAAATTGCAAGTTAAATACTAAAGCTATGCGCGTCGCATATTTGATTCTAAGTAGGGTACACGCTTACTGTTCAGAATAGGCACACATAATGAAGTCCTTGTCTTGACGGGACCATAAGCAGTCCTTGATATATTTTACCATGTTGGCTCGATCGTAGTTCATAGTTGTCTCGTTGACGACAGTTGGATCGAGTAAGGCAACATGGGGAGTATTATGATGGACATGTTTCCAAGTTAACCTAGAAGCAAGACAAAAATCCGGGTAAGCGTAATACAAGGATAGTTATTACCATATCTCGTACGCAAGAATACTTACAAGAAATAGCACTTAAGGAGGTTGGTGTCGACCGCTCGCACCCTGTAGAGGTCCCATAGATCTTTAAAGTCTACGGCGATAAAGGCTTCAGGGCCGAGGAACGGCTGTCTATCGTGCTGACCCGTGATGGAGGTCTCTCTATGCTTCCTCCTTGCATTGGACCTCTCCATGTAGTACCAGTGCAACTCCTTGCAGCTGCCCCCATGCACTCGGGTCTCCGGCGTGGGCTTGAACGCAAGACCCTCTGCGGCAGGAATTGCAAAGTCTTTTGTCACCCTAACGACTAGGGTGCACGATGTGGGTCCCTGCAATAGATTCATACGTGTCTTTATAATATGTTATAATGTACTATGGTGCTAAGAGAACATATACGTTTTGTGTTGGTTTTACTGTTATGTGGTCCACCGCGGTGGGGGCTGGTTGTTCTTGTGCCGCCGCACCAGTAGATGCGCAGCTGCTATGCCTCTGCGTGGGGCTCGTTTCTACTGTGGGAGCGGCAGCAGGCTCGCTTTCCTTGAGGCGTGCCTCCACCCGAGCCTCCACTTGTAACAACTTCTCATCGAACTCTTCTCGGAGCTTGTTTCTAATCTCCTTCCGAAGTTATTCCTTAAGGCGTGCATTTTTTTGCGCCTTTGAAAGCTTGTGCTTCCTGTACTGCCACGTGTATTGAGGAAACCCAACCTTCCATGAAACATTGGAGCCAATGCCCCTTATCCGTCCACGGTGTTTTTCGGTTCCCAACGCTTTCGTGAGGATGTCATCCTCGTAAAGTTGTGAGCAGACCTCTTGGGAGGCCTGTCTCTCAGCAGGATGTCATGACTTGATGCATTATGACACGTAAAGAATGAGTGTACGTCCCCTTAAGGGATCAAATGACTTCGAACCTTGTTAGGGCATGCGCAGTAACAACAAGAACCAAACATGATCCATAATATTTCTCTCCACAATATTATGATCAATCTAGCTAGCGAGTATGTATTTGGCAACAATCAACATCGGTAATAATTTCTATCGGGCCAAAACAATATTTGTTCTGCTACACTGGGAATATTATTTTGCAGCACAATTAATTGTCATACTACATGGTTAATATTATGCTACAAAATTGCAACCTGCTTGCACTACCATAGCATATATAGCTGTGCCATGGCACATGGCAGCTAGTTGGTCATGATGTCCTCAATATTGGACGCAGCTGGAGACATCACCATCAGAGCTGAAGTGTTTCCATGACTGATAGTCCAAGGACATTGCCTTCAATTCTGTGCTTCGCCGAAGCCTCCTCCTCCATGGCGATCATTACCATGGCAATGCAAGTTAAAAGTTAGCACCTATAAATTATTCCTATATTTTGTCTTGTTTCAAAAATATCGTTCTTAGTTTTCCAGGTCGTTTTCTCCTCTACATTTCTTAATTTATCTTGTTTGAAACTTTGCTGATCAATTTTAGGTCTTGTAATGGTTTTCAGTCGATCTAGTCTGTTTGTCACCTTGCTTGTTTGGTTCCCAGGTATTTGAGATGATGACATATTATTTATTCCGAAATTTTGATAATTTGACCTTTCACAAAACTTATTTTATACATAGACCTTAACAAAAACTATAACCAAAACTAAAACTCTACCTTAGCACCATGAGTTCTTGTCGCCGAGGACCAACATCTTCACGGCATGGGCCTTGGTGCAGGATCAAAGGCTTAGCGCCATGAGCTATGGTGCTGAGCTCTACAACAAATTTATATATCCTACATAGTTAGCGTCAAAAACTTAACATGCATTAAGTCACATTATCTAAAAAATAATAGTCTTCGAATCCTTCTCATACTTTAATCTGAATTATCCATTTATCATATGGATTTATAACCCATAAGTGTAGTTATTGGTAGTTATTGGTATAAAGCTCAATATGCATTGAACCATGACACCTAGAAAACTAATAGTCATTGGATCTCTCTCATATTTGATACATAACTATCCCAAGTGTCATGTACAATTGCAATTTATAGTCAACTACTATTGAACAAATATTCTCTATTTCTCTATTTAGATATTATAAGCACATGATTTACATATTGTTTTCTTCGAGTTTTTTTTAAAGCATTTTTAAATTTTTTGCTGCAACATGTGAAGTATGCACTAGTTAAAAATATGTCTATTACTTAACAAGATCTATCGAGTAGTCCCATGGTAAGTGGTTTCGCTGTATTCCCAGGGTTAGAACCCCATCGCTTTTTCCCCCACGATCTCTTCTGTGTTTTTTTTCGTCACTACAGTCGGTTTTCCTTTTTTTTCTTATTATTTTTCGCGACTGACAAAGAAAGATAGGGACTGTCTAGATAACAGACGGCTGAAAAATTTTGTGTCGCCATCTGTTGTCCGTCCTCCAGCACGTCGCATGCCTCACCTAGCTTGTTGGGTTGGATCTGATATTGAAGCCCGTTTTCTCAACTTAAACAAGAGCCCAGCAATTACCTAGGCTTTCTTTGGCCCACCATGTTAGGTCTGATTTGGGCTTAATGCCCGTTAAGTCTGTATTCTTCAAAATGCGCAGCAAAAGATCAATCTGCCCATCAGGAAAAAGGTTGCTCCAGTGCATCAGCAACTTGGAAGTAGACCTGCATTATTCACATGCACCGAAGTGTTCCAAGTATGACACAGAAAAATGACGCTGCTGTGTTTTTTTCATAGAGATCTATATTAATAATTGCTAAACAACTAGGATATACTACGTTTACAGAGCAATTAGAAACTCAACAATAAACAGGGGGAATTCTCGCCACATTGATGTGATTTGATCGCTTCAATTTGCTAACCATACCAAAACCATGAAGTTCTGAATTATGTCACCTTAACACAAAACATCTGATAAGCTAACAGAAACGATTTTTCTGTATGTGGACTCTTATAAGTTATAGACGGTCGCGCCTGCGAAAATCGATCTCTATTTTCGCATACGGCTCGTTAAGAGGTCCGAATGTAAAAATTTATTTTCGCAAACAGGCCACTTAAGAGGCCGCATGCAAAAATATTTTCACAAACGGGCCACTTAATAGGCCGCATGTAAAAATAAGCATATTTTTTCATACAGTCCTCTTAAGGGGCCACATGTAAAAATAGATTTTCGCATATAGCTCTTTAATAGGCCCGCATGTAAAAATGAGCCCATTTTTTCATGTGGTTCTCTTAAAGGGCCGCATGCAAAAATAAATTTTCGCATGCAGGTCTCTTAAGTGATCCGCATGCGAAAATACCCCCTCTTCTTTACACATATTTTTTCCCCTCCTCTCTCTTTTCCCTCTCACCACTTTAATTTTTTTCACCTCTCCCCCCTCTTTATCTCTCTTTCTCTCCTCTCCTCTCCTCTCCTCTCTCTTTCTTTCTCTCATCTCTTCCTCTCCTCACCGAGCGGGAGCGGGTGGCGCCGCCGCTGCCGATGATGAGGAGGCGGCCGGGAATGGCACCACCCCGCGTGGATCTGGCGTCGGCGGCCCATCCCCACGCAGATCCGGCGTCGGGGGCCCTCCCTCGTGCGGATCCGGCACCGACGACGACGGTAGGTAGTGGGGGCGGCGGATCCGACGGCGACAATGACGACAGGCTCGGGCAGTGGATCCGGCGCCGGCGGGCGATGGGGCCAGCGGATCCGACGGCGACGATGAGGACAGCGGGTGGCGGATCCGACGCGAAAGACAACAACTCAGGCGGTGGCAGCGGCACCATCCCGCGTGAATCCGGCATCGGCGTCCGTCCTTGCACGGATCCGGCGCCAAGGGCCCTCCCTCATGCGAATTCGGCACCGGCAACGACAGCGGGCGGTGGAGGCAACGGATCCAACGGCGACGACGACAGTGGGCTCGAGCGGTGGATCCGGCGCCGACCCGCACAAATCCAATGCCGGCAGGCAATGGGGCCGGGGGATCCGATGACGACGATGATGACAGCATGCGACGGATCCGGCGCGGAATACGACTGGGCTGCCTTAGGGTTTTCGTCGACAGATTGGGGTTTTGGCGTCTCGTTCACGGATTGAACCGGAGAGGCGGCCGATGAATTGGACGTATTCGCCCGCGCCGTTGTCATATCCACGCTCTCGACATCTGCTAAGAGGGGCAAGATCGAAATGGCGACGAAAACCGAGAAGACGACAGAGTCAACTTGGACCATGGCGAAGGCTGGCTGAGTTGGATCTCCTCGGCCAGGTTGGTTGTAGAAGCCCTCGTCGGCGAATCCTGTTCTTGAACTCATCTCGTCGTAACCTTGAAGCACCAAGCCCCCTACCTGGCATGCCATTGTCAACGTATTGTACGCTAACTAAGATATTTGTAGAGTATGGGGATCGTTGGAACCAGGGTATTTGCGAGATTCGATCAAACAAATAAAAGACAGAGATTTATATTGGTTTGGACCCTCAAAGTGAGTAATAACTATACTTCAGTTTATATGGATTAATATCAGTAAAAACGCTCTATTTACAATGAGGGATAGAACAGCTGACTGATTTCTTCGATTAGAAGCTGTCGAGAATGGTCTGGTGATATATATTCGGCGAATCCGACAAAGACTTCCTTTGGATTGCTTCTGGGTGTAGATTTTGGTCTGATTTGTAACTGATTCCCCTCCTTGACCATGGGGACCTTGTTTATATAGCATAGGTCTCCTCCTTCTCCAAATAGAACTCGGGAAAATAAAACGGCTCAAGAAAATCTTATCTTCCATGACTAGAACCCTGACACTTTCTATTCTGAGAATATAATTTCCTTCTCTTTTAGTCGTATTTCTTTGATTAAAGGATACCTTATCGTATACTATCGGGTATATGGTTCTGCCGTAAATATAATTTTCTTCTTTTTCAACCGTATTTCTTTGATTAAAGGATATCTTATCGTATACTATCGGGTATATGGTTCTACCGTAAATATAATTTTCTTCTCTTTCAATCATATTTTTTTTATTAAAAGATGTATTATCGTATACTATCGGGTATATGATTCTATGATTCTACTGTATTTTATTAGCCCGTATATAGGAGGTAGTCTTATCCTTCACTATGATACTGTGTTTCTGCAACAGAGGTGTACAGGACCGACCAGGAGCGTTGGAGTTCAGTACCCCCTCCCCTTTATCCCTCTCTTTGCTTCCATACATTTGATCCCAATGGAACAGATCGGAGAGAAAAAAATCAGATCCTTCAATCTATTTTACCCCTACAACAGATCGGAGAAATAAAATACCAAGCCATTCGATTTAGGGATTTGCTACCCATCACAAATTCACCAACAAATCAAACCCATAATTAGTTGCCCCCAAAGTGCAGAAACGAGACTCGCAGTGTCAGTCGCTATGGCCATCTCGCTGACCGCCGGGGAAGAACCAATGGCTACATCACTGACCTTACAGTCGCCCTAGTTGCCCCACCAACCGCCGCAGCCTGTGGAGGATGTCCGAGCAGCACTGTAAACCACTGAGTGAGCGGGACACCTCGCCGGTTAATGCAGGAGATGAAGCAAGTATGCCTCTCTCCACAGCAGATGTCATGCCGCTCGCCGCCCCTGGCCACGTGGGACTCGTCGACGGCGTCACCTCCGTCGGTGCCTTGGAGGAGTCATGGAGGAATGGACCGAGTAGCTGGAGCGGTGGAACGGAGAGATAAAATGGGTTCAATCTACACAAAAAGCGGACTGGATAAAGCACCAATCTTAAAATAGATGAATGGCCTGGAATCCGGCTGACAAAAAAAGTCACCAGGAAGCTATCTAGCAAATCCCAAAAAATATTGCGATAGCGTCGGAACTATGGAGTTTTTTTTTATTTTTAATTTTATTTATTAAAAGATTTACAAAAATAATTTTTTATTTTAAAAATTTACAAACTAATCGCCCATCGCCCTCTGGGAGGGCGTTTTTTAAAAATTGCCCTCCCAGAGAGCGATTTTAGTGACGTGGCACACAGCCGTTGGCCCGCGGGGGACGGTATTTTTGCAGGCGGCCCCCTCGCCGCCCTCTGGAAGGGCAATTTTTTACTGTTGAGGGGGCCGCCTGCACAGGGCGGCGAGGGATGGCATTTTCGCAGGCGGCCCCCTCGCCGCCCTCTGGAAGAGCGATTTTTGCCCGTGCCGGTTTTGCAGGCGGCCCCCTTAATGCTCTCTGGGAGGGCGATTTTTAGCCCCCCCATATATAACCCTTCCCCCTCTGCAAATTTTCATTATATTCACTAAAAATCCAGAAAAAAAGAAGGAGAGAGGGGTGAGGGAGAGCTGAAGGAAAGCGGCGAAGCCCTGTCCATTTTCTGACTCCACAGCAGGTAAACACAGTATTCTCTTTGAAATTTACGTTGCATTTTAGTTGTACTGTCATATATTTTAGTAGATCTGGAGCACACTGTTTGTTTGTATAATTTAAGAACAAAGGCATACGACATATTTATAGAAATTGAGACTTAGAACATAGTGCAAGCTATATAATATATTTGAGTTATATGATACATCTGGAGCACGTATCCGATTTGTAGAATTTGAGACCTAGGACAGATAATACATTTTCAGAAACTTTAACTTATGGCGTAGTACATATTGATGAATTCGACATTAGATCCGGTGGTTATGTTTCAAAGTTAGTTAACCTATTTTTTTGTTTCATTAGGCAGAATATCAAGTAAGGTCATGTTTCAGCTAGTACACGGTCAAGGCAACCTTAGATTTGGTCGAGATGGTGTTGATCTGTCAGATTTTAGAATGACATCGAAGGGCATTGATAGGCCTGGCAAGAGAACATTTTAGTCAATTTATAGTTGGTTGCTGCGAGGATTTAGAATAGACCCAGAAGTCAACACAATGTCAGTATCTGTTGTAGTGAGTCGTGCAACAGAAGGTTATTTTTAGGAACTAATGCCCATGGATAGCACTGATGCTTGGAGACGGTATGTGGAGATGGCTTTTGAACGCTCATGGCCCCTTGTTATTTTTGTTTCGGTGCATGAAAAGGATAGAAACCTTCGAATAGAAACCGAAGATGTTGAGGGTCCTAGCCATGTGGGCGATTGTGTTGGACCATCAAACAATGACGAAAATCAAACAAGGGTCGTGCAGGCCATGGGCATGACGGATGAGGGGGAGATAGTCGGTACAATCGTCGATGGAATGGAGAGGGAAGATTCGGATAACGAGCAAGCGGAGGGCGACTTGTCATCCGATGAGGAAGACGATGTAATGCCCACTGATTGGACAAAAGAGGACTACTCAGGACTTGTTATCTTAGAGGGGCAACATACACCCTGGGAATACAAGGAGAACGAGGTAATTCAGGGCGCTAGGTATGCTCATAAGGAGGATATGAAGGAGGCGGTGAAGCATTGGGCGGTCTCATTACAGAGAGAGTTTAGGGTGGTCAAGTCAACGAACTATGTGTACGAAGTAAGGTGCGTGAGGAAAGATTGTCCGTGGCGCGTCCATGCATATAAGGGTAAATGGTTTGATTATTGGAAAGTTAGCATAGTGACCGAGCATCAGTGCCACTTACAAGGGGTGGAAAAGTATCACCGCAACATCACTACAGCTTTTGTTGCAAGTGAGATGTATAGCAGTGTTGTCTCCAACAGTGGCTTTGAACCAAGATCAATTATTAGCCACATTGAAAACAAATACAAGTACACCATAAGTTATGCCAAGGCTTGGAGGGTCAAACAAAAGATTATAAATATGAGGTATGGCACATTTGAAGCATTGTATGATAATTTGCCTCGTCTGTTAGCCAACATTGCACGGAGGAATAGTAATACCTACTATGACATCCATACATTTCCATCGGTTCATGATCCTACCAAGAGTGTGCTGCAAAGAGCATTTTTCTCATTGGGTGCTTGCATCAACGCTTTTGTGCATTGTCGTCATGTGCTATGCATAGATGGAACATTTCTGACCGGTAAATACAGAGGTCAGATATTGACAGCGATCGGAGCTGATGGGAACAATCAGGTGATACCTATGGCTTTTGCATTTGTAGAGAGCGAGAACACTGAAAGCTGGTACTGGTTCCTGAAAAGAGTGCACATGGCAGTTGTCCGTATGAGACCCAATGTTTGCCTTATACATGATCGCAATGCTGGCATGTTGCGGGCTATTGAATACCTGAAAAACGGTTGGTATGAGAAGGGAATTCCAGCAAGGTGGCCCGATGTACATAGTAGGTGGTGCATGCGTCATATGGGTGCTAATTTCTACAAGCAATTCAAGAACAAGCATCTGACGGATCTTTTCAAGAGGCTCTGTGCACAGAATCAAGAGAAGAAATTTAATGAGTCGTGGAGAAGGTTGGATGAGTTGACAAGTAAGCAAACAGACGAGCAATCTCGTCGGCCTCAAGCTGAAGTTGACGAGCCTCCCGTACCTCTTGGTCCACCGCATGATGATCCACCCACAATGAGAAGGAGGTCGGGATCATCTATCCGAAATTTCACCCATTGGATTGAGAACGAACCAAAGGAGAAGTGGTCTCTGCTGTACGACACCGATGGTTCTCGGTATGGCATAATGACAACTAATCTGGCCGAGGTTTACAACTGGGTAATGCGAGGAGTGCGAGAACTCCCGTTGGTTGGTGTTCGATATCTTCGTCGAGCCTCACTGCCCGCAGCGGGTGATGCGGCAGTTTGGGCTGAGGCAGGTTTTCCCTGGAGACATGGCGCCTACCGTCCTCCCTGCAGACCACTCGTGAGTACAATGCGTCCAAATTACACATATGATGTTTCTACATTCATTGAGCTATCTAAGTGTCTGCTCTTCACAGGTTGACCCGCCGAGGACAGCTAGCCGGCACACTGTGGGCACCACGCGTACAGCAGTTCGTGGACGACTGGCTGTTAGCACTGGAGGAGGTGATCGAAGAGATCTTTCCACACACAGACGACCACTACCGTGACTACCTCCGCTGGTACTTACCTCGCACTCGTGCTCGTGTGACGTACACTCCAGCCGCTCCACAGCCACACGTTGCCGCTGTCACGGACGCGTACCCCACGCAC
Source organism: Oryza officinalis (assembly GCA_008326285.1). NCBI lineage: Eukaryota > Viridiplantae > Streptophyta > Magnoliopsida > Poales > Poaceae > Oryza > Oryza officinalis. Next base: position 21,574,084 of record BDMV01000011.1, on the reverse strand, counting down.
CGTGACCGAGAGTACTTCTTGGGGGTACATTCAACTTATGCTCGCTTGTTTCATTTATTTCTCGAATTGATACTGACATGCTTTCATATGTCGTGAATAGGCCGACGCTGCACGAGCGGTCAACGCCGATATTAACTCGGTGCTAGTCAGGTTGGATGCTGGGTTACACCTCAGTGAACCTGAGCAGAGGCTAACGTTCCACCGGATGCAGTCGAAGATGAGCGCTGTGATGCGCTTCTTCTCTTGTCGCAGTGCCGTGGACGTGGTACCTCCAGGTGGTCCATAGCCAGCACGCACTACTACAGAAATAGTCATTGGTGCCGGATTGAAAGGGCTCATAGGTACCGGTTTCGAAGCCGGCACCAATAATCGAAGCTATTGGTACCGGTTTCTCAACCGGTACCTATAACACTATAGGTGCCGGTTGTGAATGTCTAACCGGCACCTATATGGTATTATAGGTGCCGGTTCTTATTACGAACCGGCACCTATATATGATAGGACCCGGCCTTTGAAGCCTCATAGGTGTCGGTTCTTTACAAGAACCGACACCTATAGTCCTGAAGCACAAAAAAAATAATTTCGGGGTCATATATAATATTTCCTGAAACACTGAATGAAATCACAGAATATTACAATATTACATTCACATCATTCACATTCACAGGAAGACTCATTTTAGGTGGACTCCTGTCCATTTTCGTGAAAATCAATGCATGGTATAAAAGGAAATAGATTTCATGGTTAATTAATAAAAACAGTATGTTACTAAGAATTTTCATGGCCATTCATGTCCCATGCCCTTCCTATATATTTCTATGAAAGTAAAGATCACCTAATTAAACAACACATACAGACTAGATAAATGGATCAGATCAATTTCAACTTTAACTTGTTTTTGTCTCAAAGATAGTTAAGCTTTTTGGTGTGATTAATTAAGAAAGATGATCATAAGGTTGGGTGAGATGATGACTTAAAGTTGTAGGCTTTTTCCATCTACAGATGTATGCAGTATATAGTACTGATCTGATAGTGTCAAATTGGTGTATATTTGTAAATATATATGTTGATCTGGAGTACATGCATGGCTCAAACAAAGACATTGGTTCTTTTTTAATTTTTTCCCGGAAAAGTAAAGCAGAAAAATTAGTTCCTAAATGAAAGATGAAACCCCTTTTTTCAAACCGTTTGTAACACATCCATTTTAATGCGTCTTCCCATGAGGTTTTCTTACAGTGAAACGATCAATATTGACTGGTTGCATATAGGCAATTAACATTTGTTTTGTTTCAAAAATGGTCTCAGAGTACTTATATAACAGTCTAGTCATCGACCACCTCACGCATTCAGCGAGACGGTGATTGATTATTCTACAATAACAGTGTTTTCTTGTAGTGAAAAACGAAATACAGAGGAAATTTAACGAGCTTGAAATCAAACAAGGAGAAATCAAACAAGTACAGGAGGCTGACATGTTCGTTTCGGTGCCAAACCAGATGTGTCACTAAGATAACAAATATCATTTGCAACTTCAACTAGGAAAAATAATTCAATACTTGGGATTTTCTTACTCTAGCTCATGAATAATGTCTTCACTCTTTGTTAACGGATTTCTGATCTTATCGATAAACAAATTGTTAGGTCTCCCAGTCAAAAAAAAATTGTTAGCTCCAGCTATGTGTAATTCATTGCCCCTCACAAATTATATATCTGGATATCGATCGGTTGTTCAAACTGAAAAATATAACTAGCTAACTATAACCAATACCACTGCACAATTTGTTCAGGCATATGTTCTATATAGTACCTAACACTGTCAGCATTCAGCAGTCTGCAAGTTTCAGAACATAAAGGCCAAAAGATACAAAACTTCTTGTCAGGGAGAGACAGCACCAAAGATATCAAATAGATTATTTGATGTCTGCATTGAAGCTAACAACCAGGAAACACAAGAGTTGCTCAGTTTTTTCAGAACATATACCTATGCAAAAGTAAGATATTCAGTAAGCCTACTCTCAATCTGAAATTGAAAACCTGCACCCAAATGGCTCTGCAATTAGAGGCTCAATTTTCTACCAAAAATGCAAAGCCAAGAAAATTAAGCCTTGTTCTTTTGGCACATGAATGCATACACAAAACGGTACATATGTATGAAAATACAGGGAACAGGTTATGGAAAATATGTAGTCAGACTTGAGCATAACATTTAATATTTTTTGACAAATCTAACTATTTCTATAATCTAACTATTTCTATGTTTCTTTTTGCAGGGAACTAGTTTCCAAATCGCATTGATTGTTACATACTTTCTCCGATTTCATAATTTTTTGTTTTGAATAATGATACGACCTGTCTTTAAAATATATGTTTAACTATGATTTTATATTATAATATATGAAAAAAATATGTGTGATCATAAGATGGTTTATTTTGTCCTTAAGAGGATGCCCTCTAATTTAATACATATCATCTAAATAGTTTTAAAAGTTTTAAAAAATATTTGACAGCACAAATCAATATTTATGTATCACTTCATAATCATACAAGTTCAAATTTAAATGTGACTCATATAAGTTAAAAAAACCCGAAGCCTCGAGTAGAGAGCATAGAAGATATTGCTGGGACTCAGCGTGCCAGTCAACTTCAGCCTGAGACGTGCCCGTCAAACCACACGAAGGCGGCGACCAGATGTGTTACACATCTCAGGAGACTTGACAAAAATTCGCTTGAGCTCTACAACATCTCAAATGCTCTAAACTCGTACTCATATGAAAATTTTAGTTACACATGCTCACCTGTTGCTTACAGAGACAACAATGATGATGCCTCCCTCATCCATGCCACATCCAGTCAGTGAGATCACCTGTTGCTGTTAGGGATAAAAATATGAAATAGAGAAAATTGAATACATGGTTAGATATATGTGTGAAAAAATAATAGATAAACATTAACAAATAGAGAAACTTAATGCATGTTCAAGACATTAAGAAAACCACATCAATCCAAATAACTAATCTACAAGATACTTAGAAAATGTTTGAAAGGTATGGCCCACTAATTCTAGGTCTTTGTATGCTTTGGCGTTGATCGGCTATCTAAAGTGTCACTAGGGCCGCCAGCCTCAATGAAACCCACTAGCCCAGCAGGAGCCTTCGAAATGTTGTATGCGCCGTTTGACGAGATGATATGGTCGAAGATGAATCCACATAGCTGTTCAGCGAGGCCCAAGCAAACATGTGGCAGCAATTTACTTGTCGGGAGCTTTAATTTCTGCAAATGGAAGGATTAAAGATGTGGAAAGATACTATGTGTTTAGTAAATTGGATTTATGTCTTAGGAGACAGGGCGAACCTCAGCATCCGTAATGTTCCAGTTGCCGTCCTCCATGAAAACCCACATAAATCTCATCACGTAGAACCCACATGTGCTCGTGCCCGGATCCTGACGTGAGCAATAAGGGTGGCACCAAACTCGGAATTTATTTGCACATGGAGCGTGTCGAATGCACTTCTTCTTGTACTTCACAAGTGCCTTATCTAGGATGTCAATGAGGGATTGGTAGTTGGATTGCGGTTTCCTCATTGAATCCATGACGACAATCTTGGAATCGTTTAAATGGATGGCAATAAGAATCCAGTGAGGCCTACATACAAGGGAAGAGAACAATTAACATCTTAAAGTACAACGATGGGAGGTACAACGATAATGCCACACTTACTTAAAGTGGTAGGGCAGAAGGATGGTATTCATGTCCTGCAGCTTGACAAAGGATGTGTAAAGGTAGTTCAGCACTTCTTGGGAGGACCATTCGCCTGCGTCAATATTACAGGAATTGACTATTTGTGGGTCGAGGAATCCTAGCTTGTTATGGGTCGCTCTACATTCAAGCGACCCCATTCTGCATAAGGAAAATAATTAGACACGCAACGAGGATATTTACTTAGAAAAATGGCGAGAGGTCGAGTATACTTACAATGCCCATAACTGAATTACCGATAAGTCTAGCTCCCTCAGATTGTATAGATGAAATAGTTCTCTAAATGGGACCCAAACTATACCATCACAGTGATGAAAGTCCTCGTCCCTGTAAAAGACGGGGAACATCTCTTTACCATCCTTGGCCATCTGTAAGTACCACTCTTCTACCCTTCTCATTTGAGTACATTTGCCAATGACGTGGCGATATTCGTCGGTAGTCAAAGAATGACCAAGCTTGAACTGAGCTGCCAATGGGGCCATCTCAATATTATCCACATCATCCAAACTTTTCAGCCCTGCCTCTTTTAGAAAGTCTTGCATAGTCTTGCTGGCCTCATCTTTCTCGAATTCTTTCTTGGAAAATTCTTGCAATCCCTTTTTCCTGATCGTGCGTCGGAAGTCCGTAATAGGTTGCTTTCGGGCAGGTGGCCTTGCCATGCGAATGAAGTGATCCTGTACTTCGACTGGCACTTTGAAAGATGGCTCCGACCTGGTAGGCAATGGCGTCTTCTTGGTCTTCTTCAGAGATGGTGGTTCAGACATTTGGGAAGTTTTACAGAGGCGTCCCCTCTTTTTCGGCCGGTCTGATGAAGCTAGGCTCTGATGTGCTGCCTCTGGAGGAGATGGGCTCTTACGTTGCGCCGGTGGAGGAGACGGGCTCTTATGTGGCAATGGTGGTGGAGTTGGCATCCTTTGAGGGGAGGGAGGAAGTCCTTCAGAGCTAGACCCGCCATCGCTTGGCTCGTCATCACCATCTCCTGAAGGAAAGATAATGAAACGCTTGCGCCACAGGATTATGTTGTGGATGGCTTCACCAAGAGTGTTCACCCCCTCCTCTGGAGCAAAATCAAGCTGCACTGCCCTGTACCTCCTCGGCACGTCCTCCACTTCGACCCTTGAGTAGCCACTTGGTATCGGCTTACCGTGTATCGTCCCTCCCTCCGTTACGGGATGTGCCATCGCGCGTGCCACCTCTTGACTGATGTTTTGAAGTGGCACATGCAGCCTGCATGCAGTACGTACAGTGATGTGGTCCACGGGGTAATGAACCGTGTCCGGTTCTTGAGGAACCTCAGTTGAAGCGCAGCTGCTTTTCTTCCCACCTGGACTGGTTAAGTGGCCAGCATTGCCTCCTTGCTGACCTTCAAGCCTTGCCATTACCAGTGCCATTTGTTCTTTCAATAGCCTTATCTCTTCCGATTGGTCTCTGGAATTTTTATTGCTCCGAGACCGGTACCTATGTCTGTCTTCAGGAAAACCTTCTCTCCATGGAACTAGGCCAATTCCTCTTGTGCGTCCTGGATGCTCAGGGTTCTGCAATGCAAGTGTAAGCTCATCTCTCTCCCTGCTCGCAACAAAAGAACCTTCTGAGGACTTTAGATGGGCCTCGTGGATCCTCTGGGACACTTCTTGCTCTCGAGGACCCTTGTGTACCAACTCGCCTGTATCCGAGAGTGTTGAACCTCGGGCGTATTGGTAATTCTTTCCCCGTTGGCACCAGTCCTTCGTCTCGATCTCGATTCCCTTTTGCAGCAGCTCATCTTCCCGGAGTTGCCATTTGGCTATGTTCTTAGCATATCCGCTAGGGCCGAGACGGTGAGGGTATCGGTTTTTGGCCGCATTGGCCTGGTTCCTTTCGCTAATCTCCTTTGCCTCATCTGATGTTCTATAGGCCACAAAGTCATCCCAGAAAAGACGACACCTTCGATAGTTGGCATCTTCAAAATTTGGTGTCAGGCCCTTCTTGACAAACTTCCTGTTAAGATCCGTCTTCCACTTCTTGAAGCTGATGGACATCTTCTTAAGAGCCCCGGACTTTGCGAGTTCTTCTTGTCCCTCGGGAAACTGGAATGTCCGCTTTAACTTTTCCCAGGCAAGATCCTTGTCTCTGTCTGGTACCGTCCACTCCAATTCGTTTGTATCACTGCTCTTCCAGTGCCGGTACTTGATGGGGATGTCATCCTTCACGATGACACCTATAGCTTTGCCGTATGGGGTGAGTGCCGATTCTGGAGCTATAGGGGTCCCATCTGCAGCTAACTCCGTGATAGTGTATAGACCTGAGGGCATCCTAGTTGGACCTCTAGCCTTTCTTCTTGCCGATGAGGTTGAAGTATTCGCGGAGTGCGTAGTGGCCGAAGGATCAACCTCCTTCAAACATCAGTATAAATTAGTCATTCATATCTGACGATATATGTAGTTTTAAGGTATTATTTGTTCCAGATCGGTTAATTTACCTCTGTATTGTGCGGGTTAACATCGGGCTGATTCAAGTTTAGAAAGCCACTTGGGCTACCATTACCACCATCGCTTTCTCCAGAATTTGTAGGCCTAATGTTATCTTGTTCCCCTGACATTTCCTTTTGTAGATCTAGGCTAGAACTACTGCTAGATAGATACAAGAAATTAGTGTAAGAACTTATTGTCCTCTTGATGATATTCTTCCAAATATACCAACAGTAAAGTAATGTCATCTAATTCCATACACCATGTAGCAGTTTAGAAAACGTGTACGCGAAAAGCGAAAGATCCAAAATTGAAAAAATATGAAAAAGTAAACAGCCTCATAAAGCAAGTGTACTAATGTACTTTGCATAGCTATAGTGTATTAATGTATCAAAGGAAGAAGGGGCACTTGCCTTGTATGTGCTCCTCAACCTGCCCACTATGTGAACTAATTCGTGATGTTTTCAAATTTAGGTGAAACAATTTCAATTTTACTATTAAGCATATGAAAGTTATAAGCCGTCTAAATTTCTGAATTTGTGCTCAAGTTCTGAAATCTGTTTAGTTCTGAAACATGAATTTGAGTAGTGAAATTCAAAAGCAATCCTTATGTACATAATTGTTCTACATATTGCCTGAAACCTAGAGTATGTGTTACTTACATATTCAAAACTGACTATATTTACACCAAATGAATGAACTAACTTTGCTTAACAAGTTAGTAAACTGTTATAAAAATGGAGTTGATTAACAAGTTGTATTATATTTGACAGAAGGTACATTTGACTATATATCTGAACATAAGATATATTGAGATATATAGTTAGAAGTTGATTTTTTATGGGACAAATAGAATACTTGTCAAATGTCAATACAGGGAGAGCATATGTAAGAGAAGCACTTTTTTCCAGAGAAAAGAAAGGGAAAATTTTTCAGGTAATAAATTCTTGACTCGAATTGAAAGTATTTCGATCAGTGATCAATTAAGCCTTCCTTGATATAATACTTACTATGTTATTACTATGCTCAGTCACTCCAGCCCTGAAAATGTGCCGCTTTAGACATCCACGATCTTTACATTATAATGCAACATTATAATCCACGATCTAGATAGTTAATTTGTACTACAAAAGTTTGAAAAACCTGATAAAATTATATATATATATATATATATATAATATTGTAAAAGTACTTTTTATTTAAATATTGTCAGGACTTTGTCCGACAGTTATATTATATTAAAGAAAAAAGTAAGATATTACATCAAAGGTACAATGAAAACATCAGAATCTATACGTGTTGTATCTAATCTATAACCAGTTGTTTTAAACTACCATTAATTCATCATACATGTATATAAGAGAACATAATTTTTAAACAAAATCTTCCAACTGGAGAAACACTAGCTAGAGGTAACATTCTGAAAAATAAGAGAATTTCTTTGCTTACAAATCTGCCAGCAAGCTATTAGACACACTTCCAAAAAAACCTTTTCTCTCTGAAATTAATATCTGGCTAGTTCTGAGAAAATTTTAGATTAGTGTTCTAATAAATTTCAATGGCATGCCAACAACTCAAAATGAACGGGTAGTTGATAAAGAGATGCATCCCTTTGATTCCCCCACCATACATCAAGAACAGGACAGGTTTGCATCAACAGGGGCACAAAACTTTCTAACAACAATGTAAAAAACTTGATTTCATGACAACCTTGCACTTCCATAACCATATGAAATGCCTCGGTGGCTGAACATATAAAAAGTAATTTTCAAGCTAGGGAGGATGTGTTTTAAATAGAATTTAGTGAAACTCCCCGTTGTAAAATCTAGAGTATTTCTTGTAAATATACCAGGGTACATAAATGTCAAGAGATATGTGTGTAATTTTAAGAAAAGAATCTTTTCCTATAACTTTCACTATAAACAACTAATTGACATAATTGCACACCTTTGACAGCGAAGATTGGAGGACGGCGGCGAAGAATGCAGCAGCAGCAGCAGCTTGAGGAGAACACCACAGCGGCGGAGGAGGGCGGCGGCGACGATGGAGGACGGCGGCGCTTGAGGAGAGCAGCGGCGACGATGGAGGACGGCGGCGCTTGAGGAGGGCAGCGGCGACAATGGAGGACGGCGGCGCTTGAGGAGGGCAGCGGCGACGATGGAGGACGGCGGCGCTTGAGGAGGGCAGCGGCGACGATGGAGGACGGCGGCGCTTGAGGAGGGCAGCGGCGACGATGGAGGACGGCGGCGCTTGAGGAGGGCAGCGGCGACGATGGAGGACGGCGGCGCTTGAGGAGGGCAGCGGCGACGATGGAGGACGGCGGCGCTTGAGGAGGGCAGCGGCGACGATGGAGGACGGCGGCGCTTGAGGAGGGCAGCGGCGACGATGGAGGACGGCGGCGCTTGAGGAGGGCAGCGGCGACGATGGAGGACGGCGGCGCTTGAGGAGGGCAGCGGCGACGATGGAGGACGGCGGCGCTTGAGGAGGGCAGCGGCGACGATGGAGGACGGCGGCGCTTGAGGAGGGCAGCGGCGACGAAGGAGGACGACGGTGGACGGCGACGGCGGTAGATCTAGGCAGGGGGAGGACCGACGGTGGTGCAGGAGGGGGACGGCAGTGGGCGGCGACGGCGGGCGGCGGGCGGCGACCGGTTGATCTTGGCGTCGGCAGGGTGGTCTGGGGGAAATGGCATCGACAGGGGGTGTCTTGGGGGAAATACCGATCGACGGCCGCATATATACAAGCCACATAGGTACCGGTTCGTATTTACAGCCGGTACCTATTGTGGTAAAAAGGTGCCGGTTCTAAATTGGAACCGGTACCTTTTGGATCACATAGGTACCGGTTCTTATTTAAAACCGGCACCTTTTACAACAATAGGTACCGGTTGTAAATACGAACCGGTACCTATGTGGCTTCTGGGGGGGTTATATATCAACACATTTGGTGGCAAGTTGGAACCATGCATGTATGTATACTTGATTTTGAATTTTGTTAGATTGTTGAATAATATTCTTCTTCCCACTAAAATACAGTACCTAAAAGGTCAGTTCAGTTGTTTGATTTTAATTGTTCATTGCTCTAGCTAATTAGCAGTAGCAAATATATAATGCCGGCTCAAGCTATCCTAATTACTAATTAATATATCTCTCGTTATGTTAAGTCAAATTATTTTCTAATTACTCAATAAATTGCTTTAAAAAAATACTTTATGCCATCCGTTTCAAATTATTTATTGTTTCAGCTTTGTTCTATATGTCAAACATTACTAACTTTGGCCATTATTTTTTAGAAATTTATATAGTTTAACATTTATAAAATTTATGTTTTTAGGTTCACCATGATAAATAATTTCAGAACATAAATAATTCATATATTATTGAACTATATGAATTTCTAAAAATTAATAGCTAAAGTTAGGAATATTTGACTTAGGAGTTGTTCACTTTGTTGCCAAAATTAACCCTACCAAGTTTTAGCTTTGGCAAGGTAACAATCTAAACATTGTCAAAACTTGCCTTCATTACCAAATTTTGGTAATTCTAGAATCTTTCTCTCACGAAAACTTGACAATGATAAAAAAACCAAACACAACTTACACCTCTCAACCTTTCTATCATATAGATATATAGCAAGATAGATAGGTAGATAGAGACACAAACCAATAGCCTGCACTAAGGCTGGACCAATTACACAATTTACATGTTTGTTACAGTACAATTCAAACATGCAGGTCTATCACAATTACTCCTTCTTCATGGTCACTGCGAACATATGGTGCTTCTTCCTCGTCTTCGTCTTCCTGACTTTCTTCACCTCCTTCTACATCTGTTGCAAACGGTGGTAGCTCGTCGATTTGATCGTAGCCTTCCTCATCAACGATATTCTCAACTCCGACAATGCTTCGCTTTCCATGGAGAACCACGTGGCGATCGGTCAACGAGGAAGGGTCTTTGACATAAAAAACTTGTGTTACGGATTCTGCGAGCACAAATGGTTCATCTTGGTAACCTACATTGTTTAAGTCCACGATGAACATTCCGTACTTGTCAATCCTCAAACCACTTGGAATTTTGACCCATTGACACTGGAAAAGTGGTACCTTCAGCGGTCCATATTCAAGCTCCCAGATTGCCTCTATATAACCATGGTACGTTTGTTCTACACCATTACTGTCGAAGGCGTCTATGTGGACACCACTGTTTTGATACGAGCTCTTGGCATCCTGGGTTCTCGTGTAAAATGTATAGCCATTAATGTCATACCCTTGGAATGAATGAATTGTGCTCGCAGGTCCTCGAGACAAAACATACAGCTGGTCACTATCAGTATTCATAGCAATGATATGCTTCTGTAACCAATCGCCAAAATTCAGCCTATGCTGCTTAGCTATCCATGCCTCTGATTTGCTTGGGTTCTCGCTGCGGAGTGTGTTATAATGCATGTCGACAAATGGAGCCACCAAGGTCGACTGCTGGAGCACTGCGAAATGTGCTTGCCGTAATGTTTCTAGGCTAGGAGCGAAAATTGCCTTATGCCCTAGTGTCCCTTTCCCTAGTAGCCTGCCCTCGTGTCGAGACATCGGCACACCAATGGGATGCAAATCCATATAGTCGATACAGAACTCAACCACCTCCTCTGTTGCATAACCCTCTACGATACTGCCCTCTGGTCGAGCTCTATTACGCACATACTTCTTTATGATCCCCATGAACCTCTCGAAAGCCCACATGTTATGCAGATACACTGGGCCGAGAATCTTTATCTCTTTCACGATATGTGACACGAGGTGAACCATTATATCAAAAAATGATAGTGGAAAACACATCTCGAGCTGGCAAAGGGTAATGATTACATCTGCTTGGAGCTTGTCTAGCGTGCTTGGATCGATCACCTTCTGATATATAGCATTGAAGAACGAGCACAGCTTTAGGATTGGGTTTCGAACCTTATCTGGCAAAATGCCTCTAATAGCAACAGGAAGAAGTTGTGTCATCAGCACGTGGCAATCATGTGACTTCATGCCCACTAATTTCTTCTCCTTCATGTTGACAAGTCTTTTAATGTTCGCGGAGTAACCAGAGGGGACTCGGACACCCTGCAGGCACTCCAACAGGCTTATTTTCTCTGCGGCACTAAGGGTGTAGCACGCGGGAGGGAGGTACTGGCGACCATTGGGCTGTTCTAGAGGATGTAGCTCGGGCCTGATGTTCATGTCTGCGAGGTCTCTCCGGGCTTTCAACGTGTCCTTTGTCTTGCCGGGTATGTTTAGCAGGAGTCCCATCAAACTCTCGCACACATTCTTCTCAACATGCATCACGTCAATCGCGTGACGGACATCCAAATCTTTCCAATATGGTAGTTCCCAAAAGATAGATTTCTTCTTCCAAAGAGGTTTCTTACCACCCTTGCTCGTTGTGCCTCGATTGCCTTGCCCCTTACCAAATATACATTCAATATCTTGTACCTCTTCAAAAATCTCTCTGCCGGTACGATGTGTTGGAGCTGTACCCTCCTCCACCGTGCCATCAAAATCTCTTGTATTGCTACGGTACTGGTGGCCGGCTGGAAGAAACCTCCGATGGCGCATGTACACAGTCTTTCCGGAGTACTTCAGCCACCTGCTCGCTGTATCCCGCATGCACTGCACACATGCACAACCACCTTTCACTGTTTGCCCGGATGTGTTACCAGCTGCAGGGTAATCTTGGATGGTAACGAACAACATTGCCCTTAAGGTGAAGTACTCTCTTTTGTACGCATCCCACATCTGCACACCCCGGTCCCATAGAAACTTAAGATCATCCACTAATGGCCTGAAGTAGACATCGATATCGTTGCCAGGTTGCTTGGGCCCTTGGATTAGAAGTGGCATCATAATATACTTACGCTTCATGCACAACCATGAAGGAAGGTTGTAGATAACAAGTGCCACTGGCCACGTGCTATGTCGACTGCTCATGTCACCGAATGGATTCATCCCGTCCGTGCTCAGCCCAAACCTTATATTCCTAATCTCTTGCGCGAAATGCTTTTTATACTTTCTATCTATCTTTCTCCATTGAGATCCATCGGCAGGGTGTCTTATCATTCCATCCTTCTTACGCTCTTCGTGGTGCCAACGCATCATCTTTGCATGTTTTTTATTTGCATACATGCGTTCAATCCGAGGGATTATAGGAAAATACCACGCAACTTTAACGGGCACTTTCCTCTTCTTCAGGACCGGGCCACCACTGTCATCATCAACATCATCATCATCGTTAACTCCACCCTTATACCGCGGTGCTCCGCAAACTGGACATGTATCCAAGTCTGCATAGTCACCTCGATATAGGATACAGTCATTTCGACATGCGTGAATTTTCTGCACTTCCAGTCCGAGTGGACAGACAACCTTCTTCGCTCGGTATGTTGTTTCTGGCAGCACATGACCCGCTGGAAGGAGGTCTCCAATCAGCTGTAGAAGCTCTGTGAAGCTCTTGTCACTCCAACCGTTGGTTGATTTCATCTGCAGCAACGAGAGGACGACGTGTAACTTGGTGTGCTGCTCATTGCATCCTGGATAAAGCGGGGTTTTTGAGTCCTCCACCATGCCCTTGAACTTCTCGTATTGCCTGTCATCGTCGAGGGCTGTCTCCCCGTCGCGTAACATCTGATCTAAACCATCTGATTCGTCACTATCATATCCACCTCCGTCAGCAGGCAACTCCACATTGCCTCCGTCCATTACATCCGGATTCTCATCTTCACCATGATTGTCCTGACATGTGTAATTAGGCATAAAACCCCTTGTTAGGAGATGCTCATGAACTTGTTTTGCAGGAAACTGTCTCTCATTCCTGCAATCAGCGCATGGACAACGCAAGTGTTCCGTCGTGTTCAATGATCTGGATCTCGTGGCTGCGATCACGAAGTTGGTTACTCTCCTGGCATATTCCAAGGTACCGCGCTGCGGAATGTTCATCCCTCCTTCATCCATCGCTCCTACGAAAATTCTTAAATTAACCACTAACATACGTATATCATTCTCTATATCTATTGAAATTCTGATATATGTTAATAACAGTTACATTACTCATTGATGATTAATCTCTAAATTACTCCAAAATAATAAGTCATCATACTTTCTCATGCTTCTCATTCAACAAAACAAATTGCAAAAAAAAATTAACTTGACAAATATTATTGCGAATTACATATCGAATCAACACGTACTAACCTTTACGCACGCAAACACATAGACCTCTCGATATTTTTTAAATTTTTGGGCAAAACCTCCTCCCCCCGTTTGGATGAGCTGAAGAGAAGCCACAAAATCATGAGAATGCAGTGAACAAGGGGTATATATAGACTTGGGGGATATAGGTGTCGGTTAATGTTATGAACCGGCACCTATTTAGTTTCCTTCCGAAGGAAGCCACCACATAGGTGCCGGTTTTTAATAAGAACCGGCACCTATGTGATAGGTGCCGGTTTATTAGGTTAAAGCGGCACCTATGTTGCCGTAACATAGGTGCCGGTTCTTATTACGAACCGGCACCTATGTGATAGGTGCCGGTTCGTAAATAAAACCGGCACCTTTTTTGGGCTCATAGGTACCGGTTTTTCTTACAAACCGGCACCTATAGCCTTTTCCCATTCAACCGGCACCTATAAGATCTTATAGGTGCCGGTTCGTGGAAAAATTGGGTCTATTTGTCTTTTAGGTACCGGTTCTAGCAAATCCGGCACCTATGTGGCCGGTACCTATGGAGGTTTTTGTAGTAGTGACGTCCACGCACCCCTAGGGCCGACGTTGTGCGACCTACAGCAGCGATTTCCCACGGTACTGCTATGCCCATAGATTATTTCCATAATATTTGATTTATTATCGCTAACATGACCACGTCACAACAAAATAAACGCACACGCAGGTCCCCCTCTGCCTTCCCACGCCTTTGCTGGAGCTAGCAGTTCGTCGCACAGAGCGTCGATCCCTCGTCCAGACATGTAGCCGCGTGTCCCTCTAGGTGAGCGTGCATGATCCGTTATTCACGTTCGTTGTACTCGTTCATACAAGAATTTTTTACTTCCATGAATCTTATGTCATTCCTCCCACAGGGTTTCAGGCGGGGATCTTTGGTGCAGGAGCATCCTCTTCACACGCCGGCGGGGCTGGTCCTAGCGACCATTTCTACGACGACGACTTGGAGGACGTGACACAGCAGGATATACTTGGCTCGTCACAGCTTGGCAGAGCTCCACCACCGCAGACCCAGGAGCAGCCAGCGGACACACCAGTACCGGAGGGACGGGCAGGTCGTGCCGTACCACCGGACCGTTTGACGTACTCGCAGGGACACGTTAGGGCCCAGGGTAGGAGAGATAGGGGCAAGAGGTCTCGGCAGTAGTGGTCCACCTCTAGTGTGTCTGTATATACAGTTCTTCTGGTTTATATTTTTGTGATCCAGTACTACTTTTACAATTCTGCTACCGTTCCATTGCCTCTACCGATTAGTACATCGGCCTACCGTCGTCCGTACTCTGCTACAACTACTTATACATAGGCCTACCGTCGTCCGGCATGACATAGGCACCCACCTGATAATTTGACATATCCCACAGAGCAAATCAGACAACGTAAGAAGGGAGGGCCTAGCAAGCATGCGAGAGGGGGGCATTCTTGACTTGTAGTGTTATTTATGTGCTGAATTATATTTTTGTGCATTTACTACTCACGTCGTATTATATGTATGAACTACTTCATGACATAGACACGCCCGCACCAGATGTCCGCGCTGGTCGTGCAGTGCCCGCTGAGGGGCTAACGTACTCTCAAGGGCATATTAGGGTGCAGGCTAGGAGGGGTAGGGGTAAGAGGCCTCGCCAGTAGGCTACAAGTGCTACCTGTTTGTAATATTTACAGTTAGTAACTTTGTGTTACCTCTTTGTATATAACTCTATTCGGTCGCCGCACTCATATGTCACGAAAACATTTCATGTCATTCGCTACATCTACTCAACGAAACGACGAAAAACTTTCGGCGCGTAACAGAGGGCTACGATTGGTCCCTACCAGTTTTTGGCCCGTGACAGATGTTTACGATACGACTCAGCTTTTGTCGATGCTTTGTTCAACACAATCATTCAATTTGCGTTGCCGCGTGAACGTGTTGTCAAATCCACGCTACTGGTGAACTCACGTTAGATGGATATGTGCCTCTCCTTCCTCCACTATATATTACATAGGTCCGAATACGCGCTCTTCATCCAATGGCCCAAGGAAGTGCTCGTTTCAACCGGTCACAATTGAAGGAAAAAAAAGAGAGGTGAGGAAGAAGGAGAAGAGCCGCGAAGCGTTGTTGCTGTGCTTATTCGATCGCAGGTTAGTACAATATCCCGACGTATGGTTATATTTTGTGTCGCATACTAGTGTAATTACCATGTATTTGAAATTTGTGAGTAGATCTATAGCACTTAGATGCGGACCCTAGATTTTTTGCGAGTAGATCTGTAGCACCGTGAGTAGATATGTTGAAATTTGTGAGTAGATCTGTAGCACTTAGAAGTGTGAATAATTTTAGGCTAGATTTGTTGTGCACACGTTTGGTTTGTAGTAGTACTATATTTGACCATACAATGAGAAGTATTAAGGGTGTTTACAATATTTGATAGTTGTTTTTTAAAACTGTAGGATGCCAAGGCGTGGAAAAGCTACCAACTCAAGGTAACATAAATCATTTCTGTGATATTATGTGTTATTCGTTGTGCATGAAATAAGGAATCCTAGATTAACGGGTTAGGGTGTTTCATTTATTGTTGACTTGTAGTTATCGCCCGAAGACTGGAAATGCCTTCAACCCATTGCCTTTGCCTAGCGGTGTTCCAGTGCCCATGTGCTGGTGCGGTGATCCTTGCAAGGTAGCCAAGTCTGATGAAGAGGAGACGTACATGCAGAGATACTAGATGTGTGCCAATTTTGAGTTTGAGCCAACACCTGAGATCCGCCGCATTAACTTAATGGTGAGGAACTGATGTTTTGTAATAATTATTTGGTGTATTAAGTAGTCTTGAACAAATTATTTGATTAGTAAACATTGCATTTGTTGCAGACCCCTCCACCGCTATGTGATTTTGAGCAGTGGATTGACACCGAGATCAAGCCGCAAAACAAGGAACGGTTGGAGTACATGCGGCAATGGGATGTAGAGCGCAAGGAGAAGATAGAGCAGAGACGCAAGGAGGAGGCCGCAGAAAAAGAGCACAAGGCTGAGGCGGAAAGGAGGCGTGTTGCTGCGTACAGGGAGGAGCGGGAGCGGAAGCTTGAGCGTGCACGGCGAGCGAAGGCAGCAATGGAGGAGAATCCCGATTTGCAGAGGAAGGAAAAGTGGCCTCGTTGCACTCAGTAGTATGCACGAGTTGGTAGTTGTATCCTCGTCGTGTTCAACTCTTGCACTACCTTCCTTCTAGTTCTAATCTAATCTTATCTATGTAACCGCAATGGAACCAGGTGTATCATGTTTAAATTGTACTACAACTTCTCCTTGTTTCGGTATGGTCATGGATGTGCTCAACATCAATTCTTAAAAAAAGTTTCTTCTCGTTTTCTAAAAACATGTTCTGTGAATTCGAAATTTTTTGAGTCCTCCAAAAACGATTTTCGGAATTTTCGAAAATAGACAGAACCAATTTTCGCTTCTGCAAATTTTTGGCCCTATTCGAAAGTGATTTTT
Source organism: Oryza officinalis (assembly GCA_008326285.1). NCBI lineage: Eukaryota > Viridiplantae > Streptophyta > Magnoliopsida > Poales > Poaceae > Oryza > Oryza officinalis. The sequence continues at coordinate 21,557,165 of BDMV01000011.1, read as the reverse complement.
GGAATTTCCCAAAATAACCGATAAACAAAATAAGGTTCTGTAAATTAATAAATTACAAATGGATATATCTAAAATTATTAAATTATAACTTCGATATGTTTATCCAAATATGCAATTACAAATGTGTATTAGTCAATTATAATAAATTATAATTATAATAACAACTTACAAATTATAATTAATCAATTATAAACAATTCTGTCATTAATTATTTACTAACAACTTAAAAACAATTCTTACCAAATTAAAAAAAAAGTTCTGTACATTACTAAATTAAAAATGGATATATCTAAAATTAATAAATTAAAAATCCGATGTGTTTCTCCAAACATTCAATTCAAAATGGGTATTAATCAATTATAACAAAATTATATTTACAAAAACTACTTACAAACTTAATTATGAAAACAACTTACAAATTATAATTAATCAATTATAAAATATATGTCATTAATTAATTAATAACAAGTTAAAAACAACTCTTAACAAATTAATTTGTATTAATAACAAAAAAACTATACTTAACAACAATATTATTTCTAGAAAAAACTCTATTTACAACAACTTCAAAATTATATTTACAAAAACAACTTTAAAACTTTCAAAACTTAATGCAACAGTAAAAAAACGCCCTTCCAGAGAGCGGGGAGGGGGCCACTTGAAAAAGTGCCCCTCCCTCCCTCGCCCCTGTACAGGCGGCCCCCCACAGTAAAAATCGCCCTCCTAGAGGGCGGCAAGGGGGCCGCCTGCAAATTTGCCGTGCCCCCTCGGACGGCCGTCCCCCCTCGGCCAACGGCCGTCAGCCACGTCACAAAAAACGCCCTCTGGGAGGGTGATTTTTAAAAAATGCCCTCCCAGAGTGCGATGGGCGATTAGTTTTGTAAATTTTCAAAATAGAAAATTATTTTTGTAAATCTTTTAATAAATAAAATTAAAAATAAAAAAACTCGGGAACTATGGTCTTCAAGGCAACACAAAAACAACTTACCACTACACTATGCTAACATTCAAGTTTAGTTGGGCCTATCACTATTTTATCCCGTATGTCACGGGTGTTAGCGGCAATAGGTCTGACATATTGGGCCTTATTGCCAAGGTCCATGACAATAAGGTAAAGGTCTATTTGTAGTTATATTTTTTGTTTTTTTGATGAAAGTGGTTATAATTTTTGTTAAGGTCTAATTATAAAATAAGTTTAGTAAAAGGGCTAAATTATCATAATTCTTGTTATTTGTGAGCCAGCTGTGACAAATAATTAAATGTCTTCCTAATAAGAAATCTTAGCTTTATGTATAAATGAGGTAAGTAGTGATTCTGGTGTCTCGTAGAAAGTATTTGTTACGTAAGAATCAGAAGAAACTAATTTTATATAGAGTATCTCTCATTTCCGGTGCAAATATAGTTTGTTTTTCAAATTTCATAAGAAAGATTCCTGTCTTGTGCGGAAGGGTGCACAAATTGTTCCCAGCAGGCATAATCCCTCCCCCGCGAACTATATATGTCTTCTTTTGTAGGCCTTTCAACCAATCAGTATGATCTCATAAGGCAGGTTTGTTTTTTCCCATATGTTGTTGGAGCTAGCATGCTAAAACTCGCTACTATAAAAACAATTTTTTCCAACACTATGTTTTATTTGTTCAGATGGACTATAAAATCACCATTTGTAAAAATAACTAAAAATACCATAAATCTATTCCCGCCTACAAATTTTTGCAGGCATTGTCTTAAGAGGTCCGCCTGTAAAACTAAGAGTTATTTTTGTAGGCGGACATATTAAGACCACGCCTGCAAAAATCAATTTTTGCAGGCGGGACCTTAAGTTGTTCGCCTGCAAAAAGTTAGGCCACATAAAATCCGTCACCCACCCGGTCCTCCACCCCACTCACGGCTAAGTCCTCTCCCCTCCACCCACCTCTCTCTTCACTCCCTCACCTCACCCTCCACCATCCAGCAGCAGCAGGGTGGTGGCGGTGGTGAAGGCGACACGGCAACAGCAGGTGGCCGTAGGAGGCAAGGGCAGCACGGCCACAGCAGGCGGCGGCGCTCCCCTCCCCATTCCCAGATCTGGCCGGAGGAAGCGATGGCGGCGGCAGCCACCGTAGGCGGCGGCGGAGGCGGCACTCCCGTTCCCTCCCTTCCTCCCTAATCTGGCCAGATGGAGCGATTGTGACGGCGGAGGTAGCGCTCTTATCCCCTTCCTTCCTCCTTCCCAAATCCGGCTGAAGAAGAAGAGGGCGGCGGCGACGTGGCTCCCCTTCCGTCTCTTCCTCCCTCCTTCCCAGATCCGTCCGGAGAGGGGAGGGTGGTGGCGCGGCTCCCCTTCCCTCCCTGCCTCCCAGATTTGACCGGAGAGGGGAGGGTGGCGGAGGCGGCCACAGCAGGCGATGGCGGTGGCACGGCCTCCCCTTCCTCTCCCTACCAAAACTCTAACCCTAGATCCAGTCGGAGAGGGAGGGAGGGCGGCGGCGGGTAGGGGGTGGTGGCGACGGCGTTTTTTTTTGTTCGCTGAGAATGATTTTCGCAAGCAGGTGTATGTGGCGCCTGTGAAAATGGAGAGGTTGCCTACAAAAATGATTTTGCAGGCCTTGAAGTACAGGCGGGGTGGATGGCCGCCTGGAAAATCCAATTTGGACGTTTGTAAAAACCTGTTTTCTAGTAGTGACTTAAGCGATTAGTACCTACCAGTACTTATGTTCATATATACTCCCTTTGTCAAAAAAAAATAAATTCTTGCCACGAACATGGATAAGCCTTTATCTATATTCGTAGACAGGATTTATTTTTTGTTATGAAGGGTGTAAGTCAGAAATGCTAAGAGCAAGAAACGTTGTACTCCCCCTAGTTGTGAAATCATACATCTAGATTTTTTTTGAAATGTACTTTTATAATATATACTACTCCCTCTATCCCAAAAGTATAACAACTTCTCCGCCTACAATCTCTTTTCAACCAATTACAACCCCTTTCTAAAAAAATTACAACCCTCTTATTTGAGAAAATTGACATGATGCCATATTCAAGAGAGGGTTTCACAAAAATGCCACTTCTTAGATAAGCTTCGTTAAATTGCCATTCTCAAACATTCATCAACGCTAGAATATTTTCTTGGACAAAAATACCCCTCTTTCCCACCTTCTCTCCCAATGGTAGTGCGCTCGCCGGTGAATCCGCAAGAGGCAGCATCAATGGCACGCGCCTTGTCGCCGGAGAGCACGTGCGGCACTAGTCGCATGCTGATGACTTGGTTGACGAGCACCAACAGCACGCAGGTTGCATCAGCAGGCTGGGACAGTGCGTAGTATGGCGGCGGAGGTGCTCGAGGGCTCCGATGCTCAGCCCCCTCTCTCTCCGCCACACTCTTCGTGCTTTCCTCCCTGCCATCCCCGCTTCCCACCTCAGCAGCAGCACAGGGTCTCTAGGTGGTCACAGCGGCACTTGAGGAGGCCAGCCATCACGCTAGAGCTCAAGGAAACCACAACTGCTTGTTGGCTCGCTGCTCGATGCATCCATCTCGCGCCACTCTTTCATCGCCGATGAAGCTCCCCTGTTGTCACACCCCGAAGTTTGCTTTCCAGGTTAAAATTCGTGAAATAAATCGCTTAAAATAAATTTTCCTTTTTAACCTAGAGCAAAATTCTAATTTAAAAATATATTTAATCAAGTGAAAATGGCGGTCGGATTTTTCATGAGTTCCCCATGTTAAAATACATTAACAGGATTTTTAGTGGAATTTTTAGAGCCCTAGAAATAATTTTAATCAATTAAAACCCTTCACCGCAATAATTAAATCCATGGAAAATTCTTTTTCCTTTTCTTTTTCTTTTTTCCCTTTTTCGGGTCATCGGCCCATCTTCCTCCCCCTCCTGGGCTAGCCCAAGGCCGCCCGCACCGCCCCGCCGCCCCCTCCTCTCTCTCCCGGGCAGGCCCAAGGCCGCGGCCCGAGCCACCGCGAAGTCCGCCCCGCCTCCCTCTCCCTCCCAGGCTACCGACAGGTGGGGCCGCCCGCCCAGGCCGTCTCCCCCACAGCCGGCCGCCGCCGCCCACGCCGCACGCGCCTCCGCAACCGCCACCACCCACCTCCCCGAGACACCCGCGTCGCCCGCACCCATCTCCCTCTCTCCGCGCTCTCTCTCGCACACCGTAGAGCCCAGGATTCGCAACCGAATCCCGGCCCTCTCTCCTCTCTTCCCGCCGAACTCCGACGAGAAATCCGGAGCCATTGACCAAACCCTACCCCCCTATAAATCTTCCTCCCCGCGCTCTCTTCTCTCTTTTTCCCCTAACTCCGCCGCCTCCCATGCACCCTAGCACCGCCGCCGCCGTCGTCTTTCTCCTCTTCGGTGAGCACCCACCCCTCCCTCTCTCTCTCCTCTCAGTGCCGCTAGCGCGCTGCCCCGCTCGGCCGCCGCTCGCGCGCGCTGCCCGCCGCATCCGGCCGCCGCCCGCGCCGCCAGCCCGCGTGCATCGCCGCGCCATGGCTGCGCCGTGGTCGCGACTGGCCGCCGCGTGGCCGCGGCGTCGACGCCACGCGTGCGCCGCGTGGCGTCGCGCCGCCCCGTCACTCCCGCCGCGTCAGCGCCACATCGGTGCCACGTGGTGCGCCGCCCACCGCTGGCTGGTGGACTCGGTCCACCGTGGACCGGGACCCCGAGCCACCGACAGGTGGGGCCCACCTGTCAGCGCCGCTGCCCCTCCCCGCTGACGTCAGCCCTTGCCCTGCTGACGTTAGTCCTAGCGTCAGTGACGTTAGCCCTAGGGTTTATAGCACAATAATTGAATAAGAACTTTTCTGTTTATAGTAAAAACACAGTTAATCTTCTAAAATTCATAACTAATTCATCCGGACTCCGTTTGAGTCCGTTCAAGTTGCAGAAAATTCATAAAAATGTCTAGAATCCATTAAAAATGGTTGTGTTCTCTGTTTCAGTAGACTTATAGCCTGTTTACTTGTGTGCTTTGTTTTTCGTTTAGATTCCGGTAATTCTGACTCTCCGGTGTACTTCGAGGTTGTTGCAGAGGCCGATCCAGCACAGGAGCAAAGCAAGTTATGCTTATTCACTTGAACATATTGTACCTAAATTGTGAATGTCTTATTTTTCTCTAAATATTGCATTGTTTTATAATGTCATTTATGGGCTTATTTACCTATTGTACTCAGCCTTATGTTCTAAATACCTTGTTCCTTTGATAGCTTGGGAAGTAATTTGAGTAGTCGCTAGATTAGAACATGCTTAGCCCTGCTTAGAAACATTAGCACACTATTGGGATAACTAAAGGTCACTATTACTTAGTGATGGTTATTTAATGTTAACTCAAGATGGTTAATCGTGAATGATTAAATAATTGGTCCAACTAAAACCTGGAGAATGGTGGGTTGTGAGCACATGGTTTTGATGATCGTGTTCATGACAATTAAACACCGGTTCGCGGGAAACAATGGATGACTTATCGTACTTTCCACAAGCCAGCATGGGTAATGGCTGGGCTTGTAGTATGGCTTTTCCAAGCCGACGCATCCAGGCAAGGGTGGGCGTGTGTTGGCGCAGAATTTTGACCCGCCTACTCGTCAAAGCGGGTTCCACGTTTTCACGACGGCCTGGGAGATCTGCTTAACTCCAGTGCAGGTCCAATGGCTTGCCTAGGTGCGTTTAGGGCGTGCCAGTTGATTTGATCTGCAATCAACAAGAATAAACAAGTAAACCAAGTTAGCAAACGATGGCCGATCGGCCGATAGGCCGATGTCGCATCGTGAGAGCCCAGCCGATAGGGCAAGGCTGTATCGACCTACTTGAGGTTATAATAAAATAAGATTAATATGCGGATCTAGTCTCATCGGCCTTCATCAATGTGTCTGTGTCGATTTAATGACATCGGCTGATGAGGGATGTGTGAAGTAAATGTGCTAGCTAATACTCTAGCATGAACTTGTACAAACCGATCGGCCGACATAAATATACTGATCACAGAGAAATCTTAAGACTAATCTGTAACAAACACATTTATATCTGTCGATCCACTCGTACAAGTGGTAAATACATACGAAAACATAAAGCAATCACATGTATTAGGTAAGACCGGCTAAAACCCCGGCGCTATCCTTTATTACGATCGAAAACAGGCTTTAGCTTAAATCTCAAGACACGACTAGGGTCGATAGCAACGCAAAGTGTAAATCGAGAACTAACACAAAGAAAATCAAGCCGTCGATCACTTTTGGCGATGGTAGATGCCTTAGAGGATCTAGACAAGCAAACCGATTCGACCATTGTCGGCAACAAACCCTAAAGCGAGTTCCCCGCTGGCAAGATAGAATTGGCATGCCATATCAAGATCATCCAAAACATGATAAACGATGATCATGTCGCCAGGGCTTAACGTGTCTAAAGCGACACGCTAGCCCCGATGACGTAGATCGTCGGGTACGAGTTCTTACCTCTGCTCTGGGGAAGCAAGAACTCGTCGAGAAGCAACCTCTTGCGAGGGTGGCGATGTGCCGAAAGTAGATTGTTTTTGGTTGTTGAATTGATTGAGAGAGAGTTTCTAAGTACAAACTACCGGGATATTTATACCAGTGATTTATAACATTGTCCGTATAGGACACGATTTTATCTATAACTAACAAACAAGTCCTTATGGCGGACTCTTGCCATAGATCAGATCTAAACTGATTTAGATTCCTAATTTAAAAGATACAATTGCCTAAAACCGGGCCTTATCCCTATTTGGCAATCTCCTTTGAAGCTTAACTCAGGCCCAAACCGAGCCCGTTCTGCCTCCATCGGCTTCCTGCTTCCATCGGCCGACAGCCGCATTGAACCCACATCGGCCGATACGGTCCCCTTGTTGGCGCTCCACTTAGTCTGAATGCACCACTGAGTCCGATACAGGACTTGGTCCGATACCCAGCTTGGTCCGATAACGTAACCGACACGACTCGAACTGCGCCTCCTTCTCTGCGTCGGTTTTCTCTTTCTTCTCCGAGTAGATTATGAAAATCTAGCGTTAACACATGCCCCCCAATTCCGCTTCATTATATAATGTGGCGGAATTAACTCCAAAGAACCTCATCGAGCTCATCTCTAGGGTTTGTCCAAAATCCACGCAGATTCAGATTCATAGCTTTCCACCACCAATCTCCGCGCGTAGCTCTTCACGGCCACCTATGCCTTTCAACTCTGGCGATTCCTCGGCGCCTTCTCGACGGCAACTCCCTCGATGGCGACCTCTGCAACAGCATCCATGGCAACTTTTCCATTCTACGTCTCCGAGATCCCTGAGGTAAACCATTCTTTCTTCAAATTTGCATTTTTGTTTTCCCGCCGAAGCTTTTCAAAACTAGGGTTTCTGCTCTTGCCCCCCGTGTCTTATTTTCCAATCACTTTCCATATGCCGCAGGTCTTCAAGAACCAGATTTTGATCCCCACGGATGACAAATCACACCGATTCCTCCTGGGTCCCTCAGGCAACCCTGATCCTGCTTGGCTGATAAACACAGAGTCAAACAGAGTCCCCTTCAAGCAAGCAAAACCCAGCGACCCCTCGTGGAAGCACACCTTCAGGTCTTGGCCGTCAAAGCTCAATGGATATAGGACCTAGTACAAGAGAATTGCTGCAGCCAAACAAGTACACTGGGATGAAATCAGAATCGGCCAATGTCTTACTCTGTCTTTAGCTGATACCAAGAAGAATGAGCCCCTTATGTCGGCCGCAACTTATTTCTAGTCCAGCACCTTAAACGCTTTTCTGTTTCGGCAAGGTCCGATCACCCCCACATTGATAGATATTAAGATGCTGACGGGCCTAGACATCCTCACCGACATGAACCCTTTCAACCTCCTCATTAACAGCACTCATAAATTGAAGACCAAGAAGATTGGGGGCTGGTCTGGATACATTTCTGAGCATATGGAGCAAGGGTCTGTCTCAGACAGAGAACACGTGGCTTTTCTGACCCTATGGCTGGAGAGATACATCTTCTGTGGGTCAACCTGTGGCCCAACTTTGAACTGCCAACATCTAGCTCAAGCCCTGGTTGAAAAGAAAAAATTCCCACTTGGTCGATACCTCCTTGGGGCTGTCTATCGGCTACTCCATCCTGCCACCCAAGACTTAATGCTGAATCGGACAGTGGATCATGGAGGTCCATGGTGGTTCATTCAGCTGTGGTTAACCATCTACACCAACACCATGGTCGATCGGCCTCCGCTATCAGACTCTGTCTTCCCATCGGACTACAGCGACAATGAAGACCCCTCGTCTAGAAGGTGCATGTCCTTTGGAGAAGCAGCCTCAGTTTACCCTGGAGCTGATTAATCGGCCGAAGAAATGTCTGAATGGTTCATTCGATTCTACAGCGGTCCACCATCGGCCAGGATGGATATGTTTGTCTACCCAACAGACTCCGACTTTGAGCTTCCTTCCGATCTGAACTTGGGTCTGCTAAACGATCATATTATTTCAAGGGCAGTCTTCATGATCGGCGTATCTCCATGCCTGCTTCCAGTAGGCATATTCCAAGGCAGAAGCACCAGCTTGTCATATGAGTTCTACAATCCAATGGTGGCTGCCAGACAATGTGGACTTGGACAGTTTCCTATCAGCTTGCACTTCCATCGGCTGTTGGAGAGCAGGGGTACGGTCTCATCAGCATTGATCATGAGCAAAGTCTTAGAGACCGAAATTCCCATCTTGGGTGCCTGTGACCGATTGCATTTGAATGCCTTCATTCACTGCATGAATGGGTTACTCACATCTTCCATCAATCGGCCAGATATTACTTGACAGAGCTTATTCACAATATCAGCGCTCAAGTCCCTGATGCCCCAACTCCAAGTGTCAGCAATAGCGGGTAGAGAATAACCTATGCTCTTGTTGTAGCCCCATCAGGAAAAACTGTCCTGGAATCAACTATCGGCCTTACTGCCCCAAAGGTGTCATCACTGTTCCAAGGGCCGATAGTCAAAGAAACCACAAAGAGGAAAGCGCCGGCCAAGGACAAAGCTCAAAGAACCAGCAAAAAGCCTAAGACCGATGATCCGGCCGATCTCGACAAGTTGGACCCCTCCATAGAAGAATTCTTAGATGACCAAGTAATGGAGGAAGAAATCGATGCAGCAGCCGCTGAAATACCTGAAGATCAAAATCCATTGGCCACTACTGTTGAACAACCATCGGCCAAGCCAATTGAAGAGCCATCGACCGATAAGCCAACTGAGGATCCATCGGCTACAACAACTGCAGAACCACCGGCCGATGATCAGTCTGATGTCGCCCAACCCAAAAGAATTAGACATGCAGTCCGCAAGGTTAGTATAATCTTCTTCATCTATATCTTCAATTTTGTTTACTTGGCCTATTATAACTTGATCTTTGCATATTGTTATCCATAATTAAGGAGAAAATTCAATCGGCCACATTATCAAGAACCAAGAAAGGTACTATGAAGAAACGCAGTCAACTCAAGGCCCGATTGAGAACTCCATCTCCTTCTCCACCACCATCTCCAATTGCCTTAGTAAGCACTAATACTCTTGCCTTATCTTTCTTGCCAACAGTGTATACCTGATTATTGCATTCTTGCATTTTTTTCTTTAGCCACAAGCTCCATCGCCTGCACCACATCGGCGAACCTCTTCGCCTGCTGCTTCAGAACAACAAACAGAGGCCGATGTGACCACAGCCGATGTCCCATCACGGGTAAACTAGATCACTTTGAATCCCTTGCCGATTTTACTTTGACTAGGTTAACCATGTCTTATCTTGATGATTGCAGACTTTAGTCGATATGTTTGCTTTTGACATCGGCCAATTTCTTGACGATGAAGACAAGGAGCTACCCAGCACAGCCAGGTCATCAATCTCTGAAGAACTAAAGGGCCAGCTGTCTGACATCGCTAATCGGCTGGAGGCATCCATAGAATCTCTGGTGGAGAATTACAATCCAATCAGGAGCAGAGTCCAAGAAATCCAAGATCAATTGCCTGAAGACCTGATGGAAATAATGACACCAGCCATCTTCTTGGAGCAATATCACTTCAAGCTTCACAAGGCCAAAGAAAGAATTGCAGAGAGACGGGAGCGTGAAGGCTTGGAATCGGTCGTGTCTGCCAGCAAAGCTCAAGTAAACTCTGATAAAACTAGACTGGACGAGCTGGTTGCTGAGCCGATCGCCTTGAACAAGAAACTTGAAGAACTCCGTCGCCTTGAAACAGATTTGCTGATGAAGCTAGAAGCCACTCGTGAAGAAATCCAGGAAGTCGAAGTCAAGATAGCTGCATCCCCAAAGGCGATTGAAGACCAAACAACAAAGCTGAAAGCATCGGCCAAGCATCTTGCAACCCTGAGTAGGGCATTGAAACCAATCCCAGGGTCATCGGCCGATGACGCTCAAGTGATTGACGATATTGATCAAATTCGTTGCAAGGCCATTGCAGCTATCCAAAACTTTATAAACTGATGTAATATACTCTTATTTTCTCCTTGTAACAAGTTTAACTTCATCTTTGATTGATATATATCTCATCGGCCAGTCGGCCGAATATGATTGACCATCTCGTCTTAAGTATGTAACTCACAAGAATACCAACTGATTATAAACAATGACTTACATCGGCCGATAGATCATAAATAGCAGAGTGCTTCAGCCGATGGATCTACTAAGAACAATAATCATATTGGCGATAAAATCCTTCTAAAAGCTTAACCGAAAAATCCATCCGAAAAATTTTTAAGTCCACAAATTTGTAATCCATTCAATATCCTTTCGAAGAACTGCTTCAATATCCTTTCGAAGAACTGCTGAGTATATATATGCCACCCAAATTTTGGAAGATGAGGACTCATGTTGTAAAATTTGAACTAAGGGCGATAGTATGTATCGGCCATCTAAAGGCGATGCATTGTACATCGGCTATTATCAGTAATCGGCTAGCAAGCCGATCATGAGTCGATCCAAATGCTTCGGTAATATTTCTTTAAGTATTTGCCATTAAGCGCTCTGTCAAAAACCTCTTCATCTAATCCTTTCAATAAATATGCATTGTGAGGAACACGTCGATGAATCTGAAAAGGACATTTCCAATTAGGCGACCACTTGCCGAATCTGTTGTCTCTGGAACCAATCGGCAATATCAATTTCCAAACAAGATCCCCATCCTCAAATGACTTGGCTACAACTTTTTTGTTATAATGACGAGCAACTCGATCTTTATCTCGCTTGATTTTCTCCAAAGCCCGCAATCGTACGTGTGCCAAATAATCTAGCTCATCAACCATAAGATTGTGATACTCATCGGCTGTCAAGTCGTCTTGCAATGCAATCCTTCTTGAGCCGATGTTGGTCTCCCACGGCAGCACAGCTTCATGTTCATAAACCAACTGATAAGGCGGCACTTGAATTGCACCATGGCAAGCCATTCGATACGCCCAAAGGGAATCGGCTAGCGTTGTATGCCACTGTCTCAGCTGTTCATCAATCTTTCTCTTGATCAACTTGATTAAACTCTTGTTAGAAAATTCTGCCTGCCCATTAGCTTGTGCATAATATGGAGAAGAATTCAACAATTTGATGCCCATGCTGTCAGCAAACTCAACAAACTCATCGGACACGAAAATTGATCCCTGATCTGTTGTCAACGTCTGGGGAAGTCCAAATCTATACATAATGTGCGCCTTAACAAACTGGATGGCATCCTTAGAGTCAACCTTTTTATATGGAATGGCCTCAACCCACTTTGTGAAGTAAACTGTAGCCGCTAGAATATACTTGTGTCATTTGCTTGATGGTGGATTAATCTGTCCGATCATGTCTATACCCCATCCACAAAACGGCCACGGCTTTATGATTGGATGCATAACCGATGCCGGTGCTCTCTGGATTGCGCCAAACTTTTGACAATCTTGACACCCCTTATAATACCTGAAACAATCCTCTAGCATTGTCGGCCAAAAATATCCAACGCGCTTCAAAAGCCATCGCATTTTATGGGCCAATTGATGTGTTCCACAAATTCCTTTGTGAACCTCGCTCATAACAACTTTGGCTTCTTCTAAACTCAAACACTTTAGCAAGACACCATCAATCGTCCGATAGTATAGATCATCATCGAGTAAGACATAATGTAGAACTTTATACTTCATCTTTCGTGACGTCGATTGAGAAGGATTTCTCAAATACTCAATGATAGCGAACCTCCAATCATCGGCATCCACGGTGACAACTTTAACCTCAACATCTTTCACCATCGGCCTGTATCCTGATGCTCCTTGTGCTAAATCATTGGCTTCGAAGTTTTGCTTCCGGGGTATATGCCTCATCGTCACAATCTTGAAAGCTTTTAACAATTCTCGGCACTCTTCATTGTAAACCCTTAGAATATTGTTCTTGCACTCATACTCCCCAGAAAGCTGATTAATCACCAACTATGAATCACCAATAATTTCTACAGAATCGGCCTCGACCTCTTGTAATAACTGCAAACCCTTAAGAACAGCTTCGTATTCTGCTTGATTGTTAGTATAATAGGGCTTGATAGTGAACGCAAACTCAAAGCTTGCCCCCCGAGGGGATATGATGACTAGGCCGATACCGCATCCATGTTTGCAAACAGATCCATCAAAATACAGTGTCCATGGCACAATATCTGAATATGTGATTGAATCATCTCAATGTTGAACAATGAAATCGGCCAGGGCTTGTCCCTTGATCGCTTTGGCCGATTCATACCTGAGGTCAAACTCTGACAAGGCAAAAATCCACTTCCCAATTCTCCCTTTCAACACAGGGGCCGATAGCATGTATTTCATCACATCGGCCTTACTTACCACAATGCACTCATTGAAAAGTAAATAATACCTCAATTTAGTACATGAAAAATATAAACATAAACATAACTTCTCCACTGGTGTGTACCTTGTTTCAGCATCCAACAATCTTCTGCTGAGATAGAAAATAACTCTTTCTTTGCCATCGATTTCCTAAACCAAAACAGAGCTGATAGACCTCTCATCGGTCGACAGGTACAATTTGAATGGAACTCCTTTCTGTGGAGAAATTAGAACTAGTGGGGAACTCAGATATTCCTTGATGTTGTCCAACGCCTGTTGCTGCTTATCACCCCATATAAATTCTTGATCGTCCTTCAACTTCAATAATGGAGTAAATGGCTCTATCCTGTCTGACAGGTTTGATATAAAACGTCGAACGAAGTTGATTTTCCCAATCAGAGATTGTAACTTGGTCTTGTTCTGAGGAGGCTGGATCTTCTTTATGGCATCGATGTTCTTCTGTGTGATCTCGATTCCCCTCTCATGGACCAAGAAACCCAAAAACTGACCGGCCGATACGCCAAAAGCACACTTGTTAGGATTCATCTTTAGACCATATTTTCTTGCTCTTTCCGGTACTTTGCGTAAATCGGCCAAATGATCATCATATTCTTTTGACTTCACAACCACATCATCAATGTACACCTCAATCAAGGAACCGATAAGGTCGTGAAAAATATAATTCATAGCCCTCTGATAGGTAGCTCCAGCATTCTTTAGACCAAATGTCATGACGACCCACTCATACAGGCCGATTGCCCCCAGACACCTGAAAGCTGTCTTATGAATATCTTCCTGAGCCATGAAAATCTGGTTATAACCTGCGTTTCCATCCATAAAACTGATGATCTTGTGTCCAGATACAGCATCAACTAGCAAATCGGCCATTGGCATAGGGTACTCATCCTCTGGCGTCGCTTTGTTTAAATCTCTGAAATCGATGCACACCCTGAGCTTGCCGTTCTTCTTCAACACTGGCACTATATTGGAAACCCACTCCGCATATCGGCAGGGTCTGATAAAATTGGCATCGTAGAGCCTTGTGATTTCTACCTTGATAGCTTCATACATATCGGCCTTAAATCTCCTAGGAGCATGTTTAAATGGCTGATAGCTTGGTTTTATGGGTAGCCGATGTTCTACAATCGATCAGCTTAATCCTGGCATCTCATGATATTTCCATGCAAAACAATTCATGAATTCTTTCAAAAGATGTACTAATTTACTCTTATATTTCTTTGGTAGGTTAGCACTTACATACGTCGGCCTAGGTCTATCACCTATCCTTATGTCAACTTCTTTAAGTTCATCGGCCGACGTGAAGCCTTGTCCCAATTTCCCATCTTCTGTGTAGGGACTACCTTGTTCATCTTGGCTTGTGGATGTTATACCTTCGTTAAAGTAACTGCTTGTCTCTATCTTCGATCGGCTTGATATCATAGTCAGTTACCTTCAGGAAATCGGCCTCCCAAACTCGTCCAGACAGGCAATCGATTCCCTCCATCTCCCAAACTGCAAGATCGGCACTGGCCACATGCACTGATCTATCGGCCTACACGACCTCGACCTAGTCTCCTTGCCACTGAATAAGGCATTGATGCATTGTCGAAGGGACGTAACAATTTGCATGGATCCAATCTCGTCCCAACAATAGGCTGTAGGAACCCTTTCCATCGAAGACAAAGAAGGTGGTAGGAATTGTCTTGTTGCCAACTGTAAGCTCCACGTTCAACACCCCCTTCGCTTCGGACGCGTTGCCGCCAAAATCTTTTAACACCATGTTTGTCTTGATTAGATCCTCAGGTACTTTTCCAAGCTTCCTGAAAGGTATATATGGCATCAAATTCACTGCCGCGCCGCCATCGACTAGCATCTTCGTCATCGGCTGTCCATTAACGTATCCCTTGATGTACAATGACCGGGGTGCCTATAGCTGGTGTCGGCTGGCTTGTTAAACACGGCTTGCTCTGGTGACAACTGTAGCTTAGCCGAAGACTGCTCCATCTTGTCATCGGCTATTACTTCATCGGCCATCTGTATGCTATATTCTGCTGGTAATAGAAAAACCATGTTAACAGAACCCGATGCTATGCTTTTACCTTTTGCAGACGCAGGAGCTTGAGTCTGACGGTCATGGTGCATCGGCCCTAGCCTCTCGTGTACGGGTTTCCTCTGCTTGATCGGCCGATGCGCCTGTCTGCTTGAACTGCCCTGGTAAGACTCCTCCGTATCATTGCATGCAGGACACTCTTGCATCGTCGGCAACCTCATCCCTTCGTTCCAAAAAAATCGGAAAAACTCGCACTCCCAATGAGGATCATAGAAATTATCTTGTTCAGAATAGTTTTGTGCTTGCTCTTCACGCCTCCGCTGGTATTTCTTGATGAGGCCTTTTGACGTTTGATGAGGTCGCTTGTTGGTCCAATAGGCATCGCTATCGGCCCTGTCAGCCCGCACCATGTTAACTAGGAACGGGTGTCCTTCAATCTTCATCGGCCTTTTGGCTTCATCAAACTTGATCCTGCCCTATTCGATGGCCGATTGGATCTGCTGTCGGAAGATTTTGCATTCATTTGTATGGTGAGAGTATGTGTTGTGCCACTTGCAATATCTCCTTTTCTTTATCTCTTCAGCCGATGGCAACACATGACCTACCGGCAGTTGTATCTGCTTCTCTTGCAGTAGTAAGTCAAATATCTTGTCAGCTTTGTTGATGTCGAAGTCGAATTTCTCCTCTTTATCGCCTTTCTTGATCCATTGACATGTCATCGGCTTCTTCATCCAGGCCCATTCAGCCAAATCAAGTTCAACATCAACATCTTCATCTTCATCGGAGGCGTATTGATAAACACTGTTAACCTTTTTTGTAAATTTCCTTGCCTCCTGGAACCTTTGTTCGTGGGCCGATACCCTCTGTGCTAGCTGAGCTAGACTTTCAAACTCTTGTGACGAGAACCTTTCTCGTATCGGCCCAAGTAACCCCTGGAACGCCAGATCGGCCAGCTGGGAATCGGTCAAGCTGAGGCTATAGCACCTGTTTCTGACATCCCTGAATCGTTGAATGTAGTCCGGGACCGATTCGTCAACCCTCTGCCTGATGGCGGTAAGATCAGACAGCTTCGTTTCTTGTACACCATTGAAGAAGTACCGATGAAACTGTTTCTCTAGGTCTACCCATCCTCTGATAGAGTTGCAGGGCAGAGAGGAAAACCAAGTGAATGCCGATCCTGACAAAGATAAGGGGAAAAATCTCACCCTCAACGCCTCCACAGCTGATGCCTCACCACATTGCGCTAGAAATCGGCTGATATGCTCATACATGGAGACATTGTCTTGCCCTGAAAATTTGGAGAAGTCAGGAATCTTGTATCGGCTTGGCAATGGCACTCTGTCGAACTCCTCTAGGTATGGGTGCCGATACACCGTTGCATTTTCGTTGGGCATTAAATCGAATTGATCACGCATCACTTCGGCTATCATATCAGCCCAATGCTCTTGAGTGATTCTTGCGGGCTGGTGTGGAAGTTCTTGGTGATAAGGTTGTTGAAAACCTTCTGGCCGATATTGCCTAGGGGAGTATGGCTGAAAGTGGTGATTCAGATTTGGCGCATCATACTGTCCCGTGGAGTACTGTTGATAGCATTGCGGCGCGTTGTAGGCAGCTACCTGTGGAGGATTGCTTGGTAGAGGGAATTGGGCTTGCCCAGCCGATGTTGGATTGGCAGAGGCTTGTTGTATTGGCTCAACCATCGGCTGCTGCAAGGCTACTGGAGCTTGTCTCTCCCTCGTCCATTGCGCAAATTGGTCTTCGGTGATGTGCTGGGGACTTCCTCCCACCTGTTTGGTCAAGACCAACGGCATGGTTGATACTGGCTGGGCCGATGGAGGTGGGATCAGCGCCGTTGGCTGTGGAGCCGTGCTCAGATCAGTCCTCAAGGTCCGATATGAAGGGAATTTGTTATCAGGTAGGAAGATCGGCCCTTGAGGTTTGTGCTGGTGAATGGAACCATCTAGTATCGATTTGACTGCGTTGGTCAATGTGTTCACCAGGACTCCGGATTGATTGATTAGCGCTGAGTGAACCGCGGAGTCGATGCAGTCCTGTAGCGTCGGCGTAGCGCAGCGAGTATCATCTTCAGTCTTGACAGCTTGATCTTGGGCTGCCGTCGACGTGCTAGCTTCGTCCCCAGGGCTCGGCATTATCACCTTGGATTTCTGAATGAGAGTGCCTTGCCGAGTCCTGGAGTATGTCTGCAAGTACATGCTTTGGAACTGCTCAGTCAACTTTGCCATCTCGGCCTTTTGCTCCTCGCTGAGCTGATCGGCGGTCACCGAGACGACGTTCTCTTCTGAAATTTCGCTTTGCTTGGACATCTTGAAGTGAATTTGTTGACGATGCGAAGCTTGTGTTCTTCTTTGTCCCACTGGGCATGCCAAAAGCGTGTTGGCGCAGAATTTCAACCCGCTCACTCGTCAAAGCGGGTTCCACGTTTCCACGGTGGCCTGGGAGATCTGCTTAACTCCAGTGCAGGTCCAATGGCTTGTCTAGGTGCGTTTAGGGCGTGCCAGTTGATTTGATCTGCAATCAACAAGAATAAACAAGTAAACCAAGTTAGCAAACGATGGCCGATTAGCCGATAGGCCGATGTCGCATCGTGAGAGCCCAGCCAATAGGGCAAGGCTGTATCGGCCTACCTGAGGTTATAATAAAATAAGATTAATATGCGGATCTAGTCTCATCGGCCTTCATCAATGTGTCTATGTTGATTTAATGACATCGGCCGATGAGGGATGTGTGAAGTAAATATGTTAGCTAATACTCTAGCATGAACCTGTACAAACCGATCGGCCGACATAAATGTTCTGATCACAGAGAAATCTTAAGACCAATCTGTAACAAACACATTTATATCTGTCGATCCACTCGTACAAGTGGCAAATACATACGAAAACATAAAGCAATCACATGTATTAGGTAAGACCGGCTAAAACCCTGGCGCTATCCTTAATTACGATCGAAAACAGGCTTTGGGTTAGATCTCAAGACACGACTAGGGTCGATAGCAACGCAAAGTGTAAATTGAGAACTAACACAAAGAAAATCAAGCCGTCAATCGCTTTTGGGGATGGTAGATGCCTTAGAGGATCTAGACAAGCAAACCGATTCAACCATTGTCGGCAACAAACCCTAAAGCGAGTTCGCCGCTGGCAAGATAGAATTGGCATGCCATATCAAGATCATCCAAGACATGATAAACGACGATCACGTCGCCAGGGCTTAACGTGTATAAAACGACACGCTAGCCCCGACGACATAGATCGTCAAGTGCGAGTTCTTACCTCTGCTCTGGGGAAGCAAGAACTCGTCGAGAAGCAACCTCTTGCGAGGGTGGTGATGCACCGAAAGTAGATTGTTTTTGGTTGTTGAATTGATTGAGAGAGAGTTTCTAAGTACAAACTACCGGGATATTTATACCCGTGATTTACAACATTGTCCGTATAGGACACGATTTTATCTATAACTAACAAACAAGTCCTTATGGCGGACTCTTGCCATAGATCAGATCTAAACTGATTTAGATTCCTAATTTAAGAGATACAATTGCCTAAAACCGGGCCTTATCCCTATTTGGCAATTTCCTTTGAAGCTTAACTCAGGCCCAAACCGAGCCCGTTCTGCCTCCATCGGCTTCCTGCTTCCATCGGCCGACAACCGCATTGAACCCACATCGGCCGATACGGTCCCCCTGTTGGCGCTCCACTTAGTCTGAATGCACCGCCGAGTCCGATACCGGACTTGGTCCGATAACGTAACCGATCCGACTCGAACTGCGCCTCCTTCTCTGCGTCGGTTTTCTCTTTCTTCTCCGAGTAGATTACGAAAATCTAGCGTTAACAGCGTGATGGAGTTGGGTCGGCGGGGGTTTACTCGTTGATCAGCTGCCAGATTCACCTAGGCACGAGAGGGGGCTGCCTGCCTTGGTTTAAAGGTGGGGGCGAAACCTATGGTGTGGTGCGCTTGGTTAGGAAGGGTTGTGCGAAGGGTCCTGTTGCGGTTCCTTTCCGGTGTACCGTGGTGGTATGCCGGCGCACGGTAACGTGTTGTGGGACTGTGTCTTGTGGGTACAGTTGTACACCTCTGATCAGAGTAGAACTATTCGAATAGTCATGCCCGCGATTATGGGCGATCAACCAGACTCACCGTGATTAGTGATACTTCTAATAACCTGACTTAATGGAACTGGTGTAGTTCAGGTAGTGGTTTGGGCCTGTCACAACGTGGTGTAGCGTTGGGCAGTGATGATTCAATTTTGATTAATTAACTCAACTGTTTTACCGTATTCAACTATTGTCTTTAAGTGCGTATTTCATGCAAATAAACCCCTTCAGCCTCCTTTGCTATTACTTGCATCATTACTCCCTTTCCGGTATGACTTGTTGAGTACAGTGGGTAGTACTCAGTCTTGCTTCATTTTTCTCTACATCAGAGTTGGAGTACATATCAGATGGACGCTACTTAGAGGAGTAGGCTTGTGGTTGCCGTCAAGGATGCCCGTGGAATGGAGCTGCCATGCTGCGAGCGTCTAGTTGACTAGAATAGCTTGTTTTTCTCTTTCCGCTGCATTTATGTAAAATATTTCTATGGTGTTCGTAAGACGTGAATCTGTATGTCAACTTTGTCGTTTGTGTACCCTGGCCGGTCCTGGACGGGGATTTAATACACATCCTGCTTGGGATTCGGGTTAGCGAATTTCTGGGCATGACACCTGTCATCAGCATTCCTTTATCGTCATCGGCGAGCACATATTTGGAAAGGAGATGAGGAAGAAGGATATTTACGTCTGAGAAAGTATTATAGCAATGATGAACGTTCGAGCATGACAATTTAATGAAGCCCATCTTAGAAGTGGTATTTTAGTGAAACCCACTTTTGACAGTGGCATAATGTCAATTTTCTCCTTTTATTTAGTTTCATCTATTTTCTTAATACTCGTGTCCAACTCTAAAACTCTTTAGGGAAGCCACAATGTAGCAATAGAAGAAGGCCTTAAGCTTTAAAGTGATCCTTATACGTTATAAGACTAGTCCATATAGTAAGTCCATATAGTAGTCATCTTAAAACCCACCCATATACATAATGCCTAGCCATAGAAATAGAATAACAACATTTCTCTCTACTCTCTCCTCTTCTTTTTCACATGGCTGCTCATGCCATACAATTGAGTGTGTCCAGTGGAACATAGGCTAATACCTTCTCTTGCAATATACACTTGCGATATACACTGCAACAACTAATATAACTAATGTCGGGTCCCATCTTATAACTCAAGATCAATGAGATTATACATTGAGCATGCCTATATTTTGGGACGAAGGTAATATAACTTTATTAAATTTTATAAATACATTAAAAAAATTAGTGATCACAATTGTATTCTGGAGACCATGTTGACTTTACATGTGAACACAAGTTACTTACACATGATGGCTTTGTTCGGCAGAGGAAGTTCGGAACGCGCACGGTACCGCACAGTGTTTTTCCTCCCACGCACGCTTTTCAAACTACTACACGGTGAACTTTTTTGCAAAAAGTTTTTATACAAAAGTTGCTTAAAAAAATCAAATTAATCCATTTTTGAAAAAAAATTTAGCTAATACTTAATTAATCACGCGCTAATGACCGCTCCGTTTTCCGTGTTTACTGTGCGCGTTTGGAGTTCAGCTTGCCGAACAGACCCTTAGTACTTGCTCTATCCCAAATAGGCTTTCTACTACACTTTAACATCATATTTGGCCTCTTTTCATTTTTTTTGGTCGTTATAAAAATGTTGGGCAAGATTTTGTATTTCACTGTAAATTTGCAAGCTAAAATATAAGCCCAGTCCACTTGAAAGAGAAAGAAGAAGAAAGGAGGCAACACAAGCCCACGAGTACTTAGAGCCCAATTGACAAGGCCCACCATTTATCTGGTTAGAGTCATTTTCTCGAAATGAGGATATTGGGCTTGATTCTGATGTTAACTTTGTGGAGTCCATATTTAGGATGAGCGGCTATGGAAAAATGAAATGATATGAGATAATCAAAGAATGTTAGGTTGACATTTTTTCCTCCAATTTATTCCTTTGAAAGTTAAAATTCAAGCATCCTAGTTACACAACTATATAAAAAAATATTGTTCGAGTTTATTTACGTTGGTTAAAACAGGAAACTAAAGAGAAGTGCTTGTTACCTGACCTCGAAATTCAAAAACTATCATGGCAAATCAAGAAACATGCGAAAAAAATAACACACATGGTTCTTATTCAAAATCATCACCACAAAAATATATTCCCTGCTCCTGTTCTGAAAGCCACATATACATGGAAAAAAGACGTCAAACCACTGTAAGTAATTAGGCAAAGCAAAAAAGCTCCTCCCATTACACCAAACCACCATCTCAACAGATCCATGTAGCCTACCACCTTCTCACAGCAAAGGGAAAATTCTCATGGAAAATATCTCTTCAAATCAAAGCAAGCAAAAAATAATTAAACAAACCAAAGAACTAAAAACAAAAAAAGGTCAATTCAATCAACTATTGTGAAGAAAATATGTGAGCAAATCAGCAAAGTGACCCCCAGTCCCCACCCATGAACTCTTCAACAACCTAAAGAGATCAGCGCACACAAAAGCAAGTCAACACCAACCAAACCCTAATTGCCTAGAGGACAGAGTTTGGTAGGTACTCCAGCTAGCTAGTCACACATCACCATCACACCAAGCCAAATCCAAGAACCAGGGTAGGAGCAGAGGAGGAAGGAGATCTGGGTGACAGATCCATGGCGAAGAAGACCAGATCAAGAAATCATCAGTAGAATGTTCACAAGAGGAGGCCAGATCGGAGGAGGAGCATCCGGATCGATGCAGACGAGCGGCGGCGGCGGCGGAGGAGGAGGGAGCAAGGTGATGTCGCCGAAGCAGGTGCTCACCGTGGTCCTCGTCGTCTTCTGCGCGCTCTCCTTCATCAAGCTAATGCTCCTCACCGGCTCGTCGCCCGCCGCCGCCGCCGCGGCGCGCCGCGGCCGCGGCTCGGCGTGGGGCATCGGCGGCGGCGGGAATGGGACGGACGGCCTCGCGCCCAAGGAGGCCGCGCTGCTCCGGTCCGTGGTCGCCGCGCGCGCGCCGTGCCGGCTGCTCGTGTTCGGCCTCTCCCCGCAGCTCGTCGAGCTCGCCGCGGTCAACGCCGGGGAGGGCGCCGCCACCGCGTTCGTCACCGACAGCCCCGAGGACGCCGACAGCGCGCGCCGGTTGCTCCGCGGCGGCTCGGCGTTGGCGAAGATCCACCAGGTGAGGTACCGCGACGCGGCGGGGGAGGCGTGGCCGCTGCTGCGGCGCGCGCGGGACAGCCCGGCATGCCGGCGGCCGACGGGGACGGTGCGCAAGTCCGGCTGCCACCTGGCGCTGACCACCACGCTGCCGCGGGAGGTGCTCGACGCGAGGTGGGACGTCCTCGTCGTCGACGGGCCGAGCG
The DNA here is from genome assembly GCA_008326285.1 of Oryza officinalis. Classification (NCBI taxonomy): domain Eukaryota; kingdom Viridiplantae; phylum Streptophyta; class Magnoliopsida; order Poales; family Poaceae; genus Oryza; species Oryza officinalis. Next base: position 21,534,829 of record BDMV01000011.1, on the reverse strand, counting down.
GCGCCGGCCCCGGGGAGCCCGGGCGGATGGGCGCCATCTACACGGCGGCGGCGTTGGCGCGGGCGTCGGCGGCGGCGGCGACGGGAGGCCGGGAGGCGGTGGACGTCGCCGTGCACGACGTGCACCGCACGGTGGAGCGGTGGTACGCCTGGGAGTACCTCTGCGAGGACAACCTCGCCGCCGCCAAGGGCCGCCTCTGGCACTTCCGTGTCGCCGCCGGCGGCCGGCCGCCGGACGCGTTCTGCTCGATCGGGCCCGCCGAGATCTTGTAGGATGAACGGACCAAGAACCAATGCTCGCCGGAGACATCGCCGGTTCTTGGCAATGCAGGCGAAATTGGCGGCCGCAGCACATATATCCTTCCGGTCAGCATAGCCGGAGACGGGGAGCTGTTCTTGAAGAAGACGGGGATGGCGACGGCCGGCGATGCTGGCGGCGGCGGTACAGATGGTTTGTTCATAGCTAGTGTGAGTGAGCTAAAGTGAAGAATTGATCTTTCTACTCGTAGGTAGTGGATTGATGCAATTCCATAGCTCAAACTGAATTCTTTGATGCAATGCGAAGACAAGAAAAGAGTTTGTAAATTGTACACTGGTAAACCAAATTGGGTGTTGTTCTTTGCCTGTTTGTTTCTTTTGTTTGTTTGGAACAATAATGAAGTGATAATGCCATTATAGTTTTGTAAATCTCCTAATTTTTAAGGAGAATTGAGCACAATATTTCTTGTTTTGTTCTATCAAAATTGAGCACAATATTGTGTTCGAGATTGATGCATGCAGAGGTTCAGCTCTTGCGGCTGTAATTGTAAGGAAATGCTTAGTTCTAAGTGATCATATTTGTTCTTCACAAGTGGTTTTCTGTACATTCTTCTGTACTTTAAACTATAAATTAAGAAGCAAACTGCTACAATGAATTATGAAACAAAATTTAAACTACAAACTAGTATAAACTAAGGAGCAAACAGTGAGCTGCAGGAGGAGCTAAGAGCTGCCAGATCAAAGCCACAGCTTTACAGGAGGCACATCATAAAATACCTACAATTCTTGTCAAATAAAACAAGATTCGGTGCGAAAAAATTCTCAGGAATTAGTGAATTCCCGTAGAAACAATATGGGATTTCTTTTATCCTCATTCCATGAAAATTTCTATGATGCACTTCATCAGTCCATGTCCATCAGCCTGAAAGATCCAAACCGAAAGTAATTTTTCAAACCAATTGCTGCAGTATTTTACAGTTCAGTATTTCCATGGGGCGCTTTCAGGTCAAAACCCTGACCGGCAACCGCTTGTTGGGCCCACCCGTCAGTGAGACACACAGCTGGGAGGGGACACCCGTCAGAAAAAATCCTCCGGCGATGTACGGCGAGACCGAACCCGCCGCCGCCGCCGCCGCAGCGGAGCGCACGGCGTTCCGGCGAGCCGAGAAGCAGTACAAGCTCTACAAGCCGCTGAAGCCCAAGGGCGGCAGGGCAAGGTCTTTATCCCTTCCTCCCCCCTCTCTCCCCTTGTTCCACACGCATCCATCCATCTAGGCGCCCTGACCTCTGCAGCGCTGTAGGAGCAAGCCAGGAGGCGGCGGCGGAGGAGGGGAGGACCTGTCGGCGGTGGTCGACTTGCACGTGCTGCGGGCCGGCGGCGGCGGCGGGGACCTGCCCGCCGGGATAGGGAGGCGCGAAGTCGACGGGTTCGACCGCCCCGTGTTCTGCTTCCTTGACCGGCCTGGTAAATCTGGGAGCTCCGCCATTCCCCTTCTCCGATCGATTACCCAATTGTTAATTGTTCATGGCAGCTAGTTTGGGAGCTTCGAATTTTGATCACTATAATGCTCCATAGATGCTTTCTTGGCATATACTACTTGCTTATACTCTTGTAGCTCCTAGCGTATTTCTAATCCAAGTATTGATTTGAGTATCGCGTATTAATTATTCGTCGGGAACTTTTGAATTTGAGTACACTCACAACATTGCTTGGTTTGTATACAATTGGGACGGTGCAGCACTGTTATCAATTATCATGATTGTTCTGGTAGCTAAGAACGATATTCGATGGTTGGTGTGACTCATAACTGGATGCCATCTTTCTTAATTCTACCTATAACATATATGCTAAACTTGCATTGTTCTATCTTGATGGAGGCATTGAGCTCAATCTGAAATTGAAGACAAGTTTTTGTCAATTCGAACAAATCTGGAAAGAGATTCTGCGAGCTGCAAAACATAGTGGGGCTATTTTATTACAATTAAACTAATACATTCCCCAATTCAGACATTGACTTATCACATCATACAGTGCAATTCCTATTTGTCATATTTCTCATAAATCATAATGTTCTGACACTTAATTTTGTAGGATTCTATTTCATTCCTGGTGCTCTATCTATTGAGGAACAATGCTATTGGATCAGGGAAAGCTTGAAAACATTTCCACAGCCTCCTAATAGAACTAACTTGACTGCTTTGTATGGTCCAATTTTTGACTTATTCACTGCTGCCAAAACTGAAAAGATTTTGGTTGAAGTGGAAAATCCTGACGGCCAAAGATCTGAGCAGAACAGTGATGGAAGAAAATCCAATAACTTCAAATTTGTTGAAGACTCGGAGATACAAAAGGGGGAGGTATGCAGGTCAACTGCAGCAACTACTCTTGTTCGGAAACTCCGATGGAGTACCCTTGGTCTGCAATTTGATTGGTCAAAAGTACGTACCCTTGAGCTTCTATGACAGTGTTAATAATTAACATTAGATCTTTATGTTTTCTCTTGTTTCATTGAACTATTCCAGGATTAACATTTTTCATTACAATTTCTGTAATTTTTCCAGACATGCTGAATTCAGTTTAACCTTAGTATTATCATTAATCTATAGTTCCATTGGGGTATTTAATAAAATTATGCCATCTCCATTAATTGTTACTATACAAGGCAAATTTTGATCTTATAACATAAGGATTTAGGCTGTGATTAAATAGATAAAAACATGAAAGGGAATAGACTTGTGTACCCTCTCATAATTGTTTCAAAAAGGATGAAAATATATTCTTTTGGTAAGAGAATAGGAAATGAATAGTGCATGCTAGGGGAGTCATCAAATTTACATTCTAGCATTTTATATTTATCAACAAACCTATTTAAACTATGTGCCTTTTATTTTTTCAGTGGAAGTTGTACAACTCTAAGGACATGCTCACATACATGTAGCTAAATAGCTAATGACTCAAGGAATTTTATTTTACTATGGCTGTTCTGCAAGCTATCTCTGAACATTACAACCCTTGAAAATAATGTCAAAATAATCCGACAGTGCATACATCATATACTTATATCATCTTGCAAATAAATTGTCTTATAGGAGTTATATTCAGGTTGCATGAAATTTGATGCATACTGGCAATCTTTTGCACATTACTGTAAGATATATTCCTCAAATCAACAAGGGTGCTAATGACTTCTTGTGTACAATCCTTCTGTCATCACAGCGCAACTACGATGTATCACTTCCGCATAACAAGATTCCAGATGACCTATCTGCTCTTGCCAAAAAGATGGCCATTCCAGCCATGCCATCTGGAGAAGAATTCAAGCCAGAAGCCGCCATAGTGAACTATTATGGCCCAAGTCTGTAATTTGCTCCTTCAACAGTGACTGCCTTTTTGGATTGATCTAATTTGTTGGAAATAATCTCAAAGTTTCATGTTCCTATCCCTGTCTAGGTGATATGCTTGGTGGCCATGTTGATGACATGGAAGCAGATTGGACTAAACCTATTGTAAGCATAAGGTATTATGCTTCCCTAGCTCTTTTTTTTCATGTTATGATCTCACTCCACCTTAACATGGTGGCTTCCATTTTATAAATTTAGTTTGGGGTGCAAGTGTATTTTTCTTCTTGGAGGGAAAACGAGAGATGAAGTTCCAACAGCAATGTTTCTGCGAAGTGGTGATATTGTATTGATGGCTGGGGAAGCACGGGAATGCTTCCATGGTAATGCATTTTTTTATAAAACGAAAGTTGTTTTTAGTAGTAATGCTAATTGAAACAACATATTTATCATGTTCCTATTTTTATATGTGCCTTCCTCCTCGCAGGTGTTCCACGGATCTTCACAGGAAATGATCAGGAAGAAATATCTGCACTGGCTTCGCAGCTATCCGGTGAAGATGACTCTTTCATCTTAAACTACATTCACAATTCAAGGATAAATATCAACATCAGACAGGTCTACTGAGTTAATTCTTTTGTTATAGTAATACAGTTAAGAGATTGTGTTGTAAAATGTTGCTTTTCTGCTGAGACCAACTCACATAGTGTGAGATAGGAAAGTTTGTGGAGTTGGATTAGACAGGTTGTGGAAAGATAGGGAAGTTTTGAACCCATTTTCAGTTTAATCCCTTGTGTCCAAACTAACCATGAAAAAGATTCTACTACCAAAGGGTAGCTTAGGACCAGTTTATTTGATCATTGATTCCCCTGGAGAGCAGGCTTAACTAATGAATTGGGCAATGCAACCTGTCTCAACTCCGGTTTTGTAGTTCTATATGTTCTGTTTCCTGATGATGTTTCCCTCAGATTCGTCCTGCTAATGCAAGAGACTTGCAAGTTTATTATTTACTTATTGTGTGATGGCTCAGAAGCTGCCCACTGGATAGTTTTACACCTGCATGTCACTTGCAAAATAACAAGTTGATGCTTTGTCTCGATGGGATCATGTGTTATGTGTATCGATTTGGTGCTTGGTACCAAAAAACAACCCAAAAAAAAGTTTGTTGCTAATAGTTGCACTTTGGCCCTACCTGTACCTGGATGCTCATCTAGGTGATGAAAGAAAAACTCTCATTGCAATTTACTATAATGTGTATCATAATGTTAATCCTAGATAAAAATGTTATGAAAGTACACACAATGGACTAGCCGTAAGAATCTATCCCTTCCTGGAGCTTCATCATGTTAGCTGCCATGATGTTGTCAATGAGATCAGACGACTCCTTTACAGAGTCAATGATGTTCTAAGTGACTTTTTTTTTCTGGTAGAAAAACTCTTGAATTATGTATGGACAGTAACAAAAACGATTATATGTGGACAAAAATTTACACATAGGATGCTGTCATATCCCACTTGATAGCATGGCGAAAGCTGAATAACATTAATTATGCTGGCATAACAGCGTCTTGTATGGGCAGAAGAAATTTACAGCAATCAGATTTAAAACAAAACATGACCCCCAATAGCTGTTGATATAGTTTTTTTTATCTAGTTCTCAACAATCTCTTGAATCTGCTCCGGAGTCAAGATCGACGCGTCAGTATCGAAATTAGCACTTTCCAACTGCTTGCGCAACTGCATCAACGATTAGATCCAAATAAGCATAAATTTCTTCTGATAATGAAATTGATCTTATTCACAAATGTGTCCAACTGAGATGTTTCAGTGAGGGATGGAAAGCAGCTAGGGAGAGTAGTAAGAGCGCATACGGTTTCGAGTATGACGGATTGGCTCTCTGGGTTATATTTTCTCATCCGAATCAACATCTTCAGTTGCTGTAATAGTAATTCACCATGACATTAGCTCCCTGAAACAAACATGATATACATTTCTTTTTCCTGAAAATCATCGTAATAAGAATTTGCCTTACCTGCTCCTGTAATTTCTGCTGAGAATGTATTTTTTCAGCAAACCCTCTAGGGTCAAGCTCAGCTTCATCAATAGCCATCTCTTCTCTATCAAATTGAATGATACAAATTAACATGAGTCTAGAGTAGTTGACAACAGTTTGTGAAACATGCCAACCACTAACTATTCTTGCCAGTTGCCATATGGCCGGCATTGGTGTATTGCAACAGTTGCTTATTATGCTACCTTTTCATTATGATTTGTGCCCTAATTGATTGATCAATTTCTCTTTCTACAAGAAAACTTGAAGTAACACATCAGATAGATTCATCAATTTGAACCATGTTCAAATATATCTCTAGTATACAAATGGTTGTTTATTTAACAAAATTACTATATGCGATATTATTAAATACCACGGAAACATAGAACTAATACATGAAACCACGCATGTAAAATTATCGAGAGGCCTGGAATGTGCTTACTTGGCAACAAACTGGTAGAATTTAACCATCAATTCCATGTCATCCTCATACATAACGTTCACCTTTCCAAGGCAGCCAATACCAAAACTTGGATCTGATGTTCAAAATATCATGTCAAGTGTCAACAGGAGCAACCCACCAGTGCTATTTAGAATAAATAATCATCCGCAATAACAGATGTTCTCTTCCTAGGTCTGCATCCTATGTAGTTTAACCACTCTAATACCCTAAAGTCTATAATCATTATATGAACACTTCTTCCAATGCCTCTTACAAGTTACAACATGCAAGAAATAGATAATTCGATCAAGTGAATTAACTCAACAAATATAAGTAGCTACTTAAAAAAAAAGAACTTCTAATGAATGAAGTTCCAACGTTTTCAGTTTCATCACAAGTGTACAAACCTCTAATTTGCATCAGAGATTGTTGCAACATAATTCTCAAACACAACGCACACTAGCATTACCGATTCCCATCTCGCGGAGGATCTCCTCCTGTATCTCGGTGGTCACTGCTACAGCCTCCTGCAGAAACAGCAAAACATTCTGTAATTTTCACTGATAAGTGCAGCTAATTTCAGACACAGTCACATATAATAATTCCTGCAAAATCTCTGACAATCCATGGACTCACATATCTAGCTAAGCTAATCTGTTCCAATCGCACCCCCAAAGAAGTAGACTAGTTCATAAAATCCAGCATTTCATTAATTCATTTATTCCAAGAACCCAAAGAAACCCCCATCCGATAAATTCTTCAAGAGCTAGAAGGCATCGAATGCCGTTCGTTGAAGAATCAGCGAGCAAATCCCCCACCTGCTTGTCCCTGACGGCGTCGGTGATCCGCGCCTTGACCTCTGCAAGCAAGCCGGAGCCCGGAGGCGAGGAAGAGAAAAAAAAAACATGGGTTGCGGATTAGAGAAGAGAAAAGGGGACATAGGATTGGGAAGTGAAGCAGGAGAAGAGAATGAGACGAGGCCGGGAGGCTGACCTGGGAGGGAGGTGAGGAAGGAGAAACGGGAGAAGAGGTGGAGCAGCTGCGCCCTAGTCATCATGCTCGTGCTGCTGCTACTGCTCTCGCCGCCGGGCGCCGCCGCCGCCATGGCCGCCGTTTTCTTGGCTGCTTCTGCTCCGACGTTTCTGAGATGTGAGAGACTGTGAGTGGTGTTCCTCGCCCGAATTATACATATATATAAAGATTTATAAAAATAAATTCCGGTTCCAAACTTTTACAAAAACTATACTCCTCCCGTTCCTCGTAAGACGAAACATATAAATCACCCTAAGGGAAGATGGACAATGTGACATGACAAAGAGGAGAGGGACGCACAGCTGTAATTTTGCAGGCGGCCCCTTCTCGCCCTCCTCTAGGGTGATTTATCGTCTGGGAGAGGCTGCCTGCAAAAGCGCACGAACGCTCCCTCCTGGGCGGGGTGCCACCTGCAAAATGGCATTTTTCGCTCTAGGGGAGGGCAATTTATTCACCCCATCTATAAAAGCCACCCCCTTTCAAAAATCTCATTCTACTCGTCTAAAATCTGAGGAGAGTGGTAAGAAGGAAGCGATGGAGCCCTGCCGGATTGGATACTCAACTGGAGGTAATTTTTTTATCCCTTAACATTTTAACACATTGGTATTTGTAGAGACAATATAATTGCTAGTTATTAATTACTACAGAAATTTTATGTTATGGGTAAAATCTGATGTTAGGGGTATAGATCTAGTATATATATATTGTATAGATATAGCAACATAGTTAGGAAATTGCATTTTATTTAATATATGGTAACAAGACTTAAACAGATATGTCAAGTAAGCTCATATTCGACTTGTATTACGGTGAAGGTAATGTTAGATATGGTCATAATAGGGTAGATCTGTCTGAGTTCAAGTGTGTGGCTAAGGGCATTGATAGGGCTGTTAAAATGAGTTTTGGAGGTGTATGCAATTGGTTGATGAGAGGCTTTAAAATAGATCCATAGACCCATGGTACAATCAATGTTATGGTTAACCATCAACCCATAAGTTATATTTGGGAACTTATGCCTATGGATTGCATCGATACATGAAGAAGATATGTTAAGATGGCATGCGAACGTTGTTGGCCACTTTCCATTCTCGTTCAGGTGTACGAGAAGGAGAACACAGTGAATGTGAGTATGGGGGAAGATGAGGGACCAAGTATGCCCAGTAATGTGAAAAGTATGAAAGTGAAAGCCACAGAGCAAGACAATGTTGAACTTGAAGAAACTGGGGTAGAAGAAATCGGGGAGGCTGATGAGGGAGAGATGATTGGTAGTATTGTGGATCTGATGGATAGGGAGGATGAGGAGAACGAGGAGGATGTTGGATATGCATCGTCTGATGAGGATACTCCTATGCCTACATATTTTTCCAACGAGGATTTTTCTCATCTTGTTATCTTAGAGGGTCATCACATACCATGTGAGTACAAGGAGAATGAGGTCGTGTAGGGGGCTCATTATGCTGAGTTGGAAGATTTGAAGGAGGCGGTGAAGCATTTTGCTATTTCTCTGCAGCGAAAGTTTAGGGTAGAGAAGTCTTGCAAAACTGTTTATGAGGTGAGGTGTGTGAAGGAGAGGGAGAGATGTCCATGGTGGGTTCACGCATATAAGGGTAAATGGAAGGATTATTGGAAGGTCTCAATTGTTACGAAGCATATGTGCCACTTACAAAGAGTAAAGAAGTACCACCGTAATATTACATCAACATTTGTAGCAGGTGAGATGTATAGCCAAGTTATGAAGAATCTAAACTTTGAGCCAAAGTCAATCGTTGAGCACATAAAAGAAAAATACAAGTACACCATCAGCTATGTAAAGGCATGAAGGACGAAACAGAAGGCTATAGAGACGAGGTTTGGCACGTTTGAAGCATCTTATAATAATTTGCCGAGATTACTAGCAACCATCCAGTTTAGGAACCCAGACACCTTTTTCAACCTTCAACATTATCCATCACCTGAGAATGACAAGCGCAATGCAAGCGTTCTACAGAGAGCATTCTTCTCTTTTGCAGCTTACATCATGGCATTTGTGCACTGTCGGCCCATCCTATGCATTGATGGCACATTCCTGTGCTCGTCATGTCTTTTCACATGTTATCATAGTGTGGTTACAGTCTACTTTTGGTGCTTATGTTATTTCTTTGTCCAAAGAGCAGACACACGCACACAATACAGTGCTCATTTGTCATGATCAACTTTAGCTTGGGACAAGTAATGACACGGACACTGTGCGAGCTCAACTAGTCGTGATCACCTTTTGGCATAGTATGGACAGGTGCAATCTGCTAGCTTACACTGGAGAAACAATCCATTAGGTCTACTTGAATGGTCTAAGCGTCCAAAATGCGATTGTAGAGATCGCTGCCAGGTAGCTACATCCTTTGCACAAGAGACATTTGGAAGACGATATTTCGTCTGTTCCAACATAGACAACAACTTCTTTGTATGTCGCATGCTCAATTACTTGTTTCCATTTTCGCTCGCGTTTTCATAATACACCTATCCCATTTACTAATTAGATTTATTCTTTAGGACAATCCAAGGAGGTGCAGATTCACTTTGTAGATCGACATGGTCAATTCGACGTATGATGGTGGAAGAGTAACTGAAGCTGAAACGCAAACAGAGTACATGCGAATAAACGAGCACGAAGTTACAGTACATGCTGAACGACGTAGAAGGGGTCGTAGACAAGCTTAAGCTCGATTCATCGGGATCGGCAATTTCTTATAGCTCATCTATGCGATTTCTTAACTCTCTTATGTTGGTGTATGCATCACGAATGAGTTTTGTTGGTCTATGCGTCATGAATCGAAAACTAATGGTTCAATTTCTTTCCCATCAATAAAGTTGGTTTCTACTACCGCTTCAATGTCTTTCATCTTCTTGCATTCTTTCTCTGTTATCCGCTGGTGCTCTTCCTTCAACTAGCATTCAGGCTTGTAGCGACGTCAACCGGTGCTACCTTACAAGAGCATAGAAATTACGGCAAAGACATGAATCCAACAATGCCAATGAAAATAATAAAGAATCCGTAAATAAACAATACCCAATTATTTCAAACAATTTAATAAACAAAAACAACTACAGGGAATAAATCGCCCCATTGGTGGGCGAGGAATATAAACCGCCCTCCTCTTGGGTGATTTATATGACGTGGCAGTCGGGGAGAGGGCTGGCTCGTGCACATTTTGCAGACGGCCTCCTCCCGGTGATAAATCATCCTAGGAGAGGGCGAGGAGGGGCTGCCTACAAAATTGCAGTGGCATGCCCCTCTCCCCTCCTGCCACGTCACATTGCTCGTCTTCCCTTAGGACGATTTATATGTCTCGCCCTATAGAGGGCAAAAAGAGTATACTTTTGTAAAAGTTTGAAACCAAAATTTATTTTTGTAAATCTTTTAAAATATATATATATAAATAAAAAAATTCCTCCTCACCCCATTCAGAGATGTCCAATCTAGGTCCAACGGTGTGTCGTGGGTTAGGCGTGAAAGCCCGTTATGTAATCTAGTTTTGAAATAATTTTATTTTGACTCCCTCAAATATACGTCTACTCTGATTCATATCTCTCAACCACAATACCAGATATCTTGGCATCCTAAATATTAAAACTGACGCAAAATGACTCTCTCAGTGGTTTTAAGGGTGGTTTTTGTTGACGTGGCTCGTTGACCTAGTACAAGTGTCTGACTCAGCATGTGGGGCCCACATGTTAGTGACTCTCCCTCTTCTCTCCTCTATTCTCTTCAATCCCCATTCGGTCCAGCGACGCTGGCATCGGCCTCGACCGCATCGGGCAGGATGGGCAACAGGCAGTGTTGATGCGAAAGTAGGTTGTGGAGGCCGGAGAAAGGGACGCAGTGGTAGTGTTCAGCGAGCCCCGAAAGCAACAACAACGGTCGGGGAGGAAGAGGGTTGTTGCTCACTCGTCGCCATTCCAACCAGTCGCTACTACTCGTCGCTCCTCGCTGCTGCTTGCTGCTTGCCGCTGCCCCCACTAATCAAGCTAGCCATGGGGAGAAACAGGAAGGAGGAAGAAGGATCTAGTCGCCGTTGCTGGGGGAGATGTTGGGACGGCCATCGTCATTAGGTACTGAGAGAGGCACACAGTCGGTCGTCGCTCTGAGCTATGAGTCTGCCAGTGGCATCATCACCTACTACTCCGATGACTGCTAGCTGCACCGGCCACGCTGCCTAGATCCGCTCGTCGACCTAGGGGCTTGTCGCCATGGTGCGAGAAGAGGGGAGAGGAGACGGCGAAGCAGTAGCAATAGAAGCTCATCGTCAGTGGGAAGAGTGGAGAAAGCTTGCCGACTACAACGCCAAACTCACCGAAAAAGTCATCGACATGTGCATCCTCAAGGAGCTCCAATCCATCTCTCCCCAAGCTCACGCAGACCTCCAATCGAGAGAGAAGGTTGGGGAAAAGGTAGGGACGCCCGTCATCGCTAGGGGAGATGCCGCTCCGCCTTTCCGTCCTCCGCTCCGCTACTTCGGTCAACGGAGGGACAGGACACACGCCTCTCGATCTCCGTCGCCTCCTTTTCCACCTGCTGCCCGCGCGCGGCGCGGGCATCCCTATGCTCTCCACGCCTTCTCCACCATTGTCGCTACTACATCTCTGCATCCAACTCCGCCCCGCTAGCCACCGCCCACGACCTCCTCAGCCACCTCCATGGCGCTAGAAGAGGGGAAAGGAGGTGACGACGAAGCATCAGTGCAAGAAGCTGGGCGGCCACGTCACCTATATCCGCTCGTCGATCTTGGAGCTTGCCTCCCACGTCCTTCTCGGCCGCCGCCTTGGAACGGGAAGAGGACAGAGGCAGGGTACCCGTCTTTGCATAGGGAGATGTAGGTAGGAGAGAAGAGGTCAAGAGAGAAGGAAGAGGGAGGGGCAGAGAAAAGAAAGAGAGAAGAAGAAAGAGGGGCACTCACTGACACATGGACCCCACATGCTGAGTCAGCCAGTCAAACAAGGTCAACAAGCCACGTCAGCAAAAACCATCATCAAAATCACCGAAGGAGTCATTTTGCATTGGTTTTAATAGTTAGGGGGGTCAAGATATCTAGTATTGTGGCAAGGTTTTAAATCTTCGGCTATAGCTGCCACTATCTCTAGCTATAATTATTTGAAAAGGGTCTAGCTATTTGGTCTCACATACAATTTAGCCGCTATAGCTCCATTTAGCCTGCTATAACTGTTAGAGAAGGTCAACCGTTAAATGCTATAATTATTTGAAAAGGGTCTGGCTATTTGGTCTCACATATAATTTAGCCGCTATAGCTCCATTTAGCCCGCTATAACTATTAACTGTTAGAGAAGGTCAACCGTTAAATATGTTAGCCCGCTATTTAAAACATTGATTGAAGTTAAGGAATATGAATTAGATTATACCTATATTTAAGGGAGTCAAAGTGGACTTATTCCTCCAGTTTTAGAGACTATCCTATGCAATGTTTCACGAAAATCTTAGGAAACTTTGATAATTTCATGACCATCTTACATATATATATATATATATATATATATATATATATATATATATATATATATATATATATATATTCTTAAAAAATCTTTTTTTGCAAACTCAAAAATACAATAGTCAATATTCGTTATAATAGATATACTTAATTATATCATAAGAATCTTAAGATATTTTTCGAATAGATAGAATCAAATAGATAGAAATAGTAAATTTAAATGGAAACACCTATTCTATGATGGATTTTAACTTACTCTCTATTTTCGTGCCTTTAGTAATGACAGATCACAGCCATATTATTAAAAGCTTGTGGTAAGAAGGGGTTTCGTTCTAGTGCCCGGAAATAATATTCCAAAGCCTTTGTATACTCTCCATTGCTTGTGTGTATAAGGCCTATGTTATAGAGTATATAACTTCGATCATAGGGATCAATTTCTAGTCGCATAACTTCATAATAATTCTGCAAAGCTTCCGCATAATTTCCTTCGGATTGAGCCAACATCCGTTACGGTCGTTCGTTCTATTCAAAAAATCTTTGTTCCAAAACCGTAAATGAGGTTTACACCTCATACTGCTCCTCCCTTCTATACATAGTACTAAGTGAAAAAATCTAGAGAATAAAAATAGAATTAGTTCCATCTCATTATGGATCGAAAGGGGCTGGTATTTTTCCAAGAAATCTCTATCCAACCTTCCCACAAGAGGTTTCCTTAACACCAATGAATTCTATTAATGCTAGAGGAAAACGATAGCTCCAAGAATTTCTTTGTTCTCAACGCCTCCTATTTAGAGGAATTAGCCACTTCAACGATCTTTGATGGTTATAGGGTTATCCACAGTAAAAACTTGATGGTTGTTTGTTATCCCAACCATTCTTCCCAGCCCTGATACCAACCAGGAAAGGGCTAATTTCTAACAAAGTTTTTCTCTTGTTGATTCCTATTTCTAAGTGTAGTGTTTTTATCCTCTATGCTACCTATTAGTACTAGTAGAGTAGGATTAGCCTGTAATACAGAACCAATCCTATAGGTGTAACTTTTCACTCAAAATCTACAATTGAAGCATTCGAGGCCGCGTCAATTGAGGATACACGACAGAAGGAGTTAGTTCACCTCACCCTCCCTAAGCGTGGGTTTACCTTATTAATTTGGTTTTCTCTCCGGGAACCCCCGCTCTTTCTCATAAAACCAGGGTGTAGGTAGGGCTAAAAAAACAAAAAAAGAGTCAAATCGCACCATCTCTGTAATAAGTAAATGCCCTTTCTTCCCCTGAGGTTGTCGGAATTATTCGCAATAAAATATTGGATACAATTGAGAAGGTCTTATCAATGAAATTTCCATTTATACGGGATCTAGGCATAATTTCCAACCCATTCTATCATTCTATATAGAATTCTTTTCATTCCTTCACAAGATAACATAAAAAAACAAATCCATTCAATTCTTATAAATCGATCCCTATGCTCCAAATGGATAAGAGAGGTATTTCTGCTCAGCTCAAATTCTCTCTTTTTCCTTTTGTTTGAACAAGAAGAGATAGAAAATATTTGACTAAGATTGGATTTCATTCCACTTTCCTATTTCTCAACAACAACTTCTCTCATCAACTATTTCGCATTTTAAAGTCATTAATCGTCTCATACCGTATTTTATATTTGATTGTATGGGGTAGGATACCTTATGCAATTCTAGGGTTCCTTTATTATCGAATAAGAAGAATTCTTCCATTCTCTTTTTCTTTGGTTTGGGGAAAACCCAAACTAAAACTTTTTGAGGGAACGGAATTCCTAGTAAAAAAATCCTGGACCCATCCACTTAGATGAAAAGGAATTTTCTATCTAATAGAAAAATGGAACTCTCATGCGGTTGTGGTTGTACTTGTACTGTAGGAATAGGAAAACTCGCTATTCACTCAGTTTATTTTCCATAATAAGATTATGGAGGAGAGATGGCTAAGCGGTTCAAGGCATAGCATTGGAACTCCTGGCCTTTGCTTTAAAAGAAGCTACAACTAATTATTACAATTTTTGCATGATATAAGGCTATGGATAAAATTTTGTAACATGATAAGGACACAATAAACGATAACACCAACAAGAAAAAGGTACTCCCTCAGTCCCAAAATATAAGAGATTTTAGGTGGATAGGACACATCCTAGCACTATAAATCTGAATAGACTTTGTTCTTAGGATGTGTCGCATCCACCCAAAATCGCTTGTATTTTGGAACGGAGGGAGTAACATGTAAGCTTGTAGTTAAAAAAAATTGCATCACCATCGTTCCTAAACTTCATATTGTCCTTATTATCTTCACACCTTTGCAACAACGCCCAATAACAAGCTAATGGGTAGTCCTAAAGAGTACCTGCAACATGAGATTTAATTGGAACTTTGTCAAATACAAATATTATTTTTACTAAGTCATAGAGCTTAGCATATTACAAATGATCCTATAATTATTTGATTTTTGGATTTAGCATTGACTCCACCAAGACATATCAAACATGTGTGAAATACTATTTGGTGGTTCTAAACCAAAAGTCACATATGCCACCATCTATGCCAACACTGATTCTTGTGATAAGAATAAAGCATTAAAGCCCACATTTAAAGTCAGAAATTAGTACACATAAAGGAATTCATACAGCACCCATCCCGCAATATATATATACATAGAGAGAGGGAGAGTGTAAATCAGATATGTATTTCTTTAAATATTTGATGCATTGGGTAAGGTCAGGTTAAATTTTTGAAACTTGGTCACTAGTAAACTAATTTTAAAACTGTTAGGACCAAAACATAAAAATGATACGCGTAGATCTACCTTGAAATATATTTTTACAATATATTAAGTTTATTAGATCTTATAAACATATTTTAATATAAAAATATTACCAAAGTCATACATCAAAGACCATGCGTGAAAAAAGGAAAACCTTATGTCATGCATTTTCTCATCGGAGAGAGTAGTATCGTGCCTTTACAGCGTATTTGGTTTGGGGAATTGTTAAGAAAGAATGAAAGTTTGAGGGGTGGAGATTGTTGAGCTTATTGTTTGGTTGGTGGACGTGGAATTTTAGAAGGGATTCGGAAGAGAAGTTTAAGAACAAACTCTTACATTTTCAATATTTGGGTAGGGGTAGGTATTTGGGAGCCCTTGTAAGTTGTAAAAGTACGATAAAATAAATCTGACCTATACATCATCATCTAAAATTTAATTCACATTCATACTCCACATGATTCTATATATCTACTATCAAACAAAGGACGATGAGTAAAAAATAAAACTCCCACGATCAATCCCTTCAACTCTCCAAACTTTCAATCCTCTTCCCTTCTCTTACCAAACAAGCCGTTAAAAGCATGAAGACCAAGGCAAATGTATTTTTCTTCTTTTATCTAATTTCAACCGTAAGAAATGACGGAAGTGGAGTGATACGGATAGAATTAAGTAGTATTATGAAAAAAATGTATCTAGAATTCGAGATACGTGAAATGTAATTGACAGCGGTACCGCCAAGAAAATCAAAAAATCTCATCATCACTTGTTGATTAAATTCAGTGACGTACAGGTGAAACAAGACATGTAACGTGCAACGGTGTTAATCCTATGTAACTATAAAATTACAGCCCACTCAATTTCAAAACTCAACATGCAAAAATTTTACATCATTATTCACTAACAATTATTACATTTAAACATCATGCAAACATACTATATTCTCTATAATTTTATAATTTAGTAAATTTTAGAGTTTTAAAATACAAGCATATTAAATCATCATTCCATATAATTCACATAATATTTCAATATATTTCTCTATTATTTTTTATAATATCATATATACCTATATAGTTTATCATTACTTAGTTAATATTATTTCTATCTTCTCTCGTTAAGCCATATCACATCAATTATTTTTAGTCGTTAGATGATTAATGTCTGGTCTAAATTATCTCTCTCATTTTTTTTTCTCATTAAGCCATATCATCTCAATTTTATTAACCCTTAGATGATTAATCTATGGTCTAAATTATCTTCTTTCTTTGTTTTTCATAAAACGATATCATCTTACTTTTACATTTGAATCATCATTTTATATATTATTTAAATTTAAATTATCATAAATCATGTCAATTTATGTAAGTTTATACCGTTTAGTAATTTTACATATTATTATTTTTACTCATTATTATCATATCGCAGTAACACGTGAAGTTTCACTAGTATGTTAATAAGCCCAAGGGGGTTAATAAAACTGAAGTGAATTAAGAACTGTCAAAGAGGAACTTTCCATGAATATTGTGACCTGAGCTGCCAAGCTGCCAGCCGCTCGAGCTGGCAAACGTCCACGTCAGCGCCATGTATACGTACGACTACTCCTGCAGGTTGCCGTGCTCCCTCGGCGACGGCAGCTTGGCCCATCTTGGACTGCAAGTTGCTGTAGGAGTTACTACGTACACGTCACCATGTGGGCCCTACTATAAGGACAAATATCTTCCGGATTCTTCTTCTTTTTTTCGTCTGACTCGCTTCTTCTTCTGAAAAATTATCTTAGGGTCATTTATCAGAAAAGAAAATTATCATTAATCATGACCCTATAAGTAGGGTCATTTTTCGTCTGACTAAGGTACGTACGTTCGAGAAGGCAAATTGGGTTAGCCATTTTTCTAGAACAACCATTAACACATGATGAGTAATTGAGTATTAACTATTATAAATTTTAAAAAATAAATTTATTTAATTTTTAAAATTTTTTATATAAAAAATTTTTACATAAAACATGTTGTTTAGCAATTTAGAAAATGTGCTAACAGAAAATAAGAAAACTATTATTTTAAGTTGTTGAAAAAAGCTCAACCTAAACTAGTCTGTTCTCCTGGGTCGAATATGGGTTTTGGAGTGAGCTTTTTCTAAGTACGGGAAATGAGATGAGTTATGAGCACATGATTCATTAAATATTAGCTATTGTAAATCTGAAAAATAGATTTATTTGACTTTTCATAAAAACTTCTATATAATTTTGTTTAAAAAATGCAGTGCTCTGTAGTTTAGAAATTGTGCTCATGAAAAATGATACAGTAGCCCACCCCAACCTCACCTTAGAACTCAGCCTAAATTTACTTGGTCTGGATATGCCATATTAAGCAGCAACAATGCTAGGACATCAGTGATTTACTTAGTTGAGAGAGACATCTCAAATAATAATTAAAAAAAAGTTGCCGCAATTAACATGAATTAAGATACTTCTACCACAAATTAATTAATTTATTAATTGAACTATTTTTTCCTTGTCATTTTGGTTAAGTAACTTGTCATGGTGTTGACCTTTGTTTTGATGCATAACCACAAGAAACAAGAAAAAAAAAGAGATAAAATTCTTCTACTCGATCATACATTTCTATGGTGTAACATATACTGTTCTCTTCATTTATCATATATACAGTTCTGTTCATTTATTCAACTCTCCATGACGATACCTATGCATATAACTGAAGTCTTGCAGGCAGATGTACCATAATTACTGGTAGACTTCAGGCCCAAAGAAAATTAAATAGACAAAAACTCTCTAGAAGCAGTTAGTGATCTGATCCGGCAGCGTGTATATTGTACTAGCTAGGAAATTCTATGGAAATTGCTGTCATTCAGAAAACTAAATATTGGACTAATTGTCATATGCATATATACAAAATATATGATAAAAGGTGGAAATTTGTAAGATTATTATATATATTATTTGTCAGTTGTCATAAATAAACTTGTGGTCAAATTACAATAGTAAAACTACTAGTGGTAAAAAAAATCAAACTACTACTACAATAGAAAATCAACAAGTGTTCGTGATCATGATAAATAAATAATTTTCATGAAGGAAACTTGCAAATCCCAAACGCATGCATGCAAGGATGCATGAATGTCTATTTTAACTGTCTATTCCTGCATGTTACTGTCGAGCAAGCATGCTTCGGAGAGTTATTTTTAACGAGAAGCAGCGTTGTCAATAAGCTAATTTAATTATGTTAATTTACTCACTTCATGAATTCTGTCCAAATCAACGTGAGAGGAATGGAGGGACAAGATCTCCAGAAATCTTTGCCTAGTTGTGGAAAAACGACAGAAAGACATGGATCAATTAATTATCGCGTTGACCAGCTTAAGCAGATGCAGTCCAATTGATTAATTACGCTGCTTAATTATAGTTATTTATTTATGACAATGTCTTTCTCGCCACTATCACATTGGATTAAGGGGCATATGCATGATATGGATATACTAATTTTTCAGCACGGAAAACCCTAATACTTACTTCACAGGAGTGTCACTTACTGAACTTGCAAGTAAAGAAACCAACTACCCCAACTAATCAGAGAGAGAGTTCAGCTAATCAAGCTTCTGTGGTTAAACTCTATAGTTTACCAGGTCAATTATGGTATATTATATTATGGCCATACATGGAGAAAGAGAAATTTACCTGTTATCTGTATCAGTGACGGTGCACGCACACAGTACATTACCCATGGTTTCTTACATAGTTACATCTACCGTATAATATTAATATTGTATTTGGTATATTGGGTTGACAAACAATTTCGTGCCTTAATTAGTGAGGATTATGAAATCACTTTCAATTTGGCCACTCAAAACGTTCAAATCAACTTGAATAATGTTCCCTCTTTTGGTTTTAATAATAAGCTAGACACGATTTGGAATGTCATGGTCCATAAAGTTGAACTCTATTTTATAATCTAATTAATTTTCTATTACAACGTTATATCACGCAACACACTTTCTAAACAAAAATATTGGTGCAACGTTTAATTTGTCTATGTCAATTTGTATATAATGTTAGACTATACATAGCAAATAAAACATCACAAAATTTGTTACATTTCTATAATTTGGGCCTGAAAAAATATATATATATGTACATATGCAGAGAAAAGGAGTATAAATTGTTTGTATTATCTCAAGTATGTATCTTTTTTTCCCCTAAAATCATAACTTTTTTTGCAACATTCAAAAGAGGTATAAGGCATAGGAAGGATGTTTAATTTTAAAAAAATATGCCTGGATTAATTTATCTACAGCTGAGAAGCGGTTGAAATTGAACTAAACAATCAGAAATAATTAATGGGCAAAACTTATGTGTATGCACTCTTAGCGATCTAAAGGTCAACGCTGAAAAATAAACTATAATGAAAAAACCTCAAAATCAACCCTAAAATTGAGTTTTAAACTGCTTCCAATATGTGCATGTAAACCAAGATTACATATTGGTCTTCCAATGACATCACAATTAATCAATAAGTTTAAAGGATTGCCTTAACTAGGTCAGCATCCTTAACTTGAAAGCTAGCTCCAAATGACCGAATTGGAATTCACTAGGATGAACATAGAGAAATCAAATTACTTAGCTAGCTGGTTCCATGGCTATCGATCCAATCTATATGTGACTAATTTCAATGCAATTAAATGAGTAACTAGTTTATCCGGGTATTACTGTCATTATTACTAATAATTGATGATGACAAATTAATATTCCAAAGATTTAGCATAAAAATGTTTAAACCATATCAAAGTTGAACTATACCAATATATATATAGTTGTTAACGAAAATACTTCACTCTCTAAAACAAATTAAACTCGATTGATATATGAAAATGCCCAGTTATATAAGTTAATTGAAATGGTCTCTATAAAAGCAAATAATGATTGGAGCCGCACATGTTGCATCATATCATTGCTTCCAAACAAAATTATCCGGCAGGTCAAATGTATGGATATATATGTTGGCTTGTAGTCATGTTTCTCAACTAATCTTATCTTCGTTTCAAGATCCAATGTTCAAAGAAGGAAGAACTGAAGAAGAGAAGCTAGGTTGGTAGATATATAACCCTACATGACGCATTGTAACTTGCTTCAATTAAGTGAACATTAAAGTCGAATTTACCTCTACTTCTCTGGGTGTTGATGAGAATTTGTACAACAAGATCGAGATCAGACGAGACAGAGTCGATCCTATCTCGTCCATTGCAATATATAATCAGTGGACAAAGTTGGCCTGTGTGACGTGCAATATAATGCAAGTTGCATGCATGCAAGCCCAAAAGTGTGTACATGTTGGTTTTGAATTGAAGCCTATCATGTTAGACTTGACCAGCAGGTCTCTTTCTGAAAGCAACATGGTTAGGATTAATTGACAGATCAGAACATCTCGTACAGTTGAAGGGAAGAATGGAGACAGATGCATGGGAGCTAGAGCGGATAGGCTTCTTCATTAATTTTTCCTTCCTGCTTTTTTTTCTTTCAAAATAAGAAAAAAGTGGTTCAAGACTTGCATCAAAAAAATAGTCTCGCATCGTTTGCTTGTTAGTATCTTATTATCCGTAGCCAAAATTTGAATTTTATATTTAAAATTTAAAATTTATTTTGATGTTTCTTTGTCATGGTTTATTTTTCAACGTTGGTTTTTAAAGCATAAGAATATAGATATAAAAGTTTTGCCATTTTAATTGTCTGCTTAGTTTATTTTTTCACAGCTTATCAGCCCTAGATCAAACAATCAGACCATAACACTCTATGTAGGAAAAACAGACACCAACACATATAAGAAACCACATCCATTTTGATTTTCTTTAAATAAATCAGACAAAATTGCAACAAGTAATATGGCTGTTTTTTTTATCAATTTCTAGGTACTTTTGCACCATGTTAGTTTTGTTTAGACAATGTGAAAACCATATATCTAGACATGTTACGATAAATTTGCTGAATTTTACCTTCTCATTTTGCTCTTGCTACATATGTTACAAAATAAAAATAGGACAAAAAGATACAATAATTAATCAATTGTTTTGTTTTGGGAAATCGATCTAATTTCAATATATGTGCATGCACGATATCAACAATTTTCTTTTAGAAAAATATAGATGAAGGCGTACATAGCTAGCTAGTTAGGCGAGCACATGCAGAGCACCATCAGATTGTGACTTTGCTGGTTGGAACGATGACAACTTTGTGGAATTCCAGGAATTAATATCTCAGCAGCACTGGTACAAAGTATTTTCCCTGAATTATGAACAACCTTTTGCCAAGAACAAATATTTAACTACAAATAGGTGTCTCTGTCACACTTAAGATAAACAACGACTTTTGGGGATCGGTATATACAAAATATAATATATATAGAAACAATTCAATAAGCTTGCTTAATTTTATTTATATATATATATATATATATTATATTTTGTATATACCGATCCCCAAAAGTCGTTGTTTATCTTAAGAGAGTGTGTGTCTATATATATATATATATATATATATATATATATATATATATATATATATATATATATATATATGACATGAAATTAACTATCTTTATTTGACTGGAATGATATATAAGTAGATAGCTAGTAAGTAGATAGTTATAGCCAGCAATTAGACATGGTTGTCATTTTCAAGATGTAAACAATTAGGTCCATAATTAACATACCATGCCAAGGATTGCTGATCGAGTATACACCACACTAGAATAGAAGTCATATGTAATAAGTAATAACGTGACCCAAGCATCGCTTGGATGGTTAAGGTGGTGGTCGTACTACTTGCGACCAGGATCAAAGCCAGACCGATTCAGCATCATGTTAATTATTTGTTATGTTAATCAGCGAATTCGTTTTAGTAGTAGACAACATATCATCAACAATGAGTTATTCTCGGTGACTTCATTAATCTTAAAATCAAATCTGCCCAGTCCCACCGAGGAGTTTGATCATATGGATGGGTGTATGTGTGCGTGTGTGAATGCTTGCATCGATCTGTTCTGAGTTTAATATTTATGAAAATTAAAAAACAAAATCAAGATTTATCAAAGTCACCCAAAAAAATTAACGACTTAGATAAAAAATTTTAAGTCGATCAAATCCGGTGCTCGATATGCTTAATTCCAGCTCTGCATTTGATTGCTATATATTGTTCATGCATACGTTGATCACAATATTTATGAAGATAACCAATAATTAGTGGCTCTCGTATGTCAGTCAAATTCCAATTTTGATTTTTGAGGATCGACTCAACGAATTTGATGATGTGTCGCTCAAATAATGAGATATATTTTCCTGATAACTATTTGTATGTATCGTGTGTTTCCGAGCTTGTAAAGTTGTGTACGTCAAAACATTGTATGCATGGACAGTTGTGTACCTCTTGATACTGACATCAATTTGTCTCATGATTCACATCGGCATCAGGATTTGCATGTCCTTTTGTGGATATATATGCTTGTTGCTACGTGTTGTTTTTTTATCTGAAAAAAAAACTGATGCACACATATATACGTACATATTGTTTCATAAAGTTGATGATTTAGCTTATTTCTGTGCATTTCGTGTGTGATAATCAAGTTTCTTACATCTCATTGGCTCTTATATATAGCTAGAACTTTTTTGGTTCCTGATTTACCTGTAGATATATTGTGTGTGCATTGGTTTGAATAATGCTATTGTGGTTCCAATTTCAAGTAACTTAGAATTAATCTCAAGTTTTATAAAGAAAATGTTAAATGTTCTGATTACCAACCAATTTACTTCTAAAAATGAAGCCAAACAAAATTAACTTAATTTAATCCTAAAAATGAAACAAAACAATTTTGTGAAAATATTATGATTATTACCAATATAATCAATTTAATTACTTTCTTCTGTTTGGTTTCTCATCGATCTTACATAGAGGATAGGATGATCACATAAATATCTTTGATCAAATCGAAGTATAGCTAGCTACAATTTAGTCTATTTCATAATATATCATGAAAACGACCATGTCAACATCTTGATCATAATATGTACGATGGTGTGTTTCTACTCGATCAAGTTGGATATAAAACCAAAATTTTAAAGATTGCGTGCGTGCAAGCAGAGGCCAGTCTGAGGGTGACAACATATGCATGTGCCTAGAAGAGTCGATCACATGTTGGTTTTATTAGCCATTAATGAAAATCAAAATTTCTTAAGAACAAATATATATTGTCCTCTTGACAAACTTTTCATTAAGAGTACCAGACTCTCATTTTATTCTGATGCAATATAATTTAGTTGGTACAGCTGTATATATTGCCATCAACTGGAAAGCAACATGCATTCGACAATTAGGAGAAAAACAACAAGCATTAAGCAAGCAATGTTGCTATCATGTAATCATTAAGTTGTCTGCAAAATATCAACTTAATTACAGGAGATAAAACAAATGTACATGCATGCTTGGTTTGCTAATTAAGCAAGAAACCAAGCCTTGTTAGCAGCCATGTATATATCCATCCTTACCAATATGATTTGTCGAACAATTACAGGTATTTTGGAGGTCGATTAGCTGGCCAGCCTTTGCTTTGCCCATCCGACAAATAAAAAGTAACTTCCTCAAAAGTATGTAAATCATATCAACACTAGACTTTGAATTCACTTGTTCACTTTTTCAGCCTTGGCCTTATCGGAACTAGACTGACTTGTGACATGGTCCGAGGTTGAAACTATTATTGAGTTATAAAAATTTAAAAGTACAACAGATAACTTTTATTACAGCATTAAGTGCATTTATTATCTTGATAAATTCTGTACGAATTAAATAAGGAATAATTGGCTCCAGAAGATAGTTTCTTACTGAAACTAAATAAACCTTTAGTATGCGTGTTTCTTGGTTGAGTAAATTTTGTTTTGCCATGGACTTAATTATATACTCCATTGTGCTACCTTGTGTTTTTTTATAAGTTTTAAAATTATATGTCTCCTTGGGTATGATATTTGAATTTTAGAAAAACAAGTAAATTGTATCAAAATAAATATAATAAACTCTAAGTTGCACAGTGAATAGTAGACAAATTTGATTTGGAGTGAATTAAAGTTTAGTATACTGTAAAAATGGCTTTTAGGTTTTAAACTATTTTTGCGCACCTATTATGTCATGTTTTACTTGTACCAAATTTGTGTATATTATAGTATACAGTGTGAGTGAGATTCTTCCCATAATATGAAGGTATTTATTGCTTGCTTTGAAATCGAAAAATATTTCAGGCTCAGGCCTTGCCACCACAGCAATATGTATTACATCATCCAAAACCCTTCTTATGTTCAGTTCAAGTTTAATATTGAATAATGCTTGGCTTTCAAATTTAAAGAACTGTTTTTCAGACTTCTGTGCAATTAAATTTCGGCATTGAGATGACTTCTACCATATAAAAACAACAGGGACAAAAATAAAAATTTGGCATATATTAAAGGGACGTTATCTTCCCCCTAGTAAAAGGGGATGCTAAATTGCAATCATGGTCTAAGACGAGATTTTTATTCATAATAATTACAAGCCTTGTTAAATAAAACGATGGAATTTGCAAAGAAAAACGTAGGATTAACATCTATTATAAATAAACTTTCGGGGGTCTAATACAAACAAAACCAATTGGTACATAAAAAATCATAAGGAATAATCTTTTGTCAGTCGATTAATTCTAATATTAGTAATATGACATATTACAGATATTAATGTTTTTTCCATCTACCCATCCGACTGACATGAGGATCTAAAAAGCATAGTATGCAACCATTTTGTACATCCAATTGTATGTTTTTTCATTACTTGTTTTCTTTTCTAGTTTCCTAAGGGGGACAATGGATGCGTTGCACTTATGCAATGTAAGAGGATAAATAGAGTGGACGGACTCACTACTACAGGAAAGATTTTTCCATACGAAACCAGCAGTAGGTTACAGGCGGGCAATAAGTGACAGCGCCTGCAAAAACTGGTCCCCTGGGGGCCGGTTGACGGACCGCATGCGACAATGCATAATGCGGACGGCTGCTTAATCCAGTCACATACGATGATGGCCCATATATCACCAATTGCCCCGAGCTGCATCCATTTGAATCCGAGGTTTCTCTCTCCTAAATCAAACAACAAATTGGGGGGAGGTTTTCAACTCAAATTATTTGCTTGAATTTGATATAGAAGGTAACATACTTGCTCTCCTCCTTCATTTGCCTCTGTTTATTTCAAATTTCATCGGTGAAATGCGGAAAAATTCACATTTTTATAAGAGGACTTTTTTGAGCTTTTTTTTCCAAAATTTAGCTCTAATAGAATGTTTTGATGAGCAAAATGTTATTGTAATCATTAGTACATACTACTTTAATATAATGTTACATTAATTTTAAGGAGATACATGTATTTTTATTTTTTTAAATACATGTGCTCTATTTTTTTTCTTACTGTGATTTTTTTATAGATGGCTCGGTCATGGATGTACGAGATTCGAAGAACTCATCCGACGCTCATGAAGGAAGCATCCAAATTTGTTGCCCATGCTAAGACACATGCTTTGAGGGAGAATATGAGAAAAAGAATTTGTTCGTACTTTGATTGAAAGAATCAAAAATTGTTGACAGATACGAGTGAAATATTGGGGCACATAGTGGAGCGTGGATTCATGGACAATTACAAAGTATGGACCTATGACGGGGAACACGTCGCTCCTGAAGATGACGGTGAAGAATTCAATTTTCAGATGGATGAGGCAGAGAATTTTATAATCGAGGACATGGCTCATGAAAGGCTGGAAGAAGACGGTTCCACCGGTAGTGATGATTTGGAGGCTGACTTCGATCTAGAGAATATGCTACGACATGCTGAACCAGACGTGCAAAAGGGTATAGCACGAGGGTTAGAGAATTGGAAGACATTAGAGAAGTTAGCGAAGGATCTTCTTTACGACAAATTCAAGGGATGTGATAAGGATTTTACAATGTTGCATTCGGTGCATCAGCTTCTTAGATTAAAGGCTAAGCACGGATGGTCCAATAGCAGCTTCAGTGATTTGATGAGTCTCTTGAGAGTTTTGCTTCCTAAGCCTAACTTGTTGCCATCCAACACATATCAAGCGAAGAAATTGATATGTCCAGTATCTCTAAGTGTTCAAAAGATCCATGCATGTGTAAATCACTGTATATTGTACTGCAAGGAATATGCTGACTTAGACAAATACCCAACATGTGAAACGAGTCAGAACAAAACAGGTAACGGGGCCTCTAATAGTGGGGTTGTCAACCTAGATTCATCGGTGGATAGAAAAAAAAAGATTTCGGCCATGGTGATGTGGTACTTGCTAGTGAAAGATCGCATGAAGCGTTTGTTCTCAAATCTTAACGACGCCATGTTGATGAGATGGCATCAAGACGACCGAAAGATAGATGGTATGATTCGACACCCCGTCGATGCTCGGCAGTGGAAGACCTTTGATTCAATACATCCAGAATTTGCTAAGGATCAGAGAAATGTAATGTTTGCATTGAGCACAGACGACATGAACCCATTTGGTGACCTAAGCAGTTCACACAGCACCTGGCCAGTTCTACTCACCATGTACAAGCTTCCTAGATCGACTTGTCAGAAACAAAAGTATATTCTTATGACTATCCTTATACGACCTGGCATCGACATAGATGTCTTTCTTTAACCTTTGATGGAGGATATTGAAAATCTATGGAAAAAAGGGCTACGACTGTGGGATGAGGACCGACGGGAGTACTTTACTCTACGTGCTATCATATTCGTTATCATCAATGACCTACCTACAAACTTTTCTCTATCTGGTCAAATTAAAGGGAAGACTGGATTTCTTATCTGTCTAGAGAACACATCGTATGTATATCTGACGTCCTCAGGCAAGATAGTATATATGTGGCATCGACGGTTCTTACCCCAAAATCACAAGTATCGTACGATGGCCAAATTTTTCAACAAGACAATACTGAACGCGACTGCCCCTGAAACACGAAGTGGTACTGTTGTGTTTGAAATGACAAAGAATATTAAGGTCGTTTTCGGGAAGAGAAAGAAGATGGCAGCAAAGAGAAATAAAGCAGGAGAGGAAGAAAATATGTTGCCATTCAAGCAATCAATTTTCTTCAAGTACTTGCCGTACTAGGACCTGGATATTCGTCATGCCATTGATGTCATGCGCCTCGAGAAGAACGTATTCGTAGCACCATCGACATCTTACTAGACATCCCGAGTAAGACGAAGATGGACTGAAGTCATGTAATAACCTTGTAAATTTGGGCATAAGGCAGAACCTTCACCCAAAAGAGTTGGCAAATGAAAAGATCGAGATTCCTCCTGCTTGTTACTCCATGACACCAGAAGAGAAAAAAGCATTATGTACATGCTTGCATGGGGTGAGAGTGCCTACTGGTTTGTCATCAAACATCAAGGAGCTAGTCTCAATGAAAGATTTGATCATCTCCAGATAAAATGCTCATGACTGTCATAGGATGCTAACAGTCTTTCTCCCTGTTGCTATAAGGACAGTCAAATCTGTTCACACTAAGGTAGTGATAACAAAGTTATGTTACTTTTTTAATCGAATTTCCCAGAAGA
Source organism: Oryza officinalis (assembly GCA_008326285.1). Lineage (NCBI taxonomy): Eukaryota > Viridiplantae > Streptophyta > Magnoliopsida > Poales > Poaceae > Oryza > Oryza officinalis. The sequence goes on along the minus strand of BDMV01000011.1, from coordinate 21,506,794 downwards.
TATTTGATCCTCTGGAATTAGGCCCACTTCATAAATTCGTAATTGAGACCATATGCCAGCTTGAGATGTATTTCCCTCCATCTTATTTCAATATAATGGAGCATCTGATTGTTCACATCATCCCCTAGATTATTGAACTTGGTCTGTTGTACTTACATCAATGTGGGGTATGAACATTACATGTCAATTCTGAAAGGTTAGGTCCGCAATCGTGCTCACCCAGAGGGATCGATGATAGAGAGATACATAACTAAAGAGCTGGTTGAGTGTTGTATGGATTACATAAAGGATGTTAATACCATTGGGATACCCGTGTCTAGACACAAGGGAAGATTAACTGGGAAGGGGACTGTAGGAAAGAAACGATTCTTCGATAATGATTACAAAGCAGTGTCGGAGGCACACAGTAGCATACTACAACAGCTCGCTATTGTTGAGCCCTTTATTGAACAACACATGGAAGAGATTAGAGCCTGCAACGCCAGGCGATCCGTTGATTGGGTCTCAAAAGAGCAAAAGCATCGCTTCCCTCAATGGTTGAAGGATCAAAACCTGCCAGTTGGCGATTCTATGTACGAAAAAACATTACAAATGCTAGCATTTGGCCCGTCAACTCTTATGACCTCATGGCAAGGGTACGACATCAATGCATATACCTTTTACACAAAAGCAAAGGACAATAAAAGTACAGTGCAGAATAGTGGTGTTCGTGTCGAATCGTTGGACACAATGGGTTAAAAGAAATCGTACTATGGGATCATAAAAAAAAATTGGGAACTTGACTACGGACTAAACATCCAGATCCCTGTGCTTCGATGCCAATGGGTGAAAGACACAACAGACGTTTCACTAGGTAACTACGGCCTAACAATCGTCGACCACAATAAAAACAGGGCACAAATGATCCGTGGGTACTCACTGAGTTTCCGGCACAGGTTTTCTATGTGAAGGACCATTCCAATGAGAAGAAAGACATAACTGTATCCGGAAAGCAACACATCGTAGGAGTCGATAACATTGAAGATGCATCTGATTACAACAAGTACGAAGACCATCCATTATTCACCGATCTTCCTGTTAGGATCAAGTGTATAGAGAGGACCCTAAACAAAGAGAAGATCCCGTATGTGCGCCCCGATGGTGTTGTAAAAATTGTTAAACGGTAGTTCCATTCCGTAATGAAGTTGTTTTGATATAGTATGTAAAGAAGCTCTATTGAATATAATGTGTCCTTAGGTGTTGAGATGAATATTGAATGGACATGTTAATTTGTTTCTTTATTTCCGTAGGAAAAACACTTAATTTTAACATATTTAGAGGACATATATCTTTTTGAGACCATTTTTAAATATTATTAGCATTGTAGTCAATTAATTATGCTTTCCAAATATTTTGCACTATCTTAAAACAAAACTTTTTGTTAATTACCTTTGCATGCGGCCAGCTTAAGGGCCTGCATGCAAAGAACACCTTTGCATGCAACCATCTTAAGAACCCGCATGCAAAGAACATCTTTGCATGCGAGCAGCTTTACAGCCCGCATGCAAAAACATTTTTCGCATGCGGTCGACCTAAGTTGACCGCATTCAAAGATCATTTTTGCATGCGGTCCCCTAAGCCGTCTGCATGCGATGATCTATCCCTATATCAGTCCAGGGCGGGACTGGGAAAATTTCCAAGTCCCGGAGCCCGCGAACCCTAGCCACCAGGCTGCCGAAAATTTCCACGCCGTCGCCTCGTCGTCGTCGACCCCGCACTCCTCTTTCCATGCGCTGGCTGCCCTTTCTCCGCGGCCTCCACACCGCCCGTCGCCGTCCTCCACGCCGGCCGTCGTCCTCCACGCCGGCCGTCGTCCGGCCGCCATGTTGTCTACGCCTATCACTTGCCCTCTCTCCATCGCTCGTCGCCGTCCTCCACGCTGGCTGTCATCTCTCCACCGATCACTGCCTTCACGCCACCCGTTGTTGGCCTCCACGCCAACCACCGCCCAACTCCTCCCCGAGGTGTGAAATTTATGCAAAATTAATGTGAAAATTTGTGCAAATTGTGAGGTGTGAAATTTTTATGTGAAATTGTTATAACATGTGAAAATGTTTTATGAGATTTATTTTGTGAGATGTATAATGTGACATGTAAAAATTTTTTATGAGATTTATATTGTGAAATTTAATTAATTTTGTGTGAGATGTGAACATTTTTATGACAAGAGATTTATAATGTGAGAAATTTTTATGAGATTTATATTATTAGATTTATATTGTGAGATTTAATTAATTTTGTATGAGATGTGAAATTTCTTTTGAGATTTATATTGTGAAATTTGTTAGATGTGTAATTTTTTTATATCAAATTAGATGTCAATTTCGTATGTGATAATTACGTACAAAATTATTTGTTATGTCATATTTGCGATGATTCATTTTCGATTGTGAAGAACGACCAAACAAAAAATGTCGAATGACAAAGTTCCCTTCGATGCACCCATAGCAGTTGAAGACAAAGTTCACTCTGACGCACTTGGAGCAGTGGAACAAATTGAAGGTGTAGAGAAAATCGGTAGCAAAGTTCACGAAATGGCGTCTAGCGAAGAAACGTGGCACACCTCAAGTGACCCTTTTCCGATGGAAATAACACAAGTGGATTCTCGCGATGATGACCCGGGCTACGTTCCTATCAAGCAGGTAGTAAGATACATACATCGTTAGCCCATTTTATAATTGCCCTGTCCGGAGATCGTAACCGCCTAATGGTTCTTCACAATGTGTTTGTGTAGATGGTTATACGATGTCGCTCAAAACGAAAGATGGCCCAGATTGTCGTCGTTGATGAAGTCGAGCTGGATCCGCCACGTCTACCCCTAAGCATACGGATACGTTGGCAAGTGCAAGAGGGCGTGCAAAAAAAAGTCACAGTGAGAGAAGTAAGAATCAGCCGCCGAAGAAAACATATTATGTGACTGCTCTCAACAGGGATGGGAAGCCCGTCGAGCCAAAGACTATGATGTCCAAGTTCAGCAACACATGCGGAACTTTGGTAAGACTCCACTGCCCAATAAATGTAAAGTTATGGAAGAAGGTAGACGAGAACCTTAAGGCACTACTATGGAATGAGTTGCAAAAATATGTAGTGTATTCACCTGGTTCGGAGGTTAGGGGTAGGGAGTATGCACTTAAGAAAATGGGAGACCGTTGGAGATAGTGGAAGTCCGATCTAAACCGGGACTACGTTCAAATGAACAAGACTTCCTTCGCTGATTATGGGAGGATATCGCAGGCCAACTAGAATGAGTTCGTCGCCAAGATGACAACACCAGAGGCATTGGCGATGAGGGAAAACATGTCAGACCTTGCAAAGAAAAACAAATATCCGCACAGATTGGGATCGAGCGGATACCCTAACCCTAAACCCTAAACCCATTCTGGTAGACCCCTTACAAGAATGGAGCAAGAACTGGGTATGGGCGCGAAGCACAGTGCAGGTCTCAAAGGAGGGCAAAATCATGTTCGAGGATCTTGAGATCGAGCAGGTAACCACCAATTTGCACTAGATCACCGAGAAGAAAAAATCAAGTCAGTTCGTCGCAAGAAAGGAGAATGACCAACTTACTGTTGAATTGGGGAACCCCGAACACTCCGAACGGGTCATAGGTATGTCCTCAAATAAGAGTTAGAAGACAAGGTTTCCACGGGAAGCGATGAGTTATAAGAGGTGCGACAAATACAAAGAGAAGATGGAAGATAAAATTTTCCAACAAGTGAAGGACCATTTCTACTCTCTAGCGGCTAAAAACCCCATTGCCTTTCCAAGGTTATTCCCTGAAAGCCACCAAACTGCCCAAGTTCCACATCAAATTACTTAAATGCCAAGCAGTGTCAGTTCAGTAGAAACAACCTCTTACCTTGTGGATGGTATAACTGGACCAACTTCGTGCAGACTCATCGTACTCATCGGTAGGGCTGGGAAGACAAAAGAGGTAGCAACGGGCTTAGCAATACCTGGCCGACAATTTCACAACATGCCCATTTCGGAGGACTATGCAAGGGTGCAAGTGGCTAACGTCCATAACAAGCATAACGCGTTGGAGCTAGATATCCCTGCACCGGAGGGGATCAAGCTTCTTGGTGATGCAGTAAATCAGTTTATCTTTTTTTGAAGGCATCATCTAGACATCATCCTTACTGGACAGTCACTTTCAACCCCAGCTCCATCAGAACCCATGACAGCTGTCGCTCCAACACCATCTTCCCCACCAGGATCGCCTTCCCCCCAACCTTCCCCACCTCCGATTAGGTCATCTTCACCACCTCCGATTAGGTCACCACCTCGTCTACCTTCTCCACATCCATCCCCAACTCCAGTGAGGTCAACACCTCATCTACCTTCTCCACCACCTTTTCCAACTCCAGTGAGATCACCACCTGCATCTCCTGCTCAAGTGTCGGCTCCCCGTCCGCCCACAGTTCAACCATCTGCACCTACGCCGCAATCTGCTCTTATCAAACAAGTCCTTCCACCCCAAGTAACTACATCTAGCCCCAAGTCTATTACCTTGGAACCTCGTCAGCTGATACCAAAGTTGGTTTCCACATACAACCCAAAGAAAATGGATCCAGATAAGAAGAGGTTCATGTTTTCGGCCTTCAAGGGGACAGGATTATCAAGTAAGGGCAAGGGTAAGAGCACAGAAGTTGTTGATGAGCTATCAAAATCGCAGAAGTCAGTACTAGCCACTCAAGACGAATTGCAATCTTGGGTATCTGCAGATATGCCCGAGGAATATGAATATGGCAAGTCTTTCTTACCCACGTACCTTTTGAACGAACTACCATGGCAAATGAGGGTGATGCATGAATGGTACCTCAAGGCAGCTAGAAAGAGCCTCAAATTCATGAGTGGACCCAACGGGATATTCCTAATCGATTTTCGTGACCTACACGCCTTCTTCAAGCTAGATAAGATGGACGTGAATCTCGTTGTCACGTCTTGCCTGTAAGTCTTAACTCTTTTACGTTCTACGTAAATGTCTGAAACAAAACATCCATTTCATTAAAGTTTCATTGTACAGGTCCCAATTTCACGAAGCAGATAGAATAGGGACACCAGTTGGCTACATCGACCCAACTAGGGTTTGCAAAACACAACACGACATACAAATGTGTGCCGATACCCCAAAATTAGCGAATAAGACACCCGAGGAAAACATAGAATATATAAACAATTTGCACAAGCGCAAGAAGCTGGAGGTAGCAACATACTTGGCGCTAGCAATGTTGACGCACGTCGACAAAAATGTCTTAATGGTCTCTTACATGTTCATGTAAGCATCCGCTCATAAATCTGAGTTTTTTTTGCAGTAGTACATAATTTTAAGCAATTGATTTTGAACTATTCATCTTTTTTGTTTGCAGTGACCACTATATATTATTCCTGGTATATATGAAGGACCAATTGATCATAGCGTGTGACCCAGCACACTACAAGAAGGAAACATTTATGGAGTTTCTCACTGTTCTAAATTTGTAAGTAATAAAATAACCCATATGCACATAATTGCTAGTTTAAAATTTCTATGTGACTACAACAATTGTTTTCTCCGAACAATGCACACAAGTACTACCGAAGAAAAGACGGGCCAGTAAAAGATCGGAAAAAGGTTAAGCTAACCATCAAGACAGGTTGGTCGGTACTAACATATACCATCAATACAAATTCTCTTACAATCTTTATTTGTTTATATTGACCGATCTTTTATTATTATGTTCGTTGTGTTTCAAACAACCACCGAGAACTAACCTATGTGGATATTACGTGTGCGAGATGCTTAGGGTCAACGGGAGGTACACAACAACCAGTGACCGCGTAAATCCAAATATTGTTCTCCATATATACAGAGTAGCAAATCGGATCCCGCAAATCGAGATTCTAACATTTATTGCTTTCTTTGTCCACAGATCCCTGAAATCCCATCTGTAGCAAATCGGATCGACGACAAAACTATAAGGAACTTGTGCACTGACCTTTGCCACTTCCTCCATCGTGATGTCTGCAATGCACTTGTGCTATTCTACGATAAAGAAAGTCAACTTGCATTAAATAGACAAATTCAAAGAATATTTACTTGTCAATGTAAGATTGTAGTAAAAACGATAACTCGGTTTGCTCCTATGCATAGCATTCCAAATTTTGATCATGAATCGCAGGAAATATTATATTACATACAAAACACGATCTTCCCAAACGACCAGTATAGAAAAATGATATACCTGAAAAATCTATTTTCACATGCGACCCACTTAACTTGGTCATATGCGAAAATATATCTTTGCATGTAGCTATGTTAAGCGGGCCACATGCAAAGATCGATTATCACATGCGGCTGCCTTAAGTGGCTCGCATGTGAAGATTGGTTTTCACATGCGGCTGTGCCGGCCGCATGCGAAAATGATGATTTTCATAAACTTTTTTGTGTATGTGGGCCGGCCAACCATATGCGAAAACCGATTCTCATCGTTTGTAAAAACCATTTCTGTAGCAGTGACTACTCCAGTTTACCACCTTTATCTTATATATAGCCAAAATTTCTTATATATATTACCCTAGCTAAATTTCATAAAACCCTATCTATTATGATCTAAGTTACAACAAACTACGAAAACTTTGGCACGTGACACAAAACCTCAAGTATTATAGTTTTAATGTTTTACAAAACTACACCATTAACCATTTTGACATACACCTGTATCAAAACTTAAAAAAACGGATGTAACATTTATATATAGATAAAATACTTATAAATTTGAGATATGATTGCAGAACTTAAAAGCATCGTAGATCAAAATCAAAAATAATCAATAGTGTGGTTGCGTGAAATTTTAGGATTATAATACCTATGGTTATATATATATCATGTGTTAAAGTTTCTATGATTTTATATCACTTAAAACATATATAATACGTGAGGTTTTATAAAATTCACACTATGAGACGGAAGAAGGAGAGGACTTACTAAGTTGTCGTAAGATACATATTTTATTTATGGCTCGATGGATGGATCGGATGGAGTGGGTGGATCGCAGCTAGTAATCCAGCTACGTACGTAAGAAAATCCAAGACACAAGCCATGTTTTGCGGCGCTTAGCTTGCTGTCTCTTCGGTCTGCCAGTGGCTCTGCTTGCCTCTAGCCAGAGCGCTAGCTCTTCAATATTCTCAACAAATACTACTATTTTGTCAACCCGCGCATGCCGTTGAAACTCTTGTCCTTCGCTAAAACTACACGACAGCATTCAATATATATCTCGTTCATCTTAATTCTTTAGTTTAACATGGGTAGTTTCAACCCTTCATCTTAGCATTAAATATACTGTCACATAAATAAACAACTAAGCATGTGTTTGGTTCAAGGGATAAAATGGATCGGATTGGGTCGAATTCACTTTTTAGGGTGTTTGGTTTGGGATAGGTGTGATGGGATGATCCCTGAAAAAAATATTCTTTTGAGATCCGGATTAGACTGGTCCCTCAAAAACTGATAGTCCAATCCATCTCACTTTTCTTTGTGTCAGGGTCATTCCCTCAAAACTAGAATCATCTCATCTCTCATGCCAAATGGACAGTGGGAACGATTCCATCCTATAAATAAAAATGAGTCCAACCCATTCTCTCTCACCTCTAAACCAAACATATGCTAAAATGACAAAAGAGTTAATGAAAGACGAAAAAAGATAACAAAACCATTTTTTATGTAAGAAATCAACTTTACACAAGAACCAAAAATAAAAAAAGAGGATATGAGGATAAAAGAAAAAAGAGAAGTAATTAGATGAGAATTTATTTTGAAGACACTATTCATTGAATTCATTGAGTACATATAGTTTTTGCAGTGTCTATAACATGGCAAGTACGAAAACTTTTGGTTGAAATTGCCCTAATTTGATCCTGCTACACACGATAGAGACCTTAATTAATTAGCTTGGCGTTAGGCTAGCTAGCCAACCATGCATGAACAACAGGATGGGGGATGTTGATGATCACAGACGACGATGCATATATATAGCCAACTTGGCTAAAAATCACTAGTATAGAATGAGTTTTTGCAAACGGGCGAATAAAATTTTTGCATGCGGTTGGGTCAGCCGCATGCGCGAAATCGTCTGCAAAAATCACCATCTTCCTATGCGGCCAAGGCACCCGCATGCGAAAATCCGATTTTCGCATGCGGGCGCTTAAGCCGACCGCATGCAAAGAGAAAATATCACGAAAAAAAATAAAATTCCAAAAAAAAACAAACCCTAGCCGCAAGCGGCGGCATCGCCGCCCGAGCTCGCCGGCCGCTTCCGCGCCACCTGCCCCCGCTGCTGGCCGCCGCCATCCGCTCCCGCCACTGGCCGTCGCCGCCGGATCCGGGCGGGACGAGGCCCGCCGCCGCCGGATCCGGGCGGGATCCGCCCACTCGTCGTCGTCATCGGGGTTGCCGCCCACCGCCAGACGCCGCGTGACCGGCGCTAGATCCACGCCGCTGCGGCCGCCGGCCGTCACGGGGTAGCGCCGTGCCCGCTGCCGTCGCCGCCTGCCGCTGCCCGCCGTCGCCGTCGCCGAGCGTCGTGCTCCTCCGTAGGGCGGCGGATCCGGTCCTCCCGAGGACGGTGCCGTCGGATCCGCCGCCGTAGGCCATCGCCGTGCCCGCCGCTCGCCGCCGAGAGCCCCTAGGGCAGCGGATCCGGCTTTCCCGAGGACGGCGCCGCCGGATCCGCCGCCGCTCCCGCTGTCTCGCCATTGCCCGCCGCCTCCTTGATGTCCCGCCCGCTCCCTCCTAGCTGCCGCCGCTGCCGCGCCTTCTTGAGGCCGCCGCCGCCGCTCCCGCCGTCGCCCACCGCCTCCTGCAGCCGCCCAAGTGAGGGAGAGAGAGAGAGAGGACTCCACTGCGGTGAGGAGGGGGAGCGGTGGTGAGGAGGGGGAGCGGTGGTGAGGAGGGGGAGCGACGGTGAGAGAGAGGAGATAATAAGTGAGAGGAGAGGAAGAGAAGATAAGGTTAGGTGTAGGAAGAGGACCATTTTTACATGCGGGCCACTTAACCGCCCGTATGGAAAAATAGATTTTCCCATACGGGCCTCTTAAGAGGGCCGTATGCAAAAATGAGCTCATTTTTGCATGCGGCTCACTTAAGCGCCCGCATGCGAAAATAAAATTTGAAATTTGAAATTTGAAACTAATGTATCTCACTCATACGAACTCCAAATTAGATTATTCTTTTTCCTAAATGTTTCTAAAATCATGCTCTATCATGTTATTGTGTTCTTACTACTATTATTTTGGTCATTTTTTCTTGAGACTTTGTTTTATCAATTAAAAATTTGAATTTCAAAACTTCAAATAATATTTTAAAGCAATAAATGATTTCAGCTGAAAAAGTCATCCACAACAAAGTGGTATAACTCATCAATATCTATAACTTTTATTTTGGTCATTTCTTCATACGACAAAGTTATTTCTAACATTGTTCACAAAATGTACATATCTTATATAGTTTTATAAACTATAGAGAGAGATATGTAAATTTTGTGAAAATATTACGATCACTTTGTCGGATGAAGAAATGACTAAAATAGAAGTTATAGATCTTGATGAGTTATACAACTTTGTTGTGGATGACTTTTTCAGCTGAAATCATTTATTGCTTCAAAATATTATTTGAAGTTTTGAAATTCAAATTTTTAATTGATAAAACAAAGTCTCAAGAAAAAATGACCAAAATAATAGCAGTAAGAACACAATAACATGATAGAGCATGATTTTAGAAACATTTAGGAAAAAGAATCATCTAAATTGGAGTTCGTATGAGTGAGATACACTAGTTTCAAATTTCAAATTTCAAATTTTATTTTCGCATGCGGGCGCTTAAGTGAGCCGCATGCAAAAATGAGCTCATTTTTGCATACGGCCCTCTTAAGAGGCCCGTATGGGAAAATCTATTTTTCTATACGGGCGGTTAAGTAGTCCGCATGTGAAAATGACCCTCGATTTTTGCAGACGCTATTAGTTATGGTCCGTTTGCAAAAATCATGGGCTCTCGTACAGAAAAATCACTTTTGTAGTAGTGAGAATTAATGTAGAACTAAGGGTACTCGATCTTGTCTATACAGATTTGACTTTAGGTTAATCCGGTCGTAATCTCTCGAGTAGTTTTGACAATTTGGCTTTTTTTTTTAGAAATAGCTTCTTTCTTTTAACAATATAGATACTTAATGTAATGTTTTTCTTTTTGAAAACTGGACCATAAACACATAAACGTAACACATTTGACTCCGTGTAAGCTTTATCAGCTAAGGCCATTTTTGTTTAGGTACAGGTTTAATTGTGGGCTTAAACTTTTAAACTAACATTTTAGTTTATACTTCTTCCGGTTTCATAATTCTTTCAAAAATTAAGATTAAACTTTTATAATTTTGACTATCAATAACAGTACAACATATATAGATTTATCTTACAAAGTACTGTAATAAAAAAATATATTTATTTATTATATAGATCACAATTAAAATACATAGCCAAAGATATATTTTAGAGAACGTTCTCCGATTTTATATAAATCATACTTTCTCCGATTTTATAATTCTTACTATTTTACAGTTATTTTTTATAGTAACATATGAATATATTATTAGAAAAAACATTTTTATAGTAACTTATGAATATATTATTAGAAAAAACAATCAATAATCAAACATTTGCATTGTGCATACAAGTCACTTAGAAAAATATAGAATTGATGGATGGGTTATTTCAGCAAATATGATCACATGGGAATCACCGATAATGTGGTGGTAGAATTGCGGATCTGCCACCCATCATCCACAAGGATTAAATCTCAACACTCATAAATATGACTACATAAGTTTATATCTTTCAGTAGGATATCTACAGTTAGCTCAGGGATTTACCGCTGACCCCAAGCTATCTCTTTTAGTGTGTGCTAGAAGGCCTATTCTCAAGTGTATGAGTGTGGTATGCATTCATAGTGATGTAATGACGTCTGTGTTTATGCGTCCTCCATGTAATCCGAGGAAAAGAAAAGGAAATAAGATTATTCTCGTCGCAAGAAAAGAACAGATTTACCGTGCCGTCGATCGTTCTATTTTGATGCAAAACTAAAAGACCGTTTCCTTTGTTGTTTACTTGTTTTTAACTGACCGGTGCCGGTAAAAAGGGAAACAAATTACCCCAACTGCCGCAGCTGCGGCGGTCAAACCCCCGAGCCCGCCGCCTCGCCGACCTCCCCTCCGCCGGCGGCGGCAGCGGCGGCGGCGCCGGTGAAACTAACCCGAGGGGCAAACCCGTCTTTTTCACCGCAGTATAAAATACGCGAGGATGCGTGCGTCCGTACGTATACTTGTGCGTATAGAGTATATATATGTCTCTCTCTCTCTCCCCATCGATCTCTCCTCTCCCCAAAGCTCACTGCCTCGCTCACCGCGCCGCGCCCCGCGCGACGCGCGCCGGCAAGCCAGCCATGAGGAGCCCCAGGAGGCGACGCGTCCACCCGAAGGCGACGGAGCCGTCGTGTTCCGCCATGGCGAGCGGGGCAGGCGAGGCGGTGAGCCCTCACTCGCCGGCGGCGAAGAAGCCGGTGGCGCTTGGCGACGACGCCGACGTGTTCGACCGGCTCCCGGACGACATCGTCCTCGTCGTGCTCTCCAGGCTCTCCGCCAACGCCGCGTCCCCCGCCGACATCGCCTCGGCGGCGCTGACGTGCGTAGCTGCTGCTCTGTTTCTTTCTCGGGTTGCTCTGTTTCTGGCGGTGTCGTCGTCGTCGTGGCGAGATTTCTCATGGGTGTTTGGTGTCTATGGGCGCGCGCAGGTGTAGGAGGTTCCGGGAGCTCGCAGCGCACCCGGCGGTGCTGTCGCGCGCTTCGGCGGCGGCCGTCACCGTGAGGTGGGGCGCGTGGTCGGAGGCGGCGCACCGGTTCTTGCGGCGGTGCGCGGCCGCCGGCAGCCTCCACGCCTGCTACTTCCTCGGCATGGTGAGTGACCCATCTCCCCTGCTCTGCTTCTTTGCTCTGTTTTTTTCTTGGCGATCTCTTCGGCTCACGATGGCTTTCGATGGCGATGGCGGTGAAGGTGAGGTTCTACTGCCTCGGGAGCAGGGCTACGGGGGTGGCGTTGCTGGGGCGCGCGGCGGGCGGCGGCCACGCGCCGGCGCTGTACGCGCTCGCGGTGGTGCAGTTCAACGGCAGCGGCGGCGGCAAGGCGGACAAAGACCCGCGCGTGGGCGTCGCGCTGTGCGCCCGCGCCGCGTGGCTCGGCCACACCCCGGCGCCTCCGCGAGCTCGGCCACTGCCTCCAGGACGGCTACGGCGCCCGCCGCGACGCCCCCGCCGGACGCCGCCTCCTCCTCCACGCCGCCGCGCGCGAGCACCTCTCCTGGAAGCAGCACAAGTACAGACACCACGACGGCCACGACGACGGCAGCGCCGCCGAGGACGCGGCGAGCCGGTTCATGGTCGACTGGTGGGAGTCGCACCGCACCAAGACAGTGGCGCGGGGATGCCTCCCTGGCGACGGCGAACACGACGGCGACGACGGCGCTGACACCGACCTGCGGCTCTGCTCGCACGCGCGGTGCGGGCGGCGGGAGACGCGGCGGCACGAGTTCCGGCGGTGCTCGGTGTGCGGCGCCGCCAACTACTGCTCGCGCGCGTGCCAGGCGCTCGACTGGAAGCGCGCCCACCGCGCCCAGTGCGCCGCCGCGCGCTGGTTCGCCGCGGCCGCCGCGCACTGAGCGCGACACGTCGCGCATCCATGTACATACCTACCCCTGTACACACTAGTAGTCTCATACTAGCTCAAATCACCAGTGTAAATACGAGGTTTTAATACTTCAATTAATTAGTGAGGGATAATGACTAGTTAGCCACTTAATCATCCAAACCTTATATATTCCTGTACTATTAGTTTTTGCTTAATAATTAATTAGTCGCTCTGGTTAGTGGTTAGGGATAGTGATTAGTGAGCTGTTTTAGATGTTAATGATGATGGTTTGTTATGTAGAGTGAGCTAGCTGTTTTAGATGTTAGGCAATGCATGCCATCGGCGTGTGTAGGGGTTTTTTCTTGTAAAGGAGAAGAAAAAGGTTTGTGTGTTGCATTTGCAAATGGTTTTCTTGTAGTGTGCATAAGAGGCTTTTTTTTTTGTCAAGGACCAACCTATGTTTGTGTCTCTTTCCAGTAGACTTGGATTAGATTTGTTGTCGTCTTTCCGTAATTAGTTTAATGTTGCCCTATATAATTAATAAGAACTTTAGTTTGTGTATCATAGATTTCTATAGGGTTATATAACAGTGACATCAAAATTTAATATTCATAGGTGCGGAGCATGTAGGAACATGTGTATTAATCCGTAAAATGTGCGAAAAATATGACCATATGTGCACGGCACAAGAAACAGAAGTTTAAAAAAATAAACACAAGAGAAAAATTAAAGAAAATTTAATTACAAATAATCGATTGACTATATGGTCTTTTTTTTATATACACATGGTCAAGTAATGCTTCATATTTTTTCCGCTAAGAACGCATTTTTATCACATTCATGAACATATTGCCAATGTTTTTAAGGACGCAAATGTACAAATCTAAAGATAAAAATTCTAACTATTGCACAATATAAAGTCATGCTTGACTCCTTGGCATGTAGTGTCATTTCCCAATTTGAGCTCGAAGCTTGTCGAATAGCAAATCTTTTTTCTGACACTACTATAAAATCCCTCGTAGTATCGGCTCATATATGCCGATTCATTTAAATCTTCGCACAACCCTTCCCCTCCCTCTCCGCTTGTGCCTGGCCTTCCTTCTCCCTCTCTGTTTGTTGTCCCTCCTCCTTCCCGGCGGCGCCCTTTCCTCCTCACCGCCTCCGAGCTCTCTCCCCAGCTGCGCCGGATCCGGACGCCTGGAGGTCGGGGGCCATTGGATCTGGGCGCCTTGAGGTCGGGGCTCGCCGAATCCAGCCACCTTCGACCTCACACGCGCTCGGGGGCTTCAATCCGGAGGCGCTCGAGTTCTAGACCAAGATCACCCGCCACTCCAGCCTTGGCGACCGGACGTACCTGTCACTGGGGATCCAGGCGTGGCCGCCGCGGCTATCCATGGCGGAGTTGCGCGCCGAGGCAAAGGCCATCATGTTCAGTTGTCTCGACAAGGTGTTTGCTGCCACGGGCATTGACCCGAGCCACGACGTGGGCATCCTCGACATCTATAATCTCTATAGGTGTCGGTTCTAAAACCGGCATATATGCGGTTGGGCAAAGATGCCGCTAAATTGATATCGGCTGAAAAACCAACACTTATGGTGGGTTCTCAACTGGTATCAATAGGGGTCCTGTACTAGTGTGAGTTTCAATAAGTGTTTGTTGTATAAAGCCGTTTTTTCAGTTTGAAATTTTTATTTCCCATGTAAGTATAGCAAATTAACTCTTGAGTTGAAACAGGGATATACAAATAATATATATGTTTTTAACTCCAAGTTGTGTTTTTGGAATTTCCTATATGCAAGTTTGCATTGAACCTTTCTAACTGAAAGTTTCAGGTTTCTTATGCTGAAAATGTCTGAGATCCTTGTATTTGCCTTTGAGATGAAAACTTCTCATGTTCTATATGTAAAATTGTAAATATATGTTTGTAGCAGCTACGTTTCGTTAATCGTGTTTAGCTCAACTTCATGTACACACTCTAATTGTAAATTAACTGTGGGGCTCATCCACAACTCTTCATGTAAGTTTGATTTATTGACTTACTTTTTGTCTGATATGAATTTCGATGTACTAATTGGACAATCCTATATATGCCTAACTAGCTCCTTCCTGCTTTGTTATATATACATGGGCACAAAGTAGCCTCTTGTTCTGTCTGAAAACCATGGATGCAGAACTGCAGATGCATGGAATGCCTGTTTGGCTAAGGAAACACCTTTGTTAAAACAGAGAATGAGCATCTGATTCTTTAAAAAAGTGTGACTCTTCTCATTTTCTTTTGTGTGTGTATTTGGTGAAAGCAACAAATCTATTTCTTACATAGTACTATATATGTTTTTTTCTCTCTCTAGATTTCTCTCTTAACAGGGAATAATTCCTCACTTTTGAGGCTGTATCTTCACCATTAATTCTTGACGATAAAGAACTTGGTCCGGTTCTCGCGTGTAGGTGTAGCCATGGAAAGATTCTGATCCAGATGTTATATGCTCTAAAGATGTTTTGCTTCTCTGCAGCTGATCTGAATAGTGAAGAAATTAATGGTATTGGGAGAACTGTTTATAAAAATGCAAAGTGGTTACTATGTACATGTCCAATAACCTATAGGCTCGACCATATTGCAAGAATATCATAATATTCTTGCACAAGAACAAGCCAATGCAAAAAAAAAAAAAGGAAAAAAAGAGAGTGCTACATCGTATTATTTGTGATTTATATATATATATATATATATATATATATAAAATATAGAACATAAAAAAAACTCTAGTGCTAGATATGACATAATTAACGACCCCGTCAATCCGGTTTCAATTATCACGATGATAAAAAGGTCATTTCCATCAAGCCAAGTCAGCAAAAGCTGAATAAGTGTTATATAGCATGACAAATCATAGGTGGCATGATTAGCCTAAAAAGAATCCTTAAGAATTTTCTGGCCATTCTAAAAGAAAAATGAAGGAACCAAACTATGGTGTCATGAGTATATTATCATCAAGGATCAAATTGGCTAGCTCTTCACCCTCAGGTTAGCCTTAATATCATAACTAGTGTATTAAGTCGCTCATTTGTGCGACTATAGCTATCACGTTACGAATGGTGTGGAAGAAAATATATTAACGATAATATGAAATTAAATAATTAGTTATTCAGAACGTATAAAACATCTGAATTTGTTCGGAACCTAATTAGTTGATATAAATTAAATTAATCACATGGATATACACTTGTATAGATACACAATTTTGAGTATTTTTAGGGTTAGGAATACTCATGTTTAATTAACTATGTAGAATTAAGAGTACTATATTTACACATTTTACTTTGTAATTATCTGAATTTAAAGACGTATTTGTAATATAAATATAAGCAAATGATCGATTTGTACATTATACAATTTACTATATGACTAAGTGCAAAAATAGAATCGCATCTTCTCTCTACACCAAGCTCCATGCGTCCACCTGTAATCACTTTGTCTCCTTATATACACTATGCTTTGATTAGAGTAAGCAAATTATATCTCTATTTGTAAATTGTAATACCTTTCTATCATATCAAGCATGTAGTTCTTATATTGTTTGCTAGAAGGGTTTAGAACACCCTATGTTTTTTTACTGCTACTTGAGTTTCATTCTATGATCAAAATTGATTCTAGTTTTTTTTGTCATTTAGTGAATCCGATGGCTAATATTCATTGGATGATGTAGCACATTCTAGTTGCATGTTGGGTTTTATTTTTCATTAGTTAAGATAAGATATGGTAGACTGTAAATAAAGTTTAGCTTAACCAAGACCTAATTAATTAACTTTAGGGGTGGTTTGAGGACAACCATGTAAAAATCAGGTCCAATTCTACGACACGCTAGGCGACGATCTATATATTCTTCAATAGAACTTTGACTGAAATAAAGCCGTAACAAGCAGAAATGCTATCAGAAGTACACATTTTAGTAACATGTTATAATTCATACAAGGCTGATTACATGGAATAAATTAGTCAGCCCTATCCGCACGCCTTCTAATTCTCCATGTCGACTTGACAACTTGGTCAAGTCGATCATAAACATGGCTTCATATATACATTAGTGATACCATCTAAGTATATTTTTCTAATTTACATACGAACCATTTAGGTCCCCTTTGAACACCACCTATATATATATATATATATATATATATATATATATATATATATATATATATATATATATATTATATATATATATATATGTGATACAAGCCTGGCTTAGGTTAGCCAGTTTTGCTACGAGGAACCGCATGACAAACCAAAGGCTTCTTCATCTCCATGGAAAGACGGAGGCACTCCGTAAGTTTGAGCGGTTGAGCCGGTGACCACTTGTACTCTTGCAACATCCGGCCAAGCCATAGATAGGCAGTGGAGAGACCCATCATCCGTCCAGGGCACACCCGACGACCTGACCCAAACGGTGCCAACCTTAAGTCCGATCCCAATATATTGATATCCTCCTCCATAAACCTCTCGGGTCGAAACACCCATGGGTCACCCCATATGGTCTCGTCATGCGATATGGCCCACATGTTCACCACCGCCGTGGTCCCGGCGGGTACTAGGTGCTTGCCCACGTAGGTATCACGCACCGCCAAGCGGGCCCACGAGAGAAGTGGGCCCGGTGGGTGCATGCGGAGGGTTTCCTTGATGACGCAATGGAGGAAGCGGAGGTTGGGGATGTCTGAGTCGGTCATGGGCCGGTGGCCCACCACTCTATCTAGTTCTTCTTGGACCTTGGATTGGATGTCCGGGTGGAGTACCATCCGGGCCATGGCCCATTCCAGGAGTATTGCAACCACATCTGTCCCACGAAAGATCATCTCCTACACATGCAAATGGACAAGACCAAACATTAGAAAGTGTGGTGTTTTTCCTACCTGAAGAAACGACGTGTCTTTTGTTTATTTTGCTATTAGTGTTGAAAGTAGAAACATCATAAAGGGACATATTAGAGTGGTACTCTGTCTGTCACTTCATTTCCCTCGTATCTTGTCCATGTCTCGATCAATAATTGGCCGAATGAATTTGCTCCTAATAATTAGGAGCTTCTGCGAGATGACCCACCCATTATTTTTGCCTTTCGAGGTGTGAGTCAATTGATCTCACGTACTATTAGTTATTGCAAAACAGTCCAGTTTATATAAAAACTTGCATGAAAGTGCGTATGAATTTAGGTCATAATACAAGCACTCCTTCCGTTCTAAAATATAGCAACCTAAAACCGGGTTAGATATATTCTAGCTAATACTACGAGGCTATATATATTTTGGGAGGGAGGGAGTAATCAATAACGACCAATGAAGAATAAAATATATTGATTAATTATCGAATCCAAAAAATTTTGTATTATGTAAAATAAAAGGACCATGATAATATATAGGAGTACCAACAAAATCCAGCATGACTAGCTTAAACTAACTTTATTGTACTGATTAATTTATTAACGTGATTGTACATAAAGTACAATTATGGTACGACTATGCAGATATCCAACTTTATGTATTATTATCACTTACTTATTTGGTGCTCTATCCACTAATTTATGCACCAATTGTTAATAAATTATTATTACACCCCCCAATCCCCCAAAAAAAATTGCCACAGCCACAAAAATTAGTTTAACCCTTTCATGCCAATTTTTGCTACACACATGCACAATAAATTCTCTCTATTTTAAAATATATGACATTGTTACTTTTTTAACATGATATTTGAACATTCTCTTAATTATTACAAAAATTTAGTGCAGATATAAAAAAATATAAGTCATGTCTATAGTGCCTTTATCGATAAAGTAGGTCATAGCAAAAAAAAAGTGATATTTAGATATTTTTTTAATAAGACAAATGGTTGAACATTATATCTAAGATCAACAGCGCCATATATTTAAAAACAAAAACGGAGGTAGTAATTAAGAGAGAGCTAGCAAAAGATAGAGATAACATGTAGCTCACCCAGAGGACAGCAATGACATCAGAGTCCTCAATCCTCTCCTCCTCTGGTATGGAGAGCATGTAGCTAAGAAGATCATCCATCTTGTGCAGGTCTCTCACCTTCTTCCTCTCCTCCATCACCCTCCCAAATTGCTCCCTAACCCTAGATGCCAGCCTCTTACACCTGGGCCCCACCCCATGGAAGTCCAGCAACCCCCATAGACACTGGTACTGTGCACTGCTGTAGTAGTCTCCTAGGTTGAACTTGCCAACCAGCTCATACCCTTCCCTCACCATCTCACCCATGTCACTGATGATGCCGCTGCCATGGCCATGGTTAGCTTGGTGTTCCAGCCCTAGCACGCTTCCCACCATGTTGTCCAGGGAGGCGGCGTGGAGAAGGGCGCGCATGGCGACGTTCCCGGAGGCGCCGGCGGCCGTGTCGCGGGACACGTTCTTGGACGTTCGGTCGGCGACGCGGGCGCGCAGGGAGGCGAGCGCCGCGGCGCGGCGAGGGGAGAGCATGCCGGCGCCCGCCGCGCGGCGGAGGCGGCGCCAGTAGCGGCCGTCGTCGTCGCCGGCCGGGGCGAACCCTACGGCGCGGCGGAACATGAGATCCCGCGCCGCGGCCCTGGCCGGCCTGTCGCAGAACGCGGCGCCGGCGAGGATCTCCCGCGCGGTGTCCGGGTGGCTGCTCACCACCACGGGCGTCGCGCCGAGCGTCAGCGACATCAGGCGCCGCGCGCCGTGCGCGTCGGCCAGCGCGGCGAGGCGGCGGTGCATGAGCGGGCCGGACACCGACGGGAGCGAGCCCAGCAGCGGCCACCCACGCGGCCCGGGAATGGCGGCGCCGCCGCCGCCATTAGCCCGACGTGCATGTCCATGGCGTTTCGCAAGAAGCGGCAAGGCAATGACCGCCATGGCCAGAGAGAGATACAAGAGAGAGAAGAGCAATGGAAGCTGTGAAGAGCTAGGGTTTATGGTGGTGGTGAAGAAGATGATGAGCAAGGAGATGGTGGTGAGTACTTCATTCCTCATGGTAAGCTAGCTAGGGGAAGAAGAAGAAGAAGAAGTCAAGCTATAGTAATTAGCTAGGGTTTAATTCCTCTAACTATAGATAGCTAACCTTAACTAGAGTGAGTAGTAAGTAATGATATTAATTACTAAGGATGAAGCTAATGCTACATAGGAGGGAACAAGCAAGCACAAGAGATTTAGTTGTGTAATGTGTTGGTTAATTTGTTAATTGGTTGGAACTTGGAAGCTAGCTAGAAGTGGGCACAAGGAGCTTGCTTTGCTTGGGACAAATGGGCCTATTTATAGTCAGAGTGAGAGGCTGTGGTTGGTTTGGGTAAAGTTTGTGCATTTTGCTAGTGCTCTATCTTTTAGGGGTTTTATTTTCTAACTAATGGCTGGATATGGGCATAGTTAATTGGGCCTATGAGGCTCAACTATTGTGGCAATGGATATGTGTTCAACTATTGTGGCAATGGATATGTGTTTAGGGGAGTGGATGCTAAACAATGTATATTTGTAGTCAAATTTTTTTCATTGCAACTTATAAAAGTTAGATTGGAGCTTACATGTTTGTGGAGTAATTTATCACATATTAGCCTATCTCGTTGAATTTTTTTAATTTTTTCACGATTATTTAGATGACATGCAAACAACGAGAAGATATCCTCTCGAGAGTTTAAAATAGTTTTCTATATGTTTAGCTATAGCTAGTTTTACTACATTGGTATGGCATGGAAGTTATACTGTGAGTAATGACTTAGGTCAGTGCCAGTGTGTGCAAATATAAAAATAAGGTCATATAGGTCGCGACATCTTATCCCAAATGATTTCTCAAATATATACCTCAAAATAAATGTTATATATTACAGATGATTTATGTTGTATTATGCATGAAAAAATGTCTTTGGGAATGTATGGTTGAAAACATTGTGTTTGGATATAGCTTCCACGCGTGGTATATTTCTTTAGTGTTATTTGCTTTGGAAGTAAAATTTACTTTTGGTACATATGTATTCAAGTCTTTTTCTTACTTTTTAAAGGTAGATCGCAGTAGATACCGCACCTACTATAAGTTATTCATGAGTTCTAATCGACTAAGTCGCCTCTTGATTTATTTAATTAACCTCATTATTTAATTCGGTATTATAATAACAAAATGTGTATTGTGTTTTACAGATGACCCAAAAGGTCAATTTTCACATCAATGGTTTAATTAGTTGAAGAATGTACCTTATATGTAATTAAACATTAGTTAGTAACTAATAGCTGCTATTTCATGGTTGACAGCGTATTTTCTAGGCAGTGGCGTATCTAAGGTTTTTATATGGATGGTTCAACTTAAATAATTTTTTAAATATCCTAAATACAACAAAAGTAGAAGTATAAATTGATCAAATGTGCATCATAATATATTAATAAAGGACTTTTTTTCTATTTTTAAAAGTTTCTTTTCACTTATGTATATATATGCATTGGGCTAGGATTACCGATACCATCCCTTGGATCCGAGGTTGCTGCTTAATTATGTAAAGGGTCGTTGGAGGATTCGAGAGAGGTGATTACAACAATATGATGGGCTATGGCCATATGGTAATTAATAAAATGACGAGGTTATACACATAAGGGAGCATCATGACAAGAGGATACCAAGCTGCTTGAGCTGTGGGCAGAACAAAGTATGGTCACATAGAACCCTCCAACTAGAAGTGGTGGAATAGCTAGCTAGAGTGAGGTTGAATCATAGTTCTCATATGTTCTTTTAACTTTTTGGCACCTTTTTTAGTTAAAAGTTGGTTTTTCAATATTTATTTATTTTACTGTTATAATATTATAAACTTAAGTGAATTTATAAAGTTGATGGTCAAAGTTTTAAAACTTTGAGTGAATACTATCCTAAACATCAAATATTTATTATCAGAGATGACACCAAATAATAAGTTATGTGCTTCTAATTTACCCTACTGGTTGCCAACAATCTAGTCATTATGTGCCAATAATTGGCCAGTGTTAGAAGAGTGGTATTGCCACATGGAAGATAATGAAATTATAATTTGATTTTTTTTCTTTTTGCTATTCTGATTATGATATATTACCTTTATACAGCTAAAGATAAATGGATGAGAACCACAAAAGAGGTGAAGCACATCAGAGTCGACAACACTGTTACAGCACTGTAAGTTGCTGCAAAAACTTGGTTGGATTTGTCCGCTACTGATAACGTTGACCTCAAGACATGCAACTTAAACCTTTGGCATCCATGCAAGCGGTCAACTGCGATCAATTCCCCACTGTTGTGCACAACGTTACCGTACATGTAAATGTACATTTCAAAATATATGACGCCGTTGATTTTTCGTACAACGTTTAATCATTCGTCTTATTTAAAAATTTAGTATAAATATATAAAAGTATAATTTAAAATTATATTTTATTTAATGGTAAAACAAGTCACAATAAAATAAATGATATGTATATATATTTTTTGAATAAGACGAATGATCAAACATTATTCGAAAAATCAACGACATTATGTAATTTAAAATGAAGGGAGTATTAGGAAATGATTTTTGAGGTTTAGAGTTTTGACAGTTATTTTAACAGGTATTTTGTAATCGAAATGGTACTTCTTTTTGGTTCTCATAGGAACCTTTGGCACAAACCGTTGTCACGAAGTGACAGTCCATATGTTCTTCCATTTGTTGAGTGGCAGAGATAAGCCTAGGGTAATTAGAGCTGGTCTCCTTAATCCCTTTCAAATTATGTAAGAAGTTTATGAAACATTGAAGACATAACAGAGAGCTTGAGTTCAGCATTAGGCATAGTCAATTTTCATGCCTCTCGGCTGACTCGGCCCTGATTATTAGGGATGGTTTCACAAAAATCAAGTTTTAACAAAAGGAATAAGTATGTGCATGTAAATGAATGATCTCACTAAAAGAATCGTTATACTCCACCGCTCTATGCTCATTCTCAATGTCTTTTGGACCCGCAAACAAAGGCTCAAGATTCAGCTTAAAAGCAACAAAACATTTTTGAGCTTCTTTTTTTAAGAATTAAGCATGCTTTCTCAACTTGCCGTTTGGGAAAGCTTAAAAGCCGCCTTGCCACTGCAAGCCAATCCATACAAATTCTTTTGTTCCGTCTCCTTTGGAACAAATGATTTATGAAGTAAACTTACAGAATTTAAATTATATGAAAAAAAGTTTCCTATTTTAGTCCTTAAAACAGAAGATTGGATCTTGAAAATTCTATAAACTTCCTTTGGATTGACTAATTAAATTGATGTAATGGAAACGTTGGAGGAAAGTTAGCATTGGATCCAATCTTTTGGAAATTTTCCCTCAGTCTCTCTCTCATCTAATTTCATGTTTTCCCTACATTATGCGTATATTCTTCTTATGTTTTAAGATCCGCTATCCTGTATATACATTAATAACAAAATCATGTGTATTTCTTATCCCTATGTTTTATCGTTCATGTGTTTCAAAGGTTTTTTTTTATGTAGGTTTGGACATCAGTTGTTTTTTTTTTAAGGGAGCTCATTTAATTCTCTAAAGAGTAAACTTTATTTTTAAAAAAAACTAGGTTTTAGAGCATCCATGATACAATATCTGGTTTTGCAATTTGTTTCAAAGAAAATTAAATAGGTTTTAACTCCAAAATATTCCATAAAACCATATACTTTTATAGCATCCATTTGGCACTTAGGATAAAAAAAAAGTTACACCCCTGTCTTTAGTTCTGTTCGTTCACTTCAAAGATTTATTTGGTCTCGGACTGTCCATGTACATAAAAGATCACAATCACAAAGTTGTATGGAAATTTAAAAACGATGCACAGAATTCCAAAAAAAAAACTATAACATCATTCAAGTTTTGAAACACTTTGTATGAAATCCCAGACAGACATGTAGCGATGAAAACATAACGAAAATTTTCCGACCGTACTGCTATCATTTCCGTAAAAAAAATAATAAAAAACAATTTCGTTTCCGATTGCTTCTAACTGTTAAATTATTTTAGTATTTCTAATTGCTATCTGCATTTTATTGAAGTTTCCACTAAGAAGTTAAATTCATAAATATGAAAAAATTTTAACCATATCAATACCGTTTCTATAAAAATGATATCGTTTCCATTCCAACCGTTTTCATCCCTACTTTCACACAAAATAACCCTCAGAACCTTAGAATATCTCAGAGATTTTTTCAACAATAAGCTAGTTAGTCATCCATAAAAAACCAAGGATGACAAACATTCGAGCCAGGCTTTTAGTCCAGGACAAGCCAATAAGTTTTTATACATAAGCAACTTAATACATAGGCCTGACCACAGAGGGATCTAAGATGAAGGCGAAGCTCCTAACAAAACAGCCAATTAATATTGTAAATTTGTTGTCGTATAATGTAGGCTGTATTGTCTAAAAACCATGACATATTCAACCTAGAAAGGCTATTAGAAAATATAGAGTGCTGCCAATGATCAAACCAATTGAAACCTAACATCAAAATCAGAGCAATTTCTCAAACCTAGAAAGCAGTTTTCAGCAGAAATGTTCCCTACGGTTGCACTTGCACTGCACCCACCAGGCCACCATACTTGAAATGCTTGTC
Organism: Oryza officinalis; assembly: GCA_008326285.1. Classification (NCBI taxonomy): domain Eukaryota; kingdom Viridiplantae; phylum Streptophyta; class Magnoliopsida; order Poales; family Poaceae; genus Oryza; species Oryza officinalis. Next base: position 21,482,459 of record BDMV01000011.1, on the reverse strand, counting down.
TATTCTAGCAGGGGACAAAGAAAAAAAAATCAGGAAGGAATAGCAAGACAGCAGTGGTATGCTAATATATTAGTGAATTATTATGCAAAGTTGCTCAAAATTCACATGGGTATTATGGCCAAAAATCGCATGCACGCGCGGCACAAAAGGCGGATCAAGAAAAGCTCTAGTTAGTAGGTTAATAGTCAATAGAGCGTGGAAAAGGACCCATCACCCACCACCACCATCACATCTTAGAGCTCCAGGGGACTGCATTTGCAGCAGACACCATCCATCAACCGGGTTTACTCACCAGATTTATCGGTAATCCGGCCTCGGATTTGCCGGGTCGGCCATTACAGTCATGATTAAGGCCCATAAGCATGAAGGAACAATGTGCCACTCCTCCTAGCCGCCCAGCGCGACGAACTCACGGTCGACATCAGAGGCCCCTGGATAAGGTTCAGCCGCCGGCAGAGTACAGCTCATTGCCCAATCTCCGTGGTGAAAAAAGCCTCCCTTGGTTGCATCTACACAAAGTCACCGAAGGTATATCAGTTCTTGTCTCTTGTTTCGTTTCATTTCAAAGAAAGCAGGATTAGCACTGATGGTACTTGCATGACAGAAACAGTTAGGCTAATATCAATCTTATGGAGAATTTGTATCATAGTCTAGTACGACTCCGAGTTCATCGTAGAGGTCAACAATTATTCCATTGACCGTAAATTAATAAAGAGTGCAGGAGATTTTTTTTTTGCAACTCTAAATTGTTATTAGATCCAATGGATCCCCCTACAAAGGAAAAATTTCAGTTGGATCTTGTACTGTCTTCAATAATCGACATTTCATTAACATGAGTGTGGATTACCTGTTCCTGAGCTTGGTTCCAGTCCAGTTCCACGGAGTACAATTAATCATGATGAGATTCACATCTGTGACTGTAGGCAGAAGCAAAAACAACCAAGCGCAGCCACCTTTGGCATGTATGATCCATCTTCTCAACCAAAACAAGATGGTGTATCCTTGAGTAAATCTTGCACCTTGATTGCTGAAAACACTACAGCAGAGGGGAATGATTCAGCTTTCCAGCAGCACCAATAGCAGGTCTTCAGACAAAGGTTTGAAAAGGCAAGGACCGAACGTTGTGAAGATTGTGCCTCAGGTCCTCCTGGTCTTCGCTATGTAGAAATTCCCAGGAGCAATGTCAGTGCGCCGAGTCCCTTTTTGGTAGCCGGGTGTTGCGGTCCTTGTAATGCCCAGCTGCTGTCTTGATTCATGAAAGTCCAATTCGAAATTTGCACCTGTGTCATGAGATGTGACTGCATCAAAGCTGCGTTAACGGCACGCCTCCATGGAAAATCAACAGGGATAGGAATTCCCAACGGAGATTGACTTGCATGGTAGACAACAAAAGCTCACTCCGGAATCTGGTGTCTAGATTATCCTTCAGAAAACCATGGTAACAAACCAAACCTGGTTTCGCTCCAGTTCTATCTAGAATCAACCTGTAGCAGACTGCTTGGCCTGGATCCATCAGATTTAAGACTGTACTCTGTTTTACAATATTGAGTTATGGATTTGTCAAAATGTCAGGTAACATTCCACACACATTGGTCACAAAACATAAATTGATGATGAAAACTGAGGACACCCAAAAGTTAGCTAGCACAACTGTACTACTAAACAATGCCCACCTAGTAAAATCTAATCAAAGACTAGTTTTTTTTTCCAAAAATAAAAAAATCTCAACAATCGAGACGTTGTACAGAGTGATATTGGCTGTAAGTAGCAGGCTGTAACCATCAGATGGCCACAAAATAAGTATCTACTTCATTATTGTCTAGGTGTCCAGCTCTTACATTCATGGATCCATACTTGATGTGACCTATCAATATCAAGGTTATGAATACTGGTTTTGCCAAAAATATCAGAAGCACTGCCAGCACAGTTACTGGCTGGTTACCGGTTTTTACCAGAGAAGTATTCAAATCCAAATTTTTAATTCAAAATCTGATGACTGGTGGCTACCGGCCAGAAGAATTGGGCACGGGTAAAGCACAGTTTTTCATAGATCTGAATGGATATAATACATTAATAAGTGATTAATATATCACAAATTGATCAATATGATCAATATAATCATGCAGAGAATCGAGGAATAACGACAAAGAATATGGGGTGAATGGAATAATGCGAGGTGAGTTTGTTTTTCTTTTTTTACTTTTTTCTGAAGTACAAGAGAGTAGATACGATGCAATTTACAAGTTTAAATTTAAATTATACTGGCCCAGAACCACAGGGATTCCAAACATGACCAAGATAGACACATGTAGGATACGAGAAACGGATGGTGACCAGCTGCCACCAGTAACAGCTTGTTTTATTATACTGGTTAGACTGGAGTGCGCTATGCCAGATTGCATCACCATATACTTCATGCGAATAAAGAATATAAACCCCCATATGAAAAGCAGGCACGATGATTTCACTGATAGCAATCCTTGATAGTGGTCTGATGGACTTCAGCCAACTCCTACTGATCTATATACACTAGGTTAGACTAATTTTGTTCAAGTTTGTGTTGGTCCGTCACACAGGTAAAGTTGTTAGTTGACTGTGTTATGTATTCAAGGATAAAAGGAAAATAAGAAATCATGAAAATACTAATAAAATCAAGGCCAGTACCACTACCAGATGTTGGTCAGTGATCATCGTGCCTGACTTTTACGATAGCCTAATTTGATGTTAACAATTAGTAGTTTCTACCTGTACTTAGTTGCCAATATTGATGGTTTTCAGAATAAAGCTTCAGCTCTCTTTCTTTTCAGAAGAAAAGAATACCTTTGTTACTGAGATAGAACAACCAGTTGTGAGAACTCAAAAACAACAGCAAATGAGGCCTTAAATACCAAATAGATGTTGATTGCTAATTCATAAGTCAGAACTTTGTGCTAAAATACCACAATTCAAACTGCACTGTTTAACTTCCAAATATTTTGTCAAAAATAAATTCTGTCTACCTCAATGGTGTTCTGCCAAGTATTTTCATTTCGAAGTTTAACACCAAAAAAACATGTCAGTATAGATAAGCTTTGCTGTGTGCAATTTATCATGCTCTAACTATTATAGGGGTTTTCATTACTTGTTTTCGTGTAACAGTAATAGTGCAAAGTAGCTTGTCAAGTATTAGTATTTCAATCCAATTAAGAGTTTTGAAAGCCTCGAGTAGGGAAAGACAGTGATCTCCTATCTTCAATTAATTTGCTTGACGAATTATACATCCCAGCAAATAAAACCTATTATGTTAGTATAAATCAGAGATAAATCTTGTAACTAATTGGTGTTCAGATCATTATGCTCCAATTCGAAAAACATTTGTGTGCATCTCTATACAGGATATCTGAAACCATTGCTAGGCTGCCGTGATATAAGAAGCTGCATTAAGTAGATTGAATACAAGTAGACCTAACCTCCATGACAAAAGGTGTGCCCTAGCTAGTGTGGATATTTGGAAAAACAGTAGCTGTCATTAGTAACACACGGAAGTTTATCTCTTAATCAATCTTTGATCCAAAGATAAAAGAAACACAATGGATGTTCACATTAAAGAGTAATCTGGACCAAAATATAAGCAAATTATTCCAGTAACTTCTTTTGGAGTCCATATCACCTCACAGTAAAAGTCAAGGACTCGAGGTTGATTTCTTATGGAACTTAAAAGAATCATTAGAGATAATGGCGAACATGAAAAAGTATGTGCACACGCTTGCTTGACGAATCAATTGTGCAGGCCAAAAGAAACTTTAATCAATCATCATCGTACAAGCCAACGAATTAGTACAAACCTAATTGGCTCTTCTGTCCTCCATTTATTTCATCTTCCACAAGGTGCAAAAGTTGCTTCTCTTTTGCATATAAAAAATTATATATCAAGTAAGATAATTACAAGTATGGTTTTTATATGGACCTAAGAAAGCTAGCTTCTTAGACTCAGAGTGCGCAGTGATGAGCTTTAGCTCTTTATGAACACAGACCCACTCAACAAATGGCTTCCTGTTCTTTTATGTTAAAGTTTGTTGATGAGATTCAATTCCACTAATAGAAAAGTCTAGCCAACTAAGGCCTGTGTGGCTGATACTCTTCCAGCACCACATCACATTATAAGAATAAACAGCAGAAGAATCCAGTGAAAGGACAAACCTTAAAAAATAAATCTACCGTATAATACACCGTTACCACGGCATTGTGCTAAAGGTGAACTTACACCAAGGAGCATCAGACGGAACTGAATAACAATCGTATCATAATGTAATAGTGACAAGCAGTCAATGTTACCTTTGCTTCCAGCAGGACACTGATCATCTGGGGCCCTCACCGACAAGTGATTCACGAGGTCACCGCCACTGCACTCCCACGTGTGAACCTGAAAGGGAAAGAACCAGCTCCACCATTGTGAGAACCACCAACAAAAGGAGATTCTAGGTGTAAATGGATATCCTTTTCCTTTCAAAGGGCTAGGTAGCCCTGCCGTCTCTTGACCAGGCTGTAGCTGACTAGCTGTGGTGGTTGAGTTCAGCACAGCAAGAATGTAAACATGCACACCAGCAATTGAGAGAAGAATCATGTACGAGTCGTGGGGGTACAGTGCTCTACTACTGTTGGTCAATGAACAAATAGGAATGATCTAGTGGTCACTCATCCTGTGAGACATGGAAAATGTAATGCAGCTTGAGACATAATTATACAACCACAGCTACAATCAATGTTCATATAACTATACCTGAGGGCTGAGGCAAATAAGCATTCCGTTCGATACTACTACTACTCCTGATAAAAAATAAAGATATTCGTGGCACGCTTTTCAAACTGCTAAACGGTACGTTTCGTGCAAAAATTTTCTATATGAAAGTTGTTCTAATATATAAGATAAATCCATTTTTTAAGTTTGTAATAATTAAAACTCAATTAATCACACGTTAATATCACCTTGTTTTACATAAAACACTTAATCTTCATCTTTATCTTTATCTTTAGGACTTTCAAACACCACCTTAAGTGACTCACATCCTGCTTTATCCATTTATCACAGTAATAATTCGTCTAGTACAGATTAAGACACTCTCAGATAGCATGGTTAGCATGGTGACAATAGAGATGTACAGACTTGATCCCTTTTCATTCTTAAACATACAACACATTGCAGAATAACTTGTTCATAGCAAAAACTTTACTAGCTCAGATCAGTAATGTGTGCCAAGTAGAAACAAGATCACCTAACTGTAACACCGAAGTTTTCCTCGTTCAAAGCAGTTATTGACTGTAAGAAAACAAAAGGCAGTTAATAACCCGCTGATTGAAATCCATCCACAGATTCCCAAACCCTGACAACAGATATACCAATAAATAAATAAATGTGCTAATGTACTATAATTGTTTTTGTGGTCACATCCCAGGCACAGTACCAGATAACTCAAAACTAAGCAAGAAGCCAAACTCCTAATATAATGGTAGAGATGGGCATTGAATAAAGTATGAGACTCAACCAAAAACTGAAAACCACACTGCTGATAAGCAACTAACTATATTCTGGCATAAAAATTATGTACTGTTTAGATTATACGAAATTTGGAGGTCCGAAGACAAGAAAACTAAGGATCAAACAGTTAGTTATGTGGCATGTGATTGGTATAGAGACCTCACCGTAGTGATTTACTGATAGAAAAGAGAGAACAAATTAAGATAGAACACCAACCAAAAAAGGAAAAAGATAAACAGACCATTAATACATAATAAATCACAGGAAAGAATTAGGCAAGCCAAAGTTGCAAAGGAATTAGAAAGGATTCAATCTTACAAAAATGTGAATCATTTGTTAAAAATATATGTATTGTCAATATGTGCATTGCACACTATGAATGCCTTATATTACATCTGAAAACTTGTAGAAGCACAATGCAGAGAACCTCTGGTTGAAAACCTCCCGATATTCATGAGGGATGAAGGACAACCAACTCTTAAGGAAACAAATATAAAATGTTCTCTTAAAAATTATGTGTTTCAGGCAGTTTTGCGAACACAACTCACTCGGATTGGGAGCCAATGTTTGGCTACTAATCTTATAAAAGGGAACAAAAACAAATGAAAATAGTAAAAATGGCTGTCATGCAAAAGCAAGATTATGCATTCTAATTGGTCTCCACCACTTTCTCCACGTCGATTGACTCCATTAGCCATTTCAAGAGTCCCCTAGGATCATGAGCCTTTCATTCTTTTAGAAACCAAGCCATCCAATAGTGACTATTCTGGTATCAACAGAATGTTACCATGCCTAAAACCTATCCTATAAAATCATCAAATGAAGATCCATCATTAGGGGTGCATGAAGTAGTCTACAATCTGGTCAGGAACAAAACACTAATGGTGGAAGAGGAAACATAACCTAACCACACTTCACACACACAAGCCCATGCTCACCCTGGGACAAAGATAAAAAAATCAACCCCCACTCCCCAGGGCCTAGAGTCCCACAGTCCACAGAGCTCTCCCACCCAATCCTACCATTACTTTTTTTTTGGGCACGGGACAATCCTACCATTAAATAAGCCATCATGCCTTCCACAATCATAAAAATAATCATTTCCAACAGTTTAACAAATGGCAAATGCTTTCCATTGTTTTTTTTAAAAAAAAAGATAAATCTTGAGAAAAAGCATAAGCGGGTTATCAGTTATCGCCTGCTTATGGGAAATACAAGTAAACCAGACTCCATGTGTTTTTGTCAACATCTCCACAGCCTAAAGTAAATGAATGGATGTGTTAGCTGTTACATCCCCAAAATCATATCTTTCAGAGGCAAACCAAATCACGACAATCAGCCTTTCTTTTGATCATATCATACAAACTCAAAAAAACAAAGTTGCAGCACCTCCATAATTGGACTGCAGTAGTTAGCTCCATACCATTGAAGCCGCTGAAATCAGAATAAACAGTCTGTGTTGTGTATTACTGTATTCCAATTCAATTGGAGTCGTACAATTGGCAATATTGTGTAGTTCCTCCTGCAGAGAACAGAGCAATTAGATATTTTGTCATCATCAGTACACAAACCATGTGGAAACCACATGATAACAAAATAAAAGTGCAGCAGAGATTTGAGAACTTATCTGTGCCTCTGTGGTACCATATAATCCTATTATTAGCATTCAAGAATATTGACCATGTTGCAGCACTAGAATCAAAATGAGAGTTGAGACCAAAATAAACTGCAAAAGAAAATTTTCTTATTGATTGTTTTGTCATCTAGAAAAAAATAGTGAAACACTAAACTGAGAATCATGCAAGTTTAATATTTCCATGGAGGAATCATGCAAATGTGGAGTGCTATAGGCCCATTAGCTCAACTAGGCTCTATATCTGGCACATCCATATATCTGTTACACATCAGTGGGCTTGCCAATTTAATCAGGTGACACAAGGACCAATTTGAGGCCCAAATCTAACCCAAGGGTTCAATTTCATCTGGACTTAACATGGCACTCAACTTTTACTAATATACTCAAGTTCAGTCTTATATGAGATGCACAATGTTAACCAGAAGATAAATGATAATATTACAATACGAGATTATCCTGTGCATCGAATGGAGTTGGAGCAACAATATGAGATTAAAGAAAAAATACAGTCAAAATCTTAATGGCAATAAAAAAATGAAAACAAATAGACTAGCCAAAAACTGTAAGCAATGATTGAAGCAAGTTTGGCATGATAGCTATGCTAGTGCTAACCATGGTTCTCAATGAGCAGAAAAGGTCAACCTAACCTCGAATTGGAACTTCTAAAGTTCTAATATGAAAAATGTGCAAAAAACTTTGTCCAACACATTTTGTTGATTTTGCATCACTTAGTTTGCAGAACTATGGCATTTGGGAATGTTTCAATCACATGCTGAGTGATGCAAGAATTTAGCCTAACATTCTTTAACTCTGCTCCTGGAAAACTGAAATGAGCTTACTGTTAGTTTTTACATCAGGGAATGCCATAAACACCTTGTTGTCTCCATAACATTTTCTGTGTTAATCAGTTGTACAATACAAATGGCAACAATAGCTCTAAATGGGTTCACCATAATGGTGCTAGAGGTGACCATGAAAGTGAATTTGTTATGAGTGCAATTTCAATCATAAGTGGATAGATAAAACTGACATGAGAACTTAGCTAGCCCAAGATGGCATGAACCAATTTGAGCAAACCACCCTGATGGCAAAACTAGGCCAATATATCCAGGTTCATTAAGGAAAGCACTAAAACCTGACAGCATGACATGATGAACCCAATTTGACCCAACCATTGACAGCTCTAGTATAAATGAGTCTGTTATTCATTCATGAGGAGTGCTTCTACTTTACAGGGAATACAAAACAGATCACAGCAGGGTTACCAACCAACCAGAATAAAGAGGAAAAACATCAGGCTCAATGTAAAAAATAACTTACCACTAAGACCGACAACTCAATGTTACAAATTAACAACTAGATCTCCTAAAGATGACATAAATGCTTAAATACATAGTATAAGTCAGCACTACTAATAGTCAAAGATGTGGTGAGCATAACTGGAACAGTGCAGGAAAGCATATGTGTATCACTCTTTGGCTTCACATCACTCATATTTTTGTACAGAAAGTGAGAAAACAAATAAGCACAGAACATTGATTTAGAGAGAGATACCATCATGCCCAAGCAATCAGGTATTCCGGTCTTCCAGTAGAACTTTTTGGAGAGATGCTGTTTGACTGATGGGACCAGAAGTAGCTGTTGATATGACCGCATGCATTTTTTAAGGTATACCTTCAACATTCTACCATAGATTCATAGAAGTGGCCAAACATCACATGTCTTACTAGCTATAGTGAGACATGCCAGATCAAAATTACAGGGATTTGATAAGAGGGTAAAACCATTGCATTCCAAATTTATGAGTAAACTGAACTGGGTGCACCTAGACCATATAAAAGCACAAGCTACATGAATGTTCCTTCCGTGCATACCACACATGACACTTCATTATTCAAAGTACAGAATTCAGACCTAGAATCATAAAGACAACAATAGTGAATTCAAAAAGAACCCACAAAGAGACATCACACAGAGTTACTGATACCATTCAAGTCCTCAAATGGCCGCACCATTGCTCTTTCTAGCCAGCTTAGTCCACTCTGTGTGGAACGAACCTGGACGGTCAATGCGCTCATAGGTGTGTGCCCCAAACAAGTCTCTCTGTGCTTGAATCAGATTTGCAGGCAGCCGACTACACCTATAGGTGTCAAAGTATGAAAGGCTAGCAGACATCCCTGGAGTGCTAATCCCAGCCTCCACAGCACGAGCCACAACCCATCGCCATGCATTCTGCCGCTGAACCATCTCCCTTGCAAACTCCCTGTCCACAATCAGATTGGCCAGCTCAGGATTCCTGTCATACGCCTTCTTGATCCTATCAAGAAACTTTGCCCGGATAATGCATCCGCCCTTCCAAATCCTTGCAAGCTCTGCAAGGTTAAGATTCCACCCCTTCTCCACACTCTTTGCTCGCAGAAGGTTCATCCCCTGTGCATAGCTGCAAATCTTTGATGCATACAGAGCTTGCCTCACCCTGTCGACTAGCATCTTCTTATCAACATTAATCGTCTCAAGTAGCCCTGATGGCATTCCCTCCGCCTCTAGAACCCCTGCTGCCGCCACACGCTCGTCCTTCAACCCTGACAAGTACCTCCCATCCAGTGATGCTGCAATCGTGGGTGCAGCAATCGCAAGCTCTGCTGCCTGCTGCACCGTCCACTTCCCGGTTCCCTTCATCCCCGTCTTGTCAAGAATCTTGTCCACCAGTCCGCCACCGCCGCTGCCATCGAGTGGGTCGGCCACCGTGAATATATCAGCGGTAATCTCAACCAAGAAACTCTCCAATTCCCCCTGGTCCCACTCGGCGAAAACATCGGCGATCTCGGAGTTGGACAGCCCACCGACGCGGCGGAGCACGTCGTAGGCCTCGGCGATGAGCTGCATATCGCCGTACTCGATCCCGTTGTGGACCATCTTGACGAAGTTGCCGGCGCCGCCGGGGCCGACGAAGGTGACACAGGCCCCGTCCTCCGTCTGCGCGGCGGCCTTCTCGAGGATGTCCCTGATATTGTTGTACGCATCGACGTGCCCCCCCGGCATCAGCGAGGGCCCGTTCCGCGCGCCCTCCTCCCCGCCGGAGACCCCCATCCCGAGGTAGAGTATCCCGCGCGACGCGGCCTCCTCGATCCGCCGCTCCGTGTTCTGGTACCACTCGTTCCCGCCGTCAACGATGGCGTCCCCGGCGTCGAGGTAGGGGACGAGCGCGTCGATGGTGGCGTCGACGGCGCGCCCCGCCTGGACGAGGAGGACGACGGTGCGGGGCCTGGAGAGGGAGAGGACGAAGCCCCGCGGGTCGCGGTGGCCGAGCACCGGGAGGGCGCCCTCGGCCTCGGCGCGGGACACCGTGGCGTCGACCTTGGCGGCGGTGCGGTTGTAGACGGAGATCGGGAAGCCCTTCTCGGCGATGTTGAGGGCGAGGTTCTGGCCCATGGTGGCGAGCCCCGCGAGGCCGATGCGTGGCGGCGGGGTGGCCCCCGCCGCGGAGGAGGCCGCGGGCGGCGCCGGCGCCGGGGAGGCCATCGGGTTCGGAGGGGCGGCGACGCGACGGCGGCAGCGGCGGTGGCTGAGAAGGCGGGGATGGGGAAGAATGGTGAAGAGATAGAGGAGAGAGGTTGAGGGGATATAGAAATATTGTTTGGGGTTTTGGATGGGGTCCCTTGAGTTTTAGGTAATTTTGAAGTGGACCTTTGTGCAAAACTATTTTTAAGAAAATCATTGTGCACATATCTATTTCTCGTTGGTTGGCCTAATAAGCTACAAGCTACAACAGAAGCCAAAATTTAAATTCTCAAACTTAATTTTGAAGTTGATTTTAAGATATTTTTAATGTACTTTTTCAGCACTAGTTTTAAGTCGTTAAGACTAAATATATAAAAATTTTATTTATAAATTAATTTTTATATCTTAATAAGCCATTTTGACGTATTAAGGAATATGGACAACCGATGAGGCCATTAGTTGGGAGGAGACATTCATGGTATTCATCGAAACAATTATGTTTCGATTTAAACTAGAGATTTAGCTATGACGATAGATCGATAAAATGAGTAAAATGTGTAGTTGTTTATGATGAAGGCAAGGACTTAGGGCTCGAGCCATTTGGCTCGGAATAGAATAATAAGACATGCATTCAATTGCGAAACACACGGTGCTGAGTGCTCATCTAGAATCCAATAACTAACAGCCGTCTTTTGACATACAGTAGCAACAAAGAATATCCCGTGAAATTCTGACGAGTTCAATAAGGCTTAAAGGATCCCTTTAAATTAAAGGATTGAGAGAATGAAAGAATAGAAAAAACATAGGATTTCTTACAGGTATTCTACTATAAAACAAAAAATTGTAAAATGTAGGATAAATACAAAAATGATCGTTTGATTAAACCACAGGAAAAGACATAGAAATTAAATGAGAGAGATAAACTCATAGAAAAATTTTCGTAAGGATGAACCTTATGTTAAAAATCCTCCAAAACTTATATGGATTGAGACATTTCTTAATAGTTTCACAGGATCCAATAGTTTTCAATCCTTTGTTTCAAAAGGTCATATAAAAAAATCCTATAAGATTAGAATCCCACAAAATAAATTTTGTGTTTTTCCTTCAAATCAGGTAAGTTTCTCTTGCATTTCAAAACAAGTTCTTATACGCACTGTAATAAAAAGGTCTCGCAAACATACAAACACAACACAAGCTGCTTTTGGTTACATTTCAGAGAGAGAACCCAAGTAGAGAAACCAGAGAACCCCAGGGTGGTCTCCGCAAAAACGTCTTCCCCGCCTCGTCGTCGGCTTTGCCCGCTGGCTGGCCGCTCCGTGACGGGACGGGGCGGACTCGTCGAGGCGGCCAAAGGGTGGGGTGTTGGGTGGCCCTCGGGTTATTTAGCCCTCCAGCCCCTCAAAAACTCTAATATTATAATTTGTTTTACTATACTACTCGGGCATCGGGAGATCCTCTCTCTGCTGGCCGCTCGGTTTGTCCAAGGGCCGGCATATGATTTAAAATATCTACTGAACACATATGATTTTCCACGCATCTGATCAAAGATATGGGATGTGTTCCGAAAGCCAGGCTGTGGGTAGCAGCAGCCGTAGTTTATCTGCTGCTTGCGGCACTGTTGCCGTTGGCTGCGCCAAAGCTGTAGTTGCCACGGCTGCCGAGGTCTGTTCTTCCAACATATCTGCTCCGCAATATGTTTTTTGTTGCATCAATTATGACACACTATAATAGGACATCGTTGGCTTGCCTTCACTTGCAGCCTGGCAACGTGGTTGCCCTGAAAATTTTTTTTTCTTTTTTTTTTAAAAAAAGACATAGGTTAACGTCAATGTCAAGGTCTCATTTTCAGTCCTTCGCTGCAAGCGCCGCGCCCAGCGCCATTTCCAAGCACACAACTCTAATAACTCTTTCACAAACATCAGAAAAGTGGCAACATATGCTGAAAAACTCCAAATCCACAGGTCAGCATCATCATCTTGTGTTCAAAACATGTGGAAAGAAAAATCTCAGATGGAGACAATTAGGTGTCGTCCAGCAACACAGCACTCCGAAGCTTCACCAAAATGACCAAAATGTGTGTCGTAGTCAGGGTACATGACATCCATCGCGAGGTACACATACGCCCGGTTGGCCTCTTCCAACAGGCTGTGTAGTACTGTCTACTACTCAGAAACAAGCTCCAACATCCACTGGGTCCAAATAAAACGGGGAGCCAGTGTTTTCCTAGGGTTCGGTTGGGTTTTAGATCGGCGGCCACAACAAAAGTACAATCGCGGAAAAATGGAGAACATAGCTATGGATGAACATCCAGCACCACCGTGAAAAAAAAAGTAAGCTAGTGCAATGTTCACGTAAGGTTTTCCTGCTTAGTTTCCTCCAAGCTCATAGCGACTGGGGGTCCAGCTGAGCGACCTGCAAAATGGACGCGAAGTTAGCTCAGTAATCATATGTTTATGTAGTTAGCATATGGACAAAAAAGTGAGCAGCATTGCAAAAAAAAAGGTGGTATATCATGGACACCAGCAGCAATGTTGGCTTTATTTTCTGTGTTCTATCAACAGTACAACATAAAGTACCGGCACCATAATTTTCTAGCAGACGTCCAAGTAAATATTGAAACATGAAAATCATCAATACGAGTGTAAATGCTAGAGGACTACCATCATATTGCCATTTTCATTTCTATCTTCTGGTGAGGATCATAACCGACCAGCTTGAAGTCTGATGCCACGAAAGAATCTATATCCTTCTTCAAAGGGTTAATCTTCAAAATCTGCACCCAGTATTCATATAGATTAAACGGATCTATAGATCTATAGGCATCTCCATTGATAAGGAAGGCAAAGATCACAAAACTCAAGAGCTGTTTCATATCTGAAAATACCATGCTTTTTAATGAAATAAATTGTTGAGAGTTGCTTACTGGAAATGGTTTAGGTAGCTTCTGGATTTGCTCCTCCAGAGCTCGCACATGCGTTGTATAGACATGGGCATCACCAATAACATGCACAAACTCTCCAGGAGAAAGACCTGAATACAGACAAACAATTGACATACCTCAGAATGGAATAAGGATGTTGAGCATCTTCAGATGGTACTGTGTGCATAATGCAGATGTTTCTAACTACTGTTGATTAAATGAAATGGCATTACTTTCTTGCATGAAATAAATGTTCTCATAATACGTCAAAAAGATAATCAAAAGGCAAATCCAATTTATTGTATAGTACAGGAAACAGCATGGTTCATAAAAATTTATATGTAACTGCATAAGAAAAGAATATTGGGAAGTCCTCAGAGAAATGTTTCCTGGCACTTGTTCTGAGAGACAAATATAATTTTACCAAACTTTCATTCAATACAACTACAATGGTAAGTCTCAACAACAAACTCAATAAGGTTAGTCCTTTGGGATTAACCAGAGTCACAGAATAGGGTACAAGATAACATACCACAAACATGAGCAATCATGTATGTCAGAAGAGAGTATGATGCAATGTTGAATGGAACACCAAGTCCCATATCAGCAGAGCGTTGATACATCTGGCACGATAGCTCCCCGCTCTCAACATAAAACTGGAAGAAGAGAGTAATTGTAAGCAAGAAAATATGCTTGTTGCATCTACAAGAAAATATTTGTACATCATTTTACTGTAATTCAGAGACACTTTGTGAGAGAGAGAGAGAGAAAGATTTCAAAGTTTAACATCGCAATGAGGATGCATTATATTATATTGTATTATATCAAGTAAATGGTTCCAATAGCAAGACAATTATTCTCAAATTTTATTAAAGCAAAATAGAGACACTATACTAACTTGTGCAAACATGTGGCAAGGAGGAAGGGCCATCTTCTTGAGATCTGAAGGATTCCACGCGGATAGGATAATTCGCCTATCGTCAGGATTATTCTTGATCTTGTCAATCACATCCATTAGCTGATCAAAGCCTTTACCAGTATAGTCAGCATGCATGTCGGTATATCTGTTACAAATAGTTAAGTCCTTAGAGACGTAGATGGAGAGATAGATCGGTCCATCGATAGGTATCTAGGGGTGAGAAAAAAACTTACTCAGCACCAAAGTGTCGCCATTGAAATCCATAAACTGGACCTAGATCACCTTCCTCCCTATGTGCTAAGCCAACACTAGAACACAGTAAAAAATTGTCAAATGGATCAGAGCACGAGAACCAAGGACAGCGATATCCATTGTTTCTCAAGTAGTGTGGATCCAAGATAAATACCTGTCAAGATACTCTCTCGAAGCATTGCCATCCCAAATATGAATGCCTTTCTCTTGTAAAACCTGAAGGTAGAATAATGTATCATTGTACCAAAGTGATAAGCATGGAAGCTCATGTGAAGAAACTAAAATCTAACAATATTCACTTATGCCTCATCTGCTGCAATAGTTCATGGATACACCCAACAGAACTGACGCAGAAACTAGTTACATATAACAGAATAAGAAAAGAAAACTTTGATTTAAGTAGGACCAACGCTCAAAAATTTGAAAATAAAAGTTTTCCACCCCACAGAAAATATTCATAGAATTGAGGCACTACTGAATGAATAGACCAGACTGCATAGTTAAACAAATATCGCACTGAATTAGAACAATTGGTCATAAGAAATTTTTCCTGGGTGTAAATTACTCTAAGATTATTAGAGCTGCAAAATTACATATTGGAGTTGTTATAGACAAGATAACATCATGGGTTTTATTTGTGCATGGGCATAGGATGAAAAAGAAAACAAGGATCAAGTTTAAAGCTGAGAAGCACTGGTGGCTTGTCTTGATAAGTAATCCAAAGCATTGAGTACAGTATATAGATTGGGTATAGATAGCAACATTTCCAATGAAATATTAAATTTTAAGCAGAAGCACCTTTGCACTTGTCGAGCCACTGATGAACCACAGAAGTTCTTCAACAACACCCCTCCAAAATACCTTCTGTTAAAGAGCAACATGTTATTATATTCCACCAATAAAGAAAAGGAAACCCAACACTTGCATTATACAGTTTAAGAGGGGCTAGTTTCTACATATACATTTTCAAGAAGTTGTGTTACAAAATTGTACTATGCTTCTACAAAATGTGGCACTAAATCTCCAAATCATAAACGAACATCAGTAAAATAGACTACAAAGAAGGCAGCAACCCAGGACACAATGATACAATTAATAGTGTGTTGAAGGATCTGGGGGTGTGGAAACTCAGTAGAAAATAAACATTTTTGTCTCTCATGTACAGAACAATGTCCCAAGTTACAAGTATGAACTCAACACCAACATCACTATGAGCATCTTATTTTTGCCTTAGTAAGGATGACAGCCAGTTACAAAGACTGAACTATTCAGACCATGTAACAATTAGCTATTTTATTGCAAATAATAGGCAAAGAAAAGGTCATACATGATGAAAAAAGATTGAAAGTAAACCAATAAGACACCGTAGCAGCCAATTTGACATGTATTGAAAACTAATTGGTCTCAAGCACTAGGAAGATATCCAAACCAGAGAAACATATAGGTTTCATAACCACAATTTCCCCCCGCATGCTTCTTTTCTAGTAAATCCATCTTTTTATTTAAGGAAACCCATTTCTCATTTCCACAGAATTGCTTGTTCATCATTATCAAAATAAATCAATTAGTTGCAAACTGATGTGCTTTTGTGCAAGACATGCATACCTTTGTTGTCAGCAATGGGAAGCTATTCCTTAAGTTGAACCTCATCTGATGAGCAAAAGAAAGGCATGTTATATTTTCTGTTTATTCAAATTAAAGACAGGTTATTTCTGTTTATTCAAATTAATTATTCACAACATTAAAGAGAAAATACCTGACAACCAAATTTCGATAATGTCCCTGTTCCTGTTCTGTCATTTTTCTGAGCACCACTCCTTATAATATCTTCAACAAGATTGAGATAGTGGTACTCCTCATGGCGGTCAAATATCAACTTAGGGAGAAAAGAGAAATTCTCAGTTTCAAATTTGTCACTCTTGATACCATCATTAGTTGATTCCTTGCCATTTGAGCCATGTGCTTCTGCCATTGTTTTTCTAACCCGAACATAGGTCAAAAAAGAATGCCTAATGTTGCTCTCTACCATGGGCAGAGATGAATACCATGGTTGGAACATCGATAAGTCAATCCGAGGAATGAAAGTGTCACACTCAATGCTTGATTGAATGTCAGTTAAATGGATTGCTTCACATGAAGGTCCATTAAGAGATTCCCTACAGTGAAATTTTACAGATAAAGGTGAATAGAGTTGGGGTAGAGTATATGGAAACAACACAGTTTTCATACTGTATGCTTTGGCAAAAGTTAACAGCTCACCTTAGTACTTGTCCACCCCCTATAACAAAAACTTTCTCAATGGATAAACAGTATGGAGTTGATGATAGCAGTTCCAAGGCAGAGTTCATGCTTCCACAGATAACAACATTTTCGACAGTTGCAAACTCAAAACTACCAGACCTAGTCAATATGATGTTCAAACGACCAGGCAATGGCCTAGCCTTAAGGGGTAAACTCTCCCATGTTTTCCTCCCCATTATAACAGCATTTTTCTTCGCAGGGTCAGCTGTAGTCAGTGTAAGATCCTTGAAAAATTTAAGGTCGCCAAGGAGCTTCCATGGCAAGACCCCATCCTTCCCAATGCCCATGTTGCGAGTAGCAGCAACAACAACCTGATAGTTTCTCTGAGGGCCATTCTGTGAAACACCATTGGAAAGAGTTGTAGCCATGGCTATCAGTTGGGTTTGAATAAAGCAGCAAGACCTTAGTTTTCTGCTGCCCTCCAGAGATTGAGGTCTTCTGAATTGAGAAATGGGTGCACAGCTAATGCTCAAAAATCTGGCAACCTGAATTTCAGAAAGCAACATATAGATGAAAATTCGCTCAGATATTAGAAAATAAATAAATTATAAAAAAGGGTAAGCAGGCTTATAACTATAGATGAGTGCTATAACTTATAAATGAACGAAACATCTAGACAAAACAGGTGTTAAGTTTTATAATAAAGAACTAAACAAAAACAAAAAAAATAAAAAAATAGAGAGGATCCCATGTCAAGGAAAATCATAAAAAGAGAACTATGAGGCGATTTTATCCTATAATTTGTTCCAGAATTTATACAGCACCATCTCTCAAGGCAAGTAACTGCACTTTAATGTAGGGAAAAGCATTGACAAGTAAATTGCTGTCCCTATACAGAGTTTTGGTAGTAGTATATACTTGGCATGCATGTCGAGAAAATCTAGAGATGTATGCTCCTGCTCTGAACACCTCTGCCACTAACATCTGGACCCTGAGCTAAGAATAACAAAAATTACCATAGTTGATGACACAACTTAAGCAGCATGAACCATAGGACTGGTTAAAATAAGAAAAGAGATAAAGCGAAGCAGATCATGATGCGGTGTTACCAAAATGCCGGAACTAAACTATTGCTAGTTAACTACTGGTGAAATACATGCAGTTCAGCCTCTCAGTGGATTTTATCCTGCCATTCCAGCATTCGTGAACATATATACTCTACTGAAAGCAAGATACAGTGAAGGAGTTAAATTTCATACAAAAGCCATTGTTATCAATAAACATCTACAAGATTACTACTGTATTCTTAATGTGTACTTCAAATGCACGAAAAGGAAACTTAGACATAATGAATGATCTTGCACCAAACACCTTTTACCCCTAACAATCTAACATCCGAAATAACGCTTACACCTGCAATGGGTCCGCTATCATCCCTCCAGCAATTGAACACGTATGAACAAGTAAATTGTACGCCGAAGCAAGGCAAACGTTGTGAAATCCGAACTGCACCGATTTGTACGTTCTATCCCAGCAGTATAAACTGATTATGGACTAGGGAAATCTAAGAAATCATCCTACAATTTCCCACGATGATAAATCACCGCCACTGCCACTCCACAAAAAGCTTGACCAGTCATCGGTACATGTGAGTTCATCTGAACCCCCAATTAGCACCGCAACCACGCATGAAAAAAAAACTAGAAGAATGAAGAAACCGGAAGGGTTTATCTAACCAACCCAACTCAAAAGGCAATCCACGGCGCGCACGGCCCGACGAAGCGGCCGCCGCCGGAGGAGCGAGAGGAAGGGAGAGAGGGAGGGCTACGGGAGACGAGCTGCGTACCTTCGGTTCGATTCGATTCGAGCCGAGATGGTGGAGGCCGCGCGGATGAGCCGAGAGGAAGGAGAGGGAGGAGAGGTCGGATGGTGCCCGTCCCCACGCCGTGCGCCTCCCCGGGGCAGTTCGCCGGAGGGCGGCGAGGGAGGAGGCCGGCAGCCGGAGGAGCCGTCCGCCGAGCCGACGGCGCGCTCCGGCAGGAGGGAGAGTAGGGGAGGTGGGTGGAGAGCAGCCGCAGCGAAGGGAGCGCCGCGAGCGCGTCGTCGCCGGCGCGGCCCGGGTGTGCGAGGGTGAACTCGAGGAACGCGACGCAGTCGTGCGGGCCGTGACGGCGGAGCGGGTGGGCGTCGCCGGAGGGAGGGTGCTCGGCCCGGTTCGCCGTCGCGAAGGCGAGCGCCTTGAGCCAGGTGGTCCCCGACTTGGGGTCGCTGGCGAGGAACACGTCGGACGGCCTTGGCTCGAACCGCGCGTGCGCCGCCGCCACTGTTGGAATAGATGGGATAGGCCTAATTTATTCTCAATAAATTCTAATGACCTACAATTAATACTATAAGGATTAATACCATCTTAGTAATTTAAGTGGAGAGATCTTAACTTAAATAAAGAGCTATTAGATATCCCCTATTGATCAGTTGAGGTGGTGGTGGGACTGTCACACGCGCACGTTGAGCCAAGGCGTGTAACGGATGAATCAATTCAATCAGCTCTCAGCGCAATTGAACAGAGACAGATTTCAATATTTGCCACGGACATTCAATACAGATTTCAATAGTTTCTCCTGTAACGTTCAATAGAGATTTGCCTTACTCCTGTAACGGACGAATCAATTCCGACTTGAATCGGATTGATTCAGTTGTTACTGCAGTAACGGAGATTGGTTCTTCTCCCTCTCGCGAATTATAAAAAGCCATCACCGGGACATTTTTTTTGCCACGGACATTCAATCAACGCAATTGAACAGATTTCAATCAGCGAAATTGAACAGATTTCAATAGGGAGAATCAATTCAATCAGCACAATTGAACAGATTTCAATAGGGGCGCTGTTACTCCTATAACGGACGAATCAATCCCGACTTGAATCGGATTGATTCAGTTGTTACTGCAGTAACGGAGATTGATTCTTCTCCCTCTCGCGCACTATAAAAGGCCACCACCGGGACAGACAGAAAGACCGCGTGCTCTTTGTTCATCCTCTCTCTCGCTTTCTCTTCCTCGGGAAACTCTTTGTTCTTCTATTCCTGCGCCAGCCACTGCTTCCTCGGTTCTGATCACCTGCGTGCACGGGTGATCGGGACGAGCAGGCCTCCCAAACTCCATCTGCATGTGTACCTGCACGGGTAGGCGGGTGATCAAGTTTTTGGGGAGTGTTCTCCGGCAAGAATACTCTGCATCGAAAGTCTACTTCCTCTGCATCACTGTCACACCCCGATTTTCGATCGGAATTAAAAATTACCTAATAATACATTTTCCAGAAATTAAATAAAAATCAAAAGCAATTTAAACAAGTGAAATTAGCAAGGAAATCAAAAATTTCCTTTAAAAATCATGGCCGAAAATATTTTTGTAATATTCCCCGTGCCCTAAAGTACTCTCCAAAATTTTTCGTGAATATTTGGAGCTCAAGAAATAATTTTAAAGTCACAAAGATCATTTAATCAATTAAATTAATAGAAAAACAATTTTAAAAACCTTCTTTTTCGTTTTGGGCCGTTTCCGGCCCAAAACCGTCTTCTCCTCCCCGCGGCCCACGCCCTCCCTCCCGCGCCGCCCACGCCCCTTCCCTCCTCGGCCCAAGGCGGCCCAAGCCGCCCGCCTCCGCTCCCTCCTCCTCTGGGCCGGCCCGAGGCCGTGGCCCAAGGCCGCCCGAGAGCCGCTGCCGCCTCCCCGCGCCGCGCGCCCGCTGACGGGTGGGGCCGCGGCCGAGTCGTCTCCGACTCGGCCGGCCGCCGTCGCGCCCGCTCCGCCGCTTTCCCCGGCGGGTTTTCCGTCCGCGCCGCCGAGCCCTAGCCACCCTGCCCCTATTTATTTTCCCCTCCCCCCGAGGCCTCCTCCTTGTTTTCCCCGCCGCCGCCGCCCCCAAAACCCTAACCCTAGCGCCGCCGCCGCTGTCTCCTCCTTCCGTGCCGGTGAGCTCCGCCGCCTCCTTCGTCACCGCCGGTGAGCACCGCCGCCGCCCCTCCTTTCCCCTCTCCCGTGCCGCCGCCGCTCCGCCGCCGAGCCGCCCGCGCCGTCGCCCGGCCGTGCGCCCGTGCGCACGCCGCCGCCGCCGGTGGCAGCACGCCGCCGCACCGCCACCGCCGTGCCCTCACCGGGTCGGCTAGGGTTTCGGCCGAACCCTAGCCGTCCGCCCGGGCCGTAGAGGCCGCTCCGTTCGGCCCACCTCTCTCTCCCGGCCCAGCGGCCGTCGGGCCGATTGGCTCATCTCCCCGCAAAGTCTATTTTGCGTCCCTCTCCCCTTTTCTCAGGCCGGCCCATCACCCCGCTCGGCCTGATTGGCCCACCTCCTCGCGAAAAGTCCACTTCTCGTCCCTCCCAGCCTTTTCTCCTCTATTGGGCCGCCGGCCTATTATCCTTTATCCTTCACACAAAAGTCTACTTTATGTCCCTCGGCCCTTTTAACTTTTCCGAGGAAGTCCAGTTCACCTCCTCAAGTCCAGTTTCACCTCCTTTTTCTCTCCTGTTCGCCGACACTTGTGTCGCCGACTCGTGGACCCCCTTTGTTTACTCCGGTCCACACCCAGACCACGTGGCCGCCCGCGGCTGCCACGTTGGCGTCCACGTCGGCGCTACCTTCTCCTTTTCGTCCGCAGTGGCCGCCACGTCGGTGCCACGTGGTGCTTTTCCACCGTGGACTGTCCGCCCTTGACCCGTTGACACTTGGGACTCGCCGTTCCGGCGCCGTTTCCCTTTGATGATGTCAGCGTAGTCCTTTCCTTTGCAAAATTAATTAATAATTGCGCAATAAATCGATTTAATTTCCAGAAATTCATTTAATGGCTCAAAACTTCTAAAATTCATATCTAATTCATACGAACTCCAAATTGAGCCATTCAACTTGTAAAATTCATCTAAAATTGAGCTCTACATGTTTGTTTACTTTTTATGTACTGTTTACTTGGTTTTTATTAGAGTTTTTCCTCGTTTTGCGTGCCAGCGTGTAGATTCCGCCGTTTCGGAAGTTCGCTCTCGCAAGGAAAATAGTTCGGAAGATTGTTTGAAGAAGCAAGGCAAGTCACACATTCCCCTTGAGCATGTTGTACCTATTTTATGAAATATTTTACGTTTGCAAATAAAGTGCATGTTTTGCTAATTACATAGGAATAGGGTATACCTATCTGTTCGCTTGTGCCATGTTTACTTGTTAACTGTCCTTTGTTAACCTTGGGTGATAATTTGACTAGCGTGAGTCACTTATGTTGACTTTGCTAGAATTATATCTGCTTAGCCATGCTTAATTACCACTAGCTCATTTAATGGGATATTTACATTGTTTACAATTAGCTTCTAAAGAGCGATTCGCTCGGAACACCCGACCAGGTTTTATTGGTCGTAATTATCCAACTAAAATATGACTTAATGGTGGGCTGTGGGGGCATGGTTTTGCTGGTCGCACCCATGGCAATTAAGGACCGGTTCATGGGAAACCCTGGAAGAATAACAGTGCTTACCACAAGCAAGAATGGGCAACTGCTGGACTTGTAGTGTAACTTTTCCCTAGCTGACGTACCGAGGCAAGGGTGGGCGTGATGGAGTTTGGATGGGCCCTGCGACGGTCTATGCGGCTACCGGATTCACCAAGGCACGAGAGGGGGCTGCCCACTGCCTTTTGAGGGGTGGGGGCGAAACCTGAGGTGGGTACGATTGGTTAGGGGGAGTTATGCGAAAGGTCTTGTCACGATTTCCCCCTTTGCAGTATCGTGGCGATACTTCGGGGCATGGTAACATGTGTGGAATCGTGTCTTGTGGGTACAGTTGCGCACCTCTGATCAGAGTAAAACTATTCGAATAGCCGTGCCCGCGGTTATGGGCGATCAACCAGATTCACCGTGATTAGTCCTACATGCTTAATTAATTTGACTTAATGAACTGGTGTAGTTCAGGTGGAATGGTTGGGCCTGTTCAATGTGGTTGTAGCGTTGTTCAGTGGAGATTTAATATTGTCTTAATTAAACAACTATTTTACTGTTTTAAAATATAAAGGTTTTCAACTGCTTTTCTGCAAATAGCCACAAGCCTCCCTTTGACTCCCCTGTGCATGTTTGCATCATTGGTGTGACTTATTGAGTACGGTGGTTGTACTCAATCTTGCTATTTTTCCCCCTTTTCAGAAGTTTAGTACTTCTGAGTTGAAGATGAAGTTAGAGGACCAAGGCTCAGACCCCAGTTGAGTTTGCCTGTGGAGTGGAGCTGAAGCCCCGCTAAGATCGTCTCTTTCCGCTGCTGTTTTCTTTTTGGTGTGAGGACTAAGTGCCTCTGTTGTAAGTATTTATCGCTTTATTTACGTTTGGATCTGTTTATTGATTTGTCGTTTTGTGTACCCTGGTTGATGCCTGGACAGGGACTTAATACACAAAATGGTCTGAAAATTTGGGAAAATTTCCGGGCGTGACAATCACGATGGCTTCCACCGGCACCGACGCTACTGGAGTGAACGGCGGCGCATCAGGAGCAGGAGGGAACGGCGACGCACCAGGAGAAGGGAACGGCGGGCACCAGGAGGGAACAGCAACATCAATGGAGGCAATACTAATGCCTCAACATCCTCTGGAGTGTTTTTCGGGTATGTAACATTTATATCTCTAGTGTTAAACATGTTTGTAGATGATGTTTTTCTTGCTATTAGCATATTCATGTTTATCACCATGCAAGGATCACTATCCTTTGTGAATGTTGTTGATGCTTATATTTTCAAAAGCATGTTCATGTTTAACAACATCACTAGATCATTCAACTATATATATATCATGTGTAGTATCTTATTTTTCTAGATTAAAATATGCCGATTTATGACTAAATTTCTAACAATCCAAAAACTTGATATGTCTTTTTCGGTAGTTGGCTTTGCGGCATCACTAAAACCACATTCAAATTATAAAAGATGGAAAGCACGTGCACTATTGTGGTTGACGGGTATGCAATGCTTCTTTGTTTCATGGGGCAAAGCGTCTGAACTGCCTCTCTCACCTGAGAAGGAGGCTAAGTTTGAGGTGGTGGATTGTCTGTTCCGTGGAACATTGATCAGTGTACTGGCCGACAATATAGTGGACGTGTATATGCACGTGCCTTCAGGGAAGGACATGTGGGATGCGCTTGAGGCCAAGTTCGGAGTATCCGATGCTGGCAGCGAGCTGTATGTCATGGAGTAGTTCTATAACTACAAGATGGTCGATGACCGATCTGTAGTGGAACAAGCTAATGAGATTCAGATGCTAGCAAAGGAACTTGAGAACAACAGCTGTGAGTTGCCGAACAAGTTTGTGACGGGTGGCATTACTGCCAAATTGCCATTTTCTTGGTCGGACTTTGCCACTTCTCTGAAACACAAGAGGCAAGAGTTCAGTGTTACTAATCTCATTGGCTCTTTGGGTGTTGAAGAGAATGCGAGGGCAAAGAACAACCGCGGCAAAAAGGTCGATGGAGGTTCTAGCGCCAATTTGGTGCAGAAGAAAAACCCTCATGCATTTCACAACAACAAGAAAGTCAAACCTGATGTCAAACCCAAGGCAACAACCAAATTTAAGAAGAAAGGCAAGGGAAAGGCGAAGGACGACTGCTTTATGTGCGGTAAGCCTATGCACTGGGCCAAGGATTGTCCTGATCGCAAGGACAAAAAGTCTGCAAACATGGTTGTTAGCGAAGGCGGAGGAACATCGGGGTACGGTAATTTTTTACCTACAGTTCTCTCTATTTTTCACTTACCTGATTAGTGGGTTGATACTGGTGCTAACATTCATGTCTGTGCTGATATTTTCCTGTTTTCTTCTTATCAGGTCGGGAGAGATTCCTCCTTGTTGATGGGAAACGGATCGCTTGCGGCTGTTCATGGTGTTGATACGGTCGATCTGAAGTTTACTTCGGGAAAGAACGTGCAGCATGTCTCTTCAATAAAGAAGAATCTAGTTAGCGGCTCTCTACTGTGTAGAGATGGTTTTAGACTTGTGTTTGAAGCCAATAAATGTATCGTATCTAAATATGGAACTTTTATTGGTAAAGGTTATGACAGTGGAGGCTTGTTCCGCTTTTCTTTAAATGATATGTGTAATAAAGTTGTGAACCATATAAGCAATGATGATAAGTCCAATGTGTGGCATTCGCGACTTTGCCATGTGAATTTTGGTTGTATGATGCATTTAGCTAACATGAGTTTAATCTCGAAATTTACTTTGGTCAAAGTTTCGAAGTGTCATACTTATGTTCAATCGAAACAACCTCGCAAGCCTCACAAGGCATCAGAGGCGAGAAATTTGGCACCTCTAGAACTTGTTCATTCCGATTTGTGCGAAATGAACAGCATGTTGACTAAAGAGGGAAAGAAATACTTCATGACACTTATAGATGATTGCACTAGATTTTGCTATGTGTACTTATTGAAAACAAAGGATGAAGCATTGCATTACTTTAAGATCTATAAGGCTGAGGTAGAAAACCAACTTCAAAGAAAAATCAAACTGTTGAGGTCTGATCGAAGTAGAGAGTATATTTCTAATGAATTTACTTCATTCTGCGAAGAGTTTAGAATTATTCATGAGAGGACACCTCCCTATTCACCCCAGTCAAATGGGGTAGCCGAAAGAAAGAACCACACTCTAACTGAGTTGGTGAATGTCATATTAGATACTGCGGGACTTTCCAAGGAATGGTGAGGTGAGGCTATACTGACTGCGTGTTATGTCCTGAATAAAATTCCTACTAAAAATAAAGAAGTAATCCCATTCGATGAATGGAAAAAGAAAAAGTTAAATCTCTCATACTTGCGCACATGGAGATGTTCGGCTAAGGTAAATGTACCTATAGTTAAAAAGCACAAACTTGGACCAAACACCATAGATTGTGTGTTCCTGGGTTATGCTATCCACAACGTAGGATATAAATTCTTAATTGTAAAAACTGGAGTACCTGACATGAGAGTTGGTATAATTTTTGAGTCCAGAGATGCTACATTTTTTAATAATAAATTTCCCATGAAAAACACACCTAGCACTTCTAATGAAGAACTTATTTTATCCTCTGAATCCTTTGTGCCGATAGAACACAATGATCAAACGCTTGAGGAAAATCCTGAGGAGGATAACATTGTAGCTACTCGAAAGAGTAAGAGACAAAAGACTGCAAAGTCTTTTGGTGAGGACTACATTGTATACCTTGTGGATGACACTCCAAGAACCATAGAAAAGGCATATTTATCTCCTGACGCTGACTATTGAAAGGAAGCAGTACGTAGTGAGATGGACTTGATTATGTCTAATGGTACTTGGGAAGTCATCGAGCGTCCATATGGGTGCAAACCTGTAGAATACAAGTGAGTTATCAAGAAAAAGCTGGCCTGATGGTATGATTGAAAAGTACAAGGCAATACTTGTGGCCAAGGGTTATACCCAAAAGGAAGGCGAGGATTTTTGCGACACTTACTCACCAGTTGCTCGCTTAACCATGATTCGAGTACTACTTGCTCTGGCAACCTCTCATGGTCTTCTCGTCCACCAGATGGATGTTAAGACAACTTTCCTTAATGGAGAATTGGAGGAGAAGATCTACATGGATCAACCAGACAGGTATGTATTAGAAGGTCAAGAGAAAATGGTGTGTAAGCTGTTAAAGTCCTTGTATGGCCTCAAACAAGCACCTAAGCAATGACATGAGAAATTTGACAAAACACTTACATCTATTGCCTTTGTTATGAACGAGGCTGACAAATGTATGTACTATCGCTATGGTGGGGGAGAGGGAGTGATCTTGTGTTTATATGTCGATGACATATTGATCTTTGAGACCAGCCTCAATGTGATTGAGGAGGTCAAGGATTTTTTGTCCAAAAGCTTTGAGATGAAGGTTTGGGAGTGACTGATGTTATTCTTAACATTAAGCTACTGGAGAAGATGAGGGTAAGATTACATTTGTGCAATCTCACTATGTGGATAAGGTCTCGAGTCGCTTTGGATACAGCGACTGCAAGCCAGCTCCTACTACTTATGATCCCAGTGTGCTATTAAGAAAAAATCGAAGAATAGCAAGGGATCAACTGAGATACTCTTAGATCATTGGTTCATTGATGTATTTAGCTAGTGCAACGAGGCCTGACATCTCATTTGCTGTGAGCAAGTTAAGCCGGTTTGTTCCAAATCTGGGAGATGATCACTGACATGCTCTGGAAAGGGTAATGAGCTATCTAGAAAAATACAATGAGCTATGAAATTCACTATGTTGGGTACCCAAAAGTATCAAAGGGCTATAGTGATTCAAACTGAATATCAGATGCTGATGAGATAAAAGCCATAAGTGGATATTTGTTCACACTTGGAGGTGGCATTGTTTCCTGAAAATCTTGCAAGCAGACCATCTTAACGAGGACAACAATGGAAGCAAAACTCACATCATTAGATACTACCACTATTAAGGTCGAGTGGTTTTGTGGGCTCCTGATGGATTTGCTGATGTTTGAAAAACCAGTACCAGCTATCCTGATGAACTGTGATAATCAAACGATGATTATTAAGGTGAATAGTTCGAAGGACAACATGAAGTCATCTAGGCATATAAAGAAAAGACTGAAGTCTGTCAGAAAGCTGAGAAACTCCGGAGTGATAGCATTGGACTATGTCCAGACGGCTAAAAATCTGGTAGACCAGTTCACTAAGGGACTATCACGTAATGTGATAGACAGTGCATCGAGCGAGCTAGGCTTGAGACCCACTTGAAATTACACAATAGTGGTAAACTATCATTTGTGATCGGAGATCCCGTGAATTATGATGGCGAAACAAACTATTGGGTGATTGAGAAGAGAGACCCTTAAATGGGCTCATCTCTGTGACGTACTTCTCTCTTTTTCTGTATGGCAGGATGGCATATACCATAATGTGATCCGAATGACTTTTTCTTAAAGTAGAGATGTTGGCCTACAAAACATCTTAGAAGAAATACACCTATATGAGTCTGACTGCTAGTCATAGTCTATGAGATTTGAGTAATCTCTAGATACTCATGAAAAGACCTGAAGTATGACTTATACGCTCCAAACAGAGAGGATGCAAACGACAACCTAGTATCAGTTAAGGAATTGAGTAAAGCCTGACTACACAAGACTGACAATTCAAGGCATAGTCCATTGTTCAGTTGTGATCCGGTGTAGCTCCTTTTCTAGGTGAAAGTTTAACTTAATAGTCTCCACCGAAACACTGGTATAACAAACAGGTTCAGAATTGAGAGCATTTCCTGTGAGCCATGAAATTTGATGGGGATTGTTGGAATAAATGGGCCAGGCCTAATTTATTCTCAATAAATTTCATTGGCCCACAATTAATGTTATGGGGATTAATACCACCTTAGTAATTTTAGGTGGAGAGATCTCAATTTAAATAAGGAGCTATTAGAGAGCCCCTGTTGACCGGTTGAGGTGGTGGTGGGACTGCCACACGCGTGCGCATACGCCGAGCCAAACCGGGCCGGCACGACCCTTTCTCTCTCGTAATTTTTTGCAACGGACGGGAATTGAATCCAATTCAATCAGCGCAATTGAATAGATTTCAATAGGGGTGCTGTTACTCTTGTAACAGACGAATCAATCCTGACTTGAATCGGATTGATTCAGTTGTTACTGCAGTAACGGAGATTGATTCTTCTCCCTCTCGTGCACTATAAAAGGCCACCACCGGGACAGACAGAAAGACCGCGTGCTCTTTGTTCATCCTCTCTCTCGCTTTCTCTTCCTCGAGAAACTCTGTGTTCTTCTGTTCCTGCGCCAGCCACTTCTTTCCCGGTTTTGATCACCTGCGCGCACGGGTGATCGGGACAAGCAGGCCTCCGAAACTCCATCCCCTGTGTACCTGCACGGGTAGACTGGTGATCAAGTTTTTAGGGAGCGTCCTCCAACATGACTAATCTGCATCGACAGTCTGCTTCCTCTGCATCACGATGGCTTCCACCAGCACCGGTGCTACTGGAGTGAACGGCGACACACCAGGAGCAGGAGGGAACGGTGACGCACCAGGAAGAGGAAACGGCGGTGCTCCAGGAGGGAACGACAATATCAACGGAGGCAATACTAATACCTCAACATTCTCTGGAGCTTTTTTGGGTACGTAGTATTTCTATCTTTAGTGTTAAAGATGTTTGTAGATGATACTTTTCTTGCTATTAGTATATTTATGTTTATCACCATGCTAGGATCACTATCCTTTGTGAATGTTGTTGATGCTTATATTTTCAAAAACATGTTCATGTTTAACACCATCACGAGATCATTTAACTGTATACATGTCATGTGTAGTATCTTATTTTTCTAGATCAGCCATCACGGAGAGGGCATACTTCGGCAGCCAGAAGCCGCCGTACCGCCGCAGCGGGAACGGCTGAAGCATCTAGGCCCCCGTTGTTTGTTTTGGTAATTAATGACAAGCACTAATTGTGGACTAACGATTCTTTTGAGTTACAAATATTTGAGTTAGGATCACACAATATGAGTGCATGGATGATCACCGAGGACGTTTTTCGATGGTGCAAAGCGAAAGGATAGCGGTTTTATTTTAATTGATCGAGGAGTTTGGGCGATGAAATTTGCTAGAATTTATTTATAGCTTTGCCATACTATCAAGGGGGTAATGGCCTAGTCAAAGAGATGATCAAAATGCCACATTAGGTCATTTACACTTAAGTCTTGGTTTGCATCTTTAATTTTCTCCTGTTGACTGTCCCTGGGCGGTCTGACCGAAGTGCTCTATCCGGTCTGACCGGGCCTTTTCGCCGGTCTAACCATGGCACACTAGCCGGTCTGACCGGCCCTTCTTGAAGATCTGACCGGCCAATTGTCGTCGGTCTGACCGGCCGGCTGGAGGCTGGATGGCCGCCTCTGGCCTGGCGATCCAGAGCCGCCAGAACCGCAACCGGTCAGACCGAGCCGATGGCAGTCTGACCGAGCCGTGGGCGGTCTGATCGGCCCCCTAGTCCCAGTGCATTTAATGCAATCCAATGGCTAGTTTTTCAGTCGTTGCGAAGTAGTCCGGTCTGACCGACCACACAATGGCGGTCTGACTAGCAATACACAGAGTTGGTAGATTTCGTCCCCAACGGCTAGTTTTGGGGGTTTGAGGTATAAATACCCCCCATTTGTAGCAAGGGGTTCTCTTGGGACTTGTTTCAATTGGATACACCTCTTGCACTTCTCTCACACTCACTTGAGCCTTTGTTTATCCTTTAGTGTGGTTGAGAGTGGATTAGCCAAGAGTCAAGTGCATTTGCTTTCTTGTTGAGCTAGTGTAGCACTTGATCATCTCCAAGCCGGGTCATCACTTATTACTCTTGGAGGTTGCCGCCTCCTAGACGGCTTATGGAGGTGCTTGCCCGGTGACCTCTCCAAGGAGATTGTGGAGGAGGCCCCGTGCCGATTGTGAGTGGTTTGAAATTCATCACTTTCGAAGTGAAGGAAGAACTACCCTAGTGATCGAGGCTTGGGTAGTACTCTCCGTGGGCCGGCTCCCATCTTGCCCACCCTTTGACGAAGGGGGCGTGCAGTGACTTTGTGGTTGAGCGGTGAAGTTAGGCTCGCCTCAACGGGGATGTAGGAAACCGGCGAGTTTCCGAACCTCGGTGAAAAACTTCTTTGTCTCTTGTCCCTTTATTTATTGCATTTACTTTTGTGAAATTTACATTCCTAGAGGCATACTTGAGTCACTATCACCTTAGGTTTGCAAAACATAACTTAGTTGCTTAATTAGACTTGTCCCTCACCAAGCCTAGCAATTTAGGTTAGTTTTGATTAGGTGTCATTTAATTTTAAATCGTCTATTCACTCCCTTCTAGTCGACATCTTTGATCCTACAACGGCCGGTACCGTGTCTCCAGCGGCAGCGAGGCGGCGAGATTGGCTACGTTGGCTGCGATGGCAGCGGCGGCGGCGTCCTCGCCGTGGATGTCGTCGATGGAGGCGGCCATCGGCTAAGCTAGCGTGCGTGCTTTGCTGCATATGCTAATCGTGTCCATGTTAATTATAGTGGGGTAGCTGCTTTCTGTCTCTGTCACGTTGTCTTTATTTTTTATTTTTTGTTTTTTTCGAATGCGTCACGTTGTCAGTTGTCACGATCTGTTCAGTCTAACTAATACGCCATCAATCAGAGTTAATCTCTAGAAGATTCGGTGATCGAAAAGACGACAATAATAGAGGCACTTTCTCAAGCACTGTTAACTCCAAAAGTAATGCAGGCACGACAGTGGACAGCCACGCAGGCTCATAAAAAATGGTAACAAATGCATTATTCCTCTGATGAAAAGGAAAAAAAGGCATTATTAGCTTTCTTCTCAAATCATGGATCAGCACTAGACTTTTGGTGGATAATGGATTGTTAGCATGCAATTATTGATATGTGTTAATGATTCACAATAAATAGTACGTAGAAAAGATGTTGAGAGAGTTTCTAACAGCTAAATAGAATTTAGAAAATAATTTATTTTTGAAATTTAAATGTTGGCGCGAAGATCGGCCAAACACCAAAGCAGAACATACGGATCACCTCAACACGTGGCGCTCCTCAAGAAAACAGGAGTGCCCTTTTTTCATGGAATCATTGTGAAGATTTACGAACACCCACACGGGAAGGACCCTTCAAGGCAGGTGTGCCTAGGGTTGCTCTAGAGTTAGCATGCAAGTTAGAGCGCCTTCAATCATTGTAGAGACGAAAGTAGGACATCAATTAGGGTTTAGGAAGATAAAAAGCAAAGAGATAAAAAGAAATGATAAAAGTGGTTTTTCGATTGGATTGTTGTTACTCCGTCGGTCATGATCCTTCATATTTATAGGGTAGAGAGGTCTTACCTCTTGTACAAATCGAATCCATAAAGAATTCGTGAAGAATACAAATTTTCCTTTACTTCTCTAAATTTTTATTTGCCGGTTGCTTCTCATAATCTCTAAAATTTGTGGATGGTCTCTTAAGGAGATTGGTTACATGTAAGTGTGGCTAAGCTATTCCCCGCTCTTTTTCTTTTTTTCCTTTGCAGCCTTAGCTTGACTTTGTGGTCAACACAGTACATAGTAGAGAAAATGGACAGTTCATAATTCGATGAAGAATCATCATGTGGGAGATAAGATTTTAATCAGTATATCAAGGGGATTCGTTTTGGTGGAGCTGTGTTAATTAGGGGGCTAGTGTTATCGTAGCTGCTGTAGCTGGCTTATTTTTACCAAGTTAATCGCAGTGATCAAGATGCCAACCATGTCATGTCCCAACCAGCAAAGTTATATCATGAGCAAAATTATAGCTTCATCAGATGAGGAAACAAAATGAAAACAATAATGAAAAACAATGATATTACATTGATCGACACAGATTTATCATTTTCTGCAATACTTGCAGAATTACAATGTTAAGAAAGTACACACGGTAGAACCCTCTCCAAATGCAGCTGAAAAACTTGCAACAGTCTCTAAAAAGCACAAAGGAGCTGCCATTTGATGATTACACTACGCCTGATAATCCTTCAATTTTCATCCCATGAGGTAGCTGAATTGGTCATTGTCAGATGGGTCACAGATGATGATCTTGTGTAGTTAGGCAGCAAGAGGGTGCCTGATGATCCCCCGCCCTTCGTCGAGGACGAAGTTGTTGTCCCTGAAGTGCGCGCTGGAGAAGAACGGCCTCAGGTCATAGATTTCATACTCCTGGGCCTGCACCAGACAGATGTACCGGAATCAAGAGTGAAATTTGGATATCGAAGCATTTTGCATTTTGCACGATAAGCTCGAATAAAAAAGCACGTGAATGAGGCGGTGATCTTGGCTCATACCTTGTTCTTCAGGTCCTCAACTTTAACTTCGATGTGAGTCAGGCGCGTCGCTGGTCCTGAAACGATTTCTTCAAAGTGCAGCACATCCTTGACCAGTGTGCGCAGAAGCAGCAGGAGCAGTTCATTGTAATCCTTCTTATATGTCATGTATTTCCTGAAATTCTGTACAGCCAGAAGAAACATACATTAAAATTTGCAATAATGGTAGCATCCGAGAAACTACAGTTACATTGGTGAAAATAAAGAAAGGAAGGGGCAAAGGTTTGAGCTCGGAATGAGTTCAGCAATTAATAGACCACACAATTCAAGTAAACATATCATATTGCTAACAGACCAAGGCAGCTGACAACAGTTCAAACTCATGCTAGGTATGCATCAGTTGGAAGATGATAGAATAGCAACACAACACCTAAATCAAAATTTACCTTTTGAAGTGCTTTCTGGACACCGAATTTCTGAGTTGAAATAAATGAGTCAAGCAGGACACGGATAGCCATGTCGACATCTTCCTGAGACACGTAGCTCCTCAAATGCATCCTTGCATGTGCCTCTGACATTCGAATAATGGATTCGATATGCCTTACGGCAATAGGGACTCCTTGACCATGCTGAAACAAGAAAAAAAAGTTGGATATCACATTGGTTTCCGGTTTTCATAGGTATCAATATCCAATATTGTGAGATGTTTAAGTATACGATAAGATGCCGATAAGATGCATTTCATATGGACAAGAAA
Source organism: Oryza officinalis (assembly GCA_008326285.1). Classification (NCBI taxonomy): domain Eukaryota; kingdom Viridiplantae; phylum Streptophyta; class Magnoliopsida; order Poales; family Poaceae; genus Oryza; species Oryza officinalis. Next base: position 21,448,902 of record BDMV01000011.1, on the reverse strand, counting down.
CAGGGATATCTTACAGATGACTCGCGACGAAGTTCTGCGTAAACATGGCTAATCTTGTCCAGGTCAGCATCATGAATTTTGGGAAACACGTTCAACTTGGCATAAGTTATGTACTTCTTCAGCATGTCTTGAGAAAGGATCTAAGAATATAGGATTTTGTTAGAAACAATGAAGTTTAGCAAAAGCTTTTCTTTTGAGTAAAGTACCAAAGGGTCCGTACATCTGGGTCGGCTTGTCTGGCAGCAGCCAATGGATCATCCTCAACATCAGTTGCAACCCTATCTTCAAGGTTTGCACCCTTGGGTTGAGATCTTGCATGACTATCTACAACAAACCTTGCAAGCATTTCATCTGTAAATGGGTCAACGATATCCTGCGTTTTGTATAGAAAAAAAATCAGTACGGATAGTCTACCAGGACTGCACAAATATATTACACATCAAGATCAGCTCCAAACCTTCACAACACAAAGGACATCAAAACGTGAAATAATTGGATCTGTCAGTTCAACATTCTGGGTGAATGTCTTCGATGAATCATATCTGCAATATAGAACATGATAAAATTAAGTATATTGCTAAAAAATAGTGTTGCGATAACATTTTGTGCAAGTCGTTTACATTACCTTCCTCCTATTGGGTTTGCTGCAGCGATAACACTGCACCGAGCTTGAAGGGATGTGACAATTCCCGCTTTTGATATACTGATACTTTGTTGCTCCATGGCCTCATGAATACTCACCCTGAAACAATCAGAAAAGGAAGATATCTTAGGGCAATAGAACATGAATGCTTAAAAGCACACATTATCCAAATGGTATTACACATACCTATCTTGATCGTTCATCTTATCAAATTCATCAATAAGGCATATGCCTCTATCAGCAAGCACTAGTGCACCACCCTCAAGCGTCCATTCCCGTGTTACTGGATCCTTGTGAACTGCTGCGGTGAGTCCAACAGCAGAAGCTCCTTTTCCAGTTGTGTACACTGCTCTGTGTCCAGTTTTCTCAACATACCTACAAAACAGTGAGTTAATTTTTTAGATAATGAAACATTGAGTTGATGGAGCAATAAGAAGAGAGACAATGAAACTGATTGCCGGTTCCTTACTTGAGAAATTGGGATTTTGCAGTGCCTGGATCACCTAAGAGGAGTACATTGATATCTCCTCTCAAGCGATGCTTTCCCTTGACATTCTTCTCTTGTCCCCCAAACATAGCTAGTGCAATGGCAGTCTTGATATCTTCATGACCATATATGGATGGTGCAATTGATTTGACAATCTGCAAACCATAAGTCCTTTGTCAGACAATACTGATTAGCTTATTATAATTGCGTCAAGGGGCTTAAGGATTAAGTGACTAACCCTTTCACCGATCCGTGGATCCTTTGCCAACTTCTCAATCTCTGCCTTGTCCTCATCGGTTAATTTGTAAGCAGAGAACAGATCCTGTTTTTTTGCCACATAGTTTGCCTCCACCACTGTGGCAAAAACTGGGAAACCATTCTTCGTATTCAGAGACAAGTCAAAATTATTGGTGTATATCCCAGTGACCTCCTGAACATGGGTAGCTAGTGAATTAGAATGTTTTCTACTGTAAGATATACAGAAACACAAAAGGCACATGCAGAAGAATTACAATTTCCTCTCCCGGTCGAGCACAGTCAATCAAATCATTCAGAAGTATCACTTCCTTGTATCTGGGGAGCCTGCCAGCAGGAACAATTCCTGGACTTTCCTGAAGAGTGAGTTTCTGATAGTTCCTATATATGGTCTGTGAGACAAATAATTAAACTGTTATTAAAAGAGAACAGTTTGGATATTAGAAGGACCAAAAACATGTTTGAGCATTAGGACAAACAGGAAAGCCCAAACATATAAAAAACAAACTTACTTGCTCAACATTGATGGTGAATGGCCCTTTGGACTGGCACTCAGGGCAGGATCCAACCTTGACTTCAGTGTAAGAGTTCTGGAAGAAGGGCCCCAGGATAGTCCCACATTTGCTGCAGTCATACTTGACCTGTTGCAGCTGAGGAAAAACACCTGATCTCCGAGTAACAACACCACCAATTCGAATCATTGTGTTCAGATGGATTTGCCTGAAATTTGGCAAGTAGCATATAAGCACAGACAATCAATCAATTTGACTTCTAAATACCGTACTAAAGAAAGCATGTACTGACCTGATATTGCGTATTTGATCGTAGACAGGAAGATTGGTTATTCGGACATAGATTTTTTGATGGATGTTCCTGTAGTTCTTATGGAGATCAAAAACAACATTTTTCGCAACCTCCTCCATAACTTCTAGCACCGATTGAGGTGCATCAGCCAACCAGATAGCAATGTTTGGATGTATATAAATAAATTGCTTGTAATCTATCTCTAAGCTGCATTTGTTAGCTGCAAAGAGGAGAGGAAAGGTAAGATAAGCAAGCATTTCTTACAATGCCTACAAATGTGACCTTTTTTCATGCAAACTGGAACAGAGAACATACCTAAAACCATCTCATTAATTAGTCGAACATACTCAAACTCTCCTTGTTCATTCTTAGGGTTTACATATGTTAGAAGGAATTCTTTAAACTTCTTCGCGATAAAGCGGCGGACTTCATCTCTTGTGACCCACTCTCTAAGAGTTCCTTGTACACGGTACATGTTCATCTCATCTTCTTCATCAAATTCATCCTGCATATAAAATATGCTCAGTAAATAGGAAGGCGACCAATTGGAGAATCTGAAGGAACAACTTAAGGTAATTTCAGTTCAAACATCAATACCTCATATGGATCATCATCAGTCTGGTCAGTCATAGGTACATCCCCTCCAGAATACATTCCACGCTGAGATCTTCCAGGTGAACTAGGTGTGGCACCATCACCATCATCATCACTTCTTGGTGTTCGTGGTTCCCTTGGTGGTCTAAAATTAGCTCTTTGCCTTTTAGGACGCCTGAAGCTCATATCCTCATCCGTGTCTGCACCATGAAAGAAACACTATCTTCAACTTACAATCACTAAGGCCAACTGACCAGGGGTATTCAAGCTCAAGGAAAACTCACAATATCCCATAAAAATAAACAAGAACGTTTCAAGCAAACTGATTTTGTAAATATAGAAATGATTACTACTGCTTCAACGTTCAGAATCATACCACAATATCATAAACTCAGATAACACATTCAGTAATGCAATGCTCCATACTAAATATTTAAGGAAAAACTTCACTAAAGTCCAAAACTCAAAATTCACAACCACACCACGGGTTGAATCGAACTTAAAACCACATATGAAAGAAGCAAATGCAAATGGAGGATAAAACCACAGTTACATATAGTTGACCCAAGAAGCATTATAACATAACATTCAACCAAAGCTAAACATATCAAATTAACATATTTCAAATTCTCTAGTAACAAGAATACAACGGCAGAAAGTTGCGGCTTTGTTCTAATCTCATGGAAATGTAATTTTCCACAATGCCATTACCTTGATCATGCAGCATCCGTGGCAATTTCCTATCAGGTGCTGCACCAGTCCTCACATCCCTTGCATCAAGTTCTGCTTCAGCAGCCCTTCTATCTGCCATGATCTCATCCAGGTTCCTTTCATCCTCTATTGAGTCATCTAACCCAACCGATTCATACTGGTCCTGTTCATCCATCCTCCGGTAATCACTATAAAAGGAGGGGAAATGATGCAATATGTTAATCAAAACTTGTGAAATTAACAATAACTTGCAGCACCTGACGAGTTTGCATTGACTTCAGAGTTTTATAATGTTTCATTGATTTATAAAGACATATAGTCCCTTTGTACTGAACTGCTAAAAAAACTTTGTAGCAAGAGGACTGTTAATTCAAACAATATAAATTAGGCAAATTAACAGCCAAACGTATCATATCAGTTTATTGTGCCAACTACACGACTTAACATGAATAAGCATCAAGGCAACAGGCCAAGTGATCAACAAATCCCTCATGAAACAATTAACTACCCAAAGAGGAAAAGACACTAGCAACTAATTTACACGTGTAACCAAAATTAACAAACCTAGAGGTAATTAAACAGAGTAAAGGGATTATATATGAGTTTAGGTAAAGTCTTTACCTAATCAAAATGAAAGAACTTCGTGGACATTTCACTGTGACAGAACACAGTACGTTAAAGAGTTGTTTGGTTCTACACTATCGAAGTATCTCTAGCAACACTACAGTAAAAAAATCGTACTTCACATTCTTTGACCAAAAAGTACACAATTCAGTCAAGTAATTGGCCAATCCCTCTTATGTGAGCCAGTCAACGGCACAATTTACCTATCCCTAGAGCAAATATTTAACATAAACACTAAACCTTCTAATTCTCCCACTGAGCCACAAAAACAAACTTCTAATCTATCAGATCTCACTTGTCAACCAACTAGAATGCACATCAGATCTGGGAAATCTCGCTTACTCGAGGTAATTGTCGTTGAAGAGGTCCTCCCCGTCCTCCTCCTCCTCGGCGGCGACGGCGTCGGCAACGCCGTCGTCATCGGGGAGCACGTTTGGGTCGACCTCCGCCTCCTCCGCGCCAACGACGTCGTCGTCGTCGTCGTCCGAGTAGGAGGACGGGTCGGTGGCGCCGCGGCTGGTGGTGGTGTTCGGCGGCAGCCTGTCCGTGCTGAACCCCGGCGACCCCGGCGTCGACGGCGCGTTGTTCTCCGAGTCATCCTACCAAAAAAAAGAAAAAAAAAAACATGGCGAGGCGTCAGATCCGGCCGCCGCCGGCGCTGCAGGAAGCGGAGAGAGGGGGGAACGGCCGGAGTGCTTACCATCTCGGCGGGCGCGCGCGCGGGGGGCGGGAGAAGGTTCTGGAAGGTTCGGGAGGTGGAGCAAGGTAGGGAGGAGTGGCTGCTAGGGTTGGGGGAGGAGGCGGGGAGGTGAAGGTGGTTGGGTTAAGAGGGAGGCGGCGCGGGCGCGAAATGGCGGGAAAAGTTGGCGCCAACGCGCAACGGTTTCCCGCGCAGACGTGGGGGTGGGGCGAGGTGGGCTCGGGTGAGTTCAGAGAAAGCCCAAACTGGCTGGAAATGTCTTTGGGCCTTGACCCGGCCCGTCATTAATGAGAACCTGGCCCAGTTTAGTAAACCCACGTCGTGTTGTGAAGTGTGGTTGGTTTGTGGGCTTACGCTGTCTAGCGGCTCTAGCCTGGCCCAGTTCACCTGTGACTGGTCGTGGTTTGGGGTACGAATCCAAAGCTGAGTTTTTTTTTGAATTTTGAAATTTAATTCGGAATTATTATTGAAGGGTTTTTTTTCTGTTAGTTTCTTTATTTCTTTTCGCTAGGAAGATTGAAGGTGCATCCAAATATTATTATGATAGAAGAAAAAAAAAGTAAAGATTAGAAGAGAGTTTTACAGCTATGCTAGCTGTCGAGTAAAAATGTGCACCAGGACACACGTTTTGAAACAACGCGTCAACCATGCACCACATAAGCTAAGGTGAGTCCTTCACCCTATTTTTCCAACTCACATCTTTTTTTTCGCACGCACGTTTTTCAAACTGTGTTTTTTGCAAAAAGTTTCTATACGAAAGTTGCTTTAAAAAATCATATTAATCTATTTTTCAAAAAACATTAGTAAATACTTAATTAATCATGTACTAATGAGTCGTTTCGTTTTTCGTGCGCAGAAAATTTCTCAATACCTACAAATGAACACACCCTTGGAAGGGAATCGAGTATCAAGCCAGTTACCATTGGGCTTACATCAACACTATAAAGCTGTGACTCTAAAATTGACAACTTCACGAAAGTTACAGCGCTAAAAGACGCTGCCATTGCAGGTCCAAAGAAATGTTAGCTTCTATAGTAGGCTCTGTTAAAATGGTTTCTTTATTACACTCTATTTTCATATATCTCGGTGCTTGGTTGTCGTGAACCTACAACAACATCATAGAACGAAGACTTAAAAACGACGTCTCCATGAAGATTTGACGTCAAAAAACATCGCCTTGCACGTGCAAAAAAATATTAGTTTCTTTATTAGGCTATATTAAAATGGTTTCTTTATTACGCTCTATTTTAATGACTACGAAAAATATAAATAAATTTTCAATATAAAACTATTCTTCAAAATCAGACTAGACCAGGGTTCACCTTACCGGCGGTAACCGCGCGGTTACCGCGGTTACCGCCCGTACCGCGGGGTACGGTTACCCGTACCGCGCGGTACGGTTTGCCCGAATTCAAAAATTCAAAAAAAATCGAAAAAAAATCAAAAAAATGGTGAAGGTAGTGCTTGATTTGTAGTGTTTTATGGTGAAAAAATTTCTAAAAAAAGTAATATTTATTCAAATTTGAGAGAAAAACAGAGAAATAATTTGAAAATAGGAAAAACAAAAAAAATGGGCTGGCCTGGTGCTGTGCATATGGCCCATAGAGGCCCAACCGAAAAGAAAATATCTTCTCCTTACTCTACCGTGCTCTCTCTCTGGTCTCTCTCTCCCTCTCCCTCCTTAGGCTCGGCGACGGCGATACCCGGCGAAACCGCGCCAGATTCGCCGCCCCCGCGCCGGCGAGCGGCGATACCGTGTGGTAGGGCGCGGTAACCGCGTGGTACGCCGCGGTAACCATCCCAACCAATGACCCGAAAGTAAGTCCTCTCCTACCGCGCGGTTTGGCGCGGTAACCGCGCGATTTACGACGGTTATCGCGCGGTTTAGTCCGATTACCATAGCATTAGAGGGCGATTTTCGAGAGCTATAGCGAGCGGTAACTGTGCAATATCGTGCGGTAACCGCGCGAAACCGTGGTTACCGCGCACAAATCGACGGTAACCGCATAGCTTCAATTTTTAATGTGATGTCAAAATATTAACATGTCAATAGATGTTGTATGTATGGCTATAGCTATATTTTTGGAACATTTTTGGCCACATGAAAAGTTTGGTAGTTGCAGGTTAAAGTTTAACTAGTTTAAGGAAATCTAGCTTTTAAAGTTTATGAGATTAGTCTTTCATTTAACGTATAATATATATATAACCTCTGTGACCACTGTGACCTCTGTTGGATGAGTTATTATGGTAGATGTAAATTTATTGTACTGACAATTAGTTCGTACGGTTTGCATTACGTAAGGGTAGCTATGCGGCCTTGGTGATTTCATTTGTAATACTATACTTTTCGTGTATGTTACATACAGGGTGGATATGACAGATAGTAGGGACCCGGTGTGGGAGCACGGGGAGAGCATGGCACCTGGATGGCGTTGTAAATATTGTCATCAGAGAAAGGGCGGTGGTAGAGCAACTCGACTTAAAATTCATTTGGCTGGAAAAGGGAAGGGGGTTACATATTGCAATTCAGTGCCTCCAGATGTCCGTGAATTCTTCACGCGCGAGTTGGACAAGATAAAAGATGCAGGTGATAATCGTCACAGTGAGAGGTCAAGAAGGATTGAAGCGGAAAGGGTCAACTATTACGACCTAACAGGTGATGCCGACGAGGAGGAACAAATGGAAGCAGCCATGCAAGCCTCACGGCAAGAGGCAAACTTTAGGAGGGGTGTGGAGGATCGAGGCGGCACATATGAGCATGGCGGTGGCGGTGGATCCGCTGAGCCCGAGGCACAGAAAGGTAGAAGCAACCCAGTTGCCAGTTTATTGCGAAGGGCTACATCTCACAGGGAGTCACCTTCTGTGAGAGATTACAACCTAGCATCTGCCAAGTCTCTTGTCCAGACACGCATCGATACAGGATTCTTCACAAAGAAGGAGAGGCAAGCTAGGGAGGCCATTGGTGAGTCATGGGCAAGGTTCTTCTACACCTCCGGCATTCCTGCAAGAAATGCTGATCCATACTTTGTCAGCGCCGTTCGAGAGACACAGAAGTGGGGTACGTATGCATTTCATATGGATTTACATTGTTCTAACCGTTCGCACTAATTATTTGGCATTTGTACATTGTAGGTGAAAACATACCTTCTCTAAGCGGTAAGGAGATTGATGGGAAGTACCTTGATGCTACAGAGAAGGACGTCAAGAAGCAATTCGACAGGTTCAAACGTGATTGGGATGAGTACGGTGTTACTCTAATGTGTGATTCTTGGACAGGACTGACGGGTATGGCAGTCATCAACTTTTTGATATATTGCAATGGAATCATGTTTTTCCACAACTCCGTTGATGCCACGGGCCAAACCCAAGATGCTAACTTCGTATTGAAGGTGACGACGCTCCTTCAACACTTTAGCCTCATTTGATAACATCAAGTGTAGTGTTTGAGGTCTTGTTTTATTTTGTGATTGACCCATGCAGGAGATAAGAAAGGTGGTACGCGAAGTAGGCCCCCAACATGTCGTTCAGATTATCACTGACAATGGGTCTAACTACAAGAAGGCTTGCAGACTGCTGCGGCAAGAGTATCCAACAATTGTGTGGCAACCTTGTGTGGTGCACACAATTAACTTGATGCTTAAGGAGGTTGGAACAATGCCGAACCATGAAATGGTGATTGCGAGTGCGAGAAAAATTTGCAGATGGCTATACAACCATTCCAAGCTGCATGCCATGATGGTGTCTGCTATAGGTGGTGAACTGGTTAAGTGGAATGCTACACGGTTCAGCACAAACTACATGTTCCTTCAGAGCTTCCTTATGAGGTGAGATCAGTTCATGCAATGGATGGCTTTCTCTGGGTTCATGCAAAGCAAATTCAGTGGCACAACGGAGGGCAGGTATGCACACGCATGCCTATCTAGCATGACTTGGTGGGAGAACTTACAGGCAGTAGTCAATTTAGTTCAGCCGATGTACTCCTTCCTTCGGTTTGCTGACGAGGACAAGAACCCCAATTTGAGTGAGGTTCTTCTGAGATATCAGTTGTTGAAAATGAAGTATGACAGTCTTTTTGCGAGTCAAAGGGATAAGTTCGAAGCATACATGAAAATTGTTAACAGAAGGATGCACGACCTCACCAATGAAACTCTAATCAATGCCAGTAAGTAGCCGATATTACATAATGAGAAAATTGGTATTGTATGACTCTTATCGATCTTGTTTCACGATTTGTAGGTGCGGCATTGAACCCTAGGACGCACTACGCGTACTCTCCAAGTGCCTCCGTCTTCCAAGACCTCCGTTAGGCCTTTGAGTGGATGACGGACATCGATACGGCCGCCGCTGCTTTGCTGGAGGTTGAGATGTATCGCCGTAAAACTGGTGAATTTGGGAGGGCTCTTGCAAGAAAGATGGTCACCGATGGAAAAACTTTTCCTAGTATGTTTTTAATCATTTGCACATGTCATATGTCCTGATGCTTTACACGTATTCAGTGTTGTAAATTGACATGGAAATTGGCATGTGTAGCACAATGGTGGTCTATGTTTGCCTCAGACACGCCGAATTTGAAGAGGCTTGCGTTGCGTATGGTTGGTTAATGCTGCTCTTCAAGTGGATGTGAACGAAACTGGAGCACATTCGCATTCGTACATACTAAGGTCCGTAATAAACTTACCCACAAGAAGCTCAACAAACTAGTTTATGTGAACTACAACATTCGCCTGCGAATTCAGCAAGCAAATGCCCAAGTTAGGAAGGACGACGACGATCCCCTTCAAAGACTAGCGGACCTATCATTATATGAAACTAACAGTCAGATTAAAGAATGGAGGGATAATGGTTGGTCCAATTCTAACCCAGAACTAGATGAAGACTCAACTGAGAGTGACGCCCCCGTGCCTAATCCACTTGTAGCCAACCTAGTGGACTTGACTGACCTACGTAGAACCACGGGAGCTTCTACTATTGCAGAGTTGGCTGATGTGAATATAGGTGACACTCATATTGGAAAAAGGAAGACTCGACAGCCACCAAAAGCACCTACATCCAAAAGAGTTAAGGGCAAAGGTCCACAGTCTCGCAATGTTGATAGCGATGAAGAGACTGAAGGAAGCCCAGACTACCAAGAGTCCAATGATAGTAGCTCAAGAACTGATTCAGACGACGGAGACAACGGTGGTCAAGGAGGCCAAGGCACCACTAAAGTGCCTCCTAGGGGTCACACCCAACAGTCAGATCACCACAGCCCTATTCAATTCACTGGTGCGATGTGTTTCAATTACCATTTAGACCTTTACCATGCATTTCACTATTGATTAATTTTCTTCCTATAATTTCATTTGCAGGTGAGGCCGACTTCACTCACGCGACTCAGGACCGTGATCACGGTGCTCCAAGCTCTCAACGAACTACCGTTTCACCGAGTGACCAACAACAACGACAACATCTTGACATACCACAGAATAGCTACAGCTCATTCAGTGCCTCTAGCATTGAAAGTGGCTATCTAACGTATGCGTACAATCGTCCACAACCTTCTGATTATCCCCCTCCTACATGGGTGTATGAGTGGCAAGAGCTCCAGTGGTACGCTCAATTGTATGCTCAGTGGCAAACAACAACATCATGGACATGTCAAAGTTGGGAGGAATACAAGACAGGGTTGCTACACTCGTATGACTTGATACTCATGTCCACAGAGGAGTACAACATGACATATAATCAGTGGAACTTATAGCTGGCTCTATGTTGGTATGTCCTTCTCTATTTCCTTTGATTGAAAATAAAACTTCTATTTTCATATTGCTTGTTATGTGAACTATCAAATTGTGGATGTTATATTGTGGACTCCATTGTGAACTCTATATTGTAGACTGTATTTATTTCACTTGTGAACTTTATATTGTGGACATCTTGACATGTGGACACCTTGTGCGACATCTTGCGATTATTGATTGTTGTTGTCGAAATATTATGTTATGAATTGTTCAATTGATTTTAAGTCCGTAATATAGAAAAGATCATGCCAAAATTTTTTATTGTATACCCACGAGTATTGTTCAATTGATTTAAGTCCGTAATATAGAAAAGATCATGCCAAAATTTTTTATTGTATACTCACAAGTATCCTACATATTTTAATTATTATCCCCAAATTCTACACATTTCTAAGTGTTTCTCTAATTTTTTTTATTTTTTTCTTCATTTCATTCTTCTTTTGCTCTAACATCGCGCGGTAACCACACCAAACCACGCGGTTACCGTGCCATACCGCACGGTTACCGTGGCTCATACCGTAGTTTTCCCGAATTTTTGAATTCAAATTTTCGATTCACGAATTTGTTGCGGTTTTTGACGACCGTACCGCCGGGTGGCGGTAACCAGGCCACCCGCGATAAGGTCGATCCTGGACTAGACTACTAGAGTAACATAGCAAAAGCTGTCCGCAAATACGACAAAAGAAAAGAAAAAAAAACAAAATTCAGATGCCATCACGAAATACACCGTTCTAATCTCACCTTGGCACGAGCTCCGAAGCCCGGACATCCTCATCCCCTCCCCACGCGCCCTCCTCTCTCACAGCTACGCCAGAAAAGCATTACCCGCACAAACTCCCCACTGACATGCGGGGCCAGAGCAATCCGTGGTCCCACCTTCTGAACACGGGTGAGAAAAGAAGTACACTCCTACTTGTACTAACAGCTATTCTCTGCTTTCCCGCGATTCCCTCCAAATACATCACTGACATATGGGTCCCACCAGAAAATTAATTAGTTAATCAGAATCGCGCGATTAATTAGGAGGCACTAATCGAGCCGCCCCTACTGCTGCTACTGCTACATAAACCAAACCATCGCCAAAAAGCATCAAAGCGAGCTCGAATCCCGAGGGCGGCGGCGGCGGCGGAGGAGAGCCATCACCCATCAGCCATGGCGTGCTGCGGCGGCGGGGCGGCGGCGGCGACGGCGACGGAGTCGGAGGCGTACCTGGAGGGCGAGGCGGTGAGGGAGGCGCGGGAGCTGGTGGCGGAGCTGTGCCGCCACTTCTACGGGCAAGGGTGGGTCACCGGCACGGGGGGCAGCATCACCGTCAAGGCCAACGACCCGGCGCTCCCCCTCGCCGAGCAGCTCATCGTCATGTCCCCCTCTGGTGAAACCCAACCCCTTCTTCCCCTCACCTTCTCTTTGCCTCCGCCTCACTCCCTCCACCTGTTTGATGAAATGTCACGGCGGGGATGTTGAATCCGGGATCGACGAGGGTGGGTGGATAGGATGCTGTTCGCGGGGTAAAAGTGAAACCGGGGTGCCCAGTAGCCCAGTTCGGTTAAATTTAGGATTTTTATGGCATTGAACTTGCCATGTCTCACTCTTTGTGCTCCGTGTCTAGAGCAATGGAGCTTGTGTATTGTAGTATTTGCTATGTGAGAGAATACCAATAGGAGGCACGACCACCTCTCATGTACCTTGCCCTGCTCCTATTGGATGAACCGGCAGATGTGATTTTGCACATGAGGATTGCTCGTTGGCGTCCACAGTTGAATGCTGACCTCGCCAGTTCTGTGGTGCCCAAGTTAGTCATTGTGATCTGTGTTAATGTATGGTCGAAGATTGTGGAGTGTAAGTATCAAATAAGCTAAGTTGGGTGTTGACTTGCGCTTGTTACTAAAAGAATGGACCTACGGTTGCCTTATCATTCTTATGTAGACTGCTTGTCCCGTCAGCTGGAATGGACTTAAGCATTTAGGAGGCTAGGTGCTTATTTGGTTGCCCTTGTATGCTTGAATGCTTATAGTTTCCGTGAAACGGCTCAGCAAGCACTTGCAATAGCGTTTAAATGCTATGGTCAGCTTTATTTATCCAAGTGAGTTTAATAGTCTGGAAGTTCTCAGATATTTCGCTGTAAGTCAGAAATTGGTCAGAAGTATTCACATTTTGAATCATGGAAGCTGGAAAACCAAGTGATTTCTGTACAAAGTCAGACAAGAATGAGACATGTAAAATAATCATACACACTTAAGGGAATGTTAATGATTCCTATGACAAAGATGAGTTGCTAAGGATCCAAGGTCAGTTTTATTCACAAACTAGTAACTTCAAAACTCTCTAGCTTTCATGTGTAAACCATTATGCTTATTACTAGTTTATGTTTCAGTGCAGTTGAGTATGAGTGCATAATGCATGGAAGTGTTAGTGTCACAGTTTTACTTTTAAAATACTTGTGTAAATCTGTGCAGAGCTGGAAATGTCCAGTATTGGACCACCTTAAGCATTTCATGCTCTAGGCCTTCTATAAAGTTATAATGTGATCCTTTTCTAATGAAAACATGATTTTTGGACTTGCTTATTGATGTGGAAAGAGGTTTGTCTAGCACCACAATCCAACCATAGGGATGAAATAGTGTTGAAAACTTGAATTACTAAACAGAACATGATTTTGTACCAGTCAAGAATATGTTCTGCCAAAACTAAGCTTGTGATTTGAAAAAAAAAGTAAGTTGAAGTAACAAATTTTAATCACATCCTTACCTTTTCTCAGGTGTGCAGAAGGAGAGAATGGTGGCAGAGGACATGTATGTGCTGTCAGCAGATGGGAAGGTGCTCTCTTCACCTGTATCGAAGCCATGGCCACACAAGCCTCCAAAATGTACTGACTGCGCTCCTCTGTTCATGAAGGTTATCAGTGCTATCCTTCGCTTGATTTGGCTGCTCAAATTGTTTTAGTCTAAACTGTCTAATTTTCATTGGTATTTTGCAGGCTTATCTTATGAGAGGAGCTGGGGCTGTCATTCACAGCCATGGGATGGAGACTTGCATTGCATCCATGCTCGATCCTGGTGCAAAAGAGTTTAGGGTGAACCCTCTTGTCTTTTTTCCCCATGAATCTTAGTTAATGCTCCGATTCTGCTTTATAATTCTCATGAAATTTGGCTGTAATGTTTACAAAAAATGTGGTAATACTAAGTAAACACAACATTTCTCATGTAGTGTACTACTACATTATGGACATTTTTTCTGTTCGATCTAATGTGTGAAATTGAGAAATGGATAATTGTTCATATTTCCAGATTTCTGTTTCCATTTTCATTGCAAGAACTTCAATGGTTTTAACAATTAAGTGCTAAACTTCTAGATGGTGCACTATTCAATAAATTGGAGATTGTGTTTGCTCCATTTATTTTCTGATTCATGCAATACATTATGACATATGTACTAGAAAGAGTGGCAAGCATTTTTTTTTGAAGTTTTGATCTAGCATTGATTTCACGCAGACATGCATCAGCTAGAAGGACCAGTTGTAATAATTTCAATTTTATACATATTTTTCTAAATTTGGCACACTGATGACTGTTGATTCTAATGTTTAGAGAAGTGCACGATGCATATATTGGTTGGCATGTCATGATCCTAGCATGCCTTAAATTTAAACATGAATTTTACCATCCTAACATATTATTTAGCATACCCAAGACATCAATGCTATTCCAACACTATACTATTGGCAAACTAATTCCAAAACAACTCAGAAAATTCCAAAATATCATATGTATTTGCTATTTCAACAAGGACAGTAACTTGTTGTTCATTGTGTTTATAATAGACAAAGTTAATAGCAGAAACTGTTTGAATCTGTTTGTATATGGCCAGGGTTGTCAGTCAGTAGAACTTACGATATTATTATCTCGTTTGATTGATTTTTTCAATCGTTGATCCACCACTAAAGTGACTGCGATATGGAAATCTTTATTTGACCATATAATGCTCTTCAATCTTACTACAGATAACACATATGGAAATGATTAAAGGAATTAAAGGCCATGGCTACCGTGATGAATTGGTGGTTCCTATAATTGAGAACACTCCTTACGAGTATGAACTCACTGACTCACTGGCTGAGGCGGTATGATACTACTGTCCTTTTGAGTTTCAGTTTCTCAATCCTCAATAGAACAATATTATGTCATTTTGTAGTCTGTTGTTCTTATAACTTCATGTGAGTAAAATAGCTATTGTTCTAAAAACAGGATTAAGCAACCTGTATTCAATAAAGCAATCATTATAACCATCTCACTCATCTGATCATTTTAGGCTTTAACTTAAAACAAAACTTGCTAAATTGATGTTGATTATAAGGAGGTTATTCGTAATATTACCTCCATTCTCAATATGTCATTTCAAAATGTGTACAGTAGTGCAGTGAAACCTTTAAACTTAAGCTTACTACTATGCACAAAATTTTGTAAGCTTGTGATGCGGAAACGATATTAACAGATATAATTTTTATATACAATTAAATGGTAGTGGTCAAAACTGTGTATTGGAGACCGTGTTAATGGAGAAATCAACAAATAAATAAGAACAGATGGAAATTTCGGATGGATCTAAAAACTGATGCAAACATGTACTTATAACAGATTGCAGCATACCCTAAGGCAACTGCAGTCCTTGTACGGAACCATGGAATTTATGTGTGGGGTGATTCCTGGATCAATGCCAAGACACAGGTGTGTTTTTATGACCTCTCATTTTAACTTTGTTTGTTTCTTCATTTTAGATTGTCAGCTCTTTCAATAATCAAATATTGATCTCCGTACACTATGCTCCTGTTGATCAGTGTCTTCATGACTATTTATTTATGTTGTGCCCATACATTAATTATATGACTATATCTATTGTTAAACTCACTTTCATAATACTTATCTCAAGCCTGCTATTTGATTATAGTTTTGTGATAAATAGAATATTGTGGTCATGCGCCATTGTGAGGGATAATGGTTCCTGGACTTTTTTTTCCCTCGATTGTGCAGGAGGTTCCTGGACTTTATGCCATGAAATATATTTATTTAATTGTTATGCCCGTGCTTTTCAGGCTGAATGCTATCATTACCTTTTCGATGCTGCCATCAAGCTCTATCAATTGGGTATTGATTGGACAACTCCTGAGCATGGTCCATTAAACAGTGCCAAAAGACCACGCAGTGTTCTAAGCTCTAGCATTCCAAATGGATGCGCTGATGCCAAATCATCAAAGGTCTGTTCTTTGTTCTGAGTATATGTAAAATCAACCTTCTAAATGTTACTTTTAAATCTTATGCTGTACTGTTTTGCAGCTATGAGTATCGAGTGTTATTGACTTATTGTTTGTCTGCTTTCTTAACTTTGTGATTGCTATGTCTGGTCAACTCATCCATATAATATGTTTCTTGAATACAAGTAGTTAACCTTTTTTTTTCTCTTGCAGCGTTGTGTTGTTCTTGACATTGAGGGAACAACTACTCCAATATCATTTGTGACTAATGTGATGTTTCCCTATGCCCGTGATAATGTGCGAAAGCATCTGACTGTGACATATAGTTCTGATGAAACCAAAGAGGACATCAAACTATTGAGCATCCAAGTAAGTTATGATAAAGAAATTTTACACATCCTATGAAGCTGTTGATCCTGTAAGCCTATCCAAGTATTTGTTGTGATGGTATTTAAGCCATAATATTTGATTAGTCCTGTGCAAATTGTTTTGTTTTGCTTTTGAAAAGATATAACTGTTAGATTTGATCTAAGTTACTATTCCAATTTTGGTTCCTCAACTTCCTTTTTTTGTCGAGGTTGTTAACTGTTTTACCACCATGGTAAAAAGTGGCTGGAGTCCTCACCAGCAGAACCATGAGCTTTACCAGTAGGCCATATGAATATGCCCATCTCTATTTTATGCAAGATATAACATATTAGCATCAATTATCCAGGTTGAAGAAGACTTGAAAAATGGAAGTGTTTTGTCTGTTCCAATTCCGCCTGATGATGCTGGCAAAGAAGAGGTTATCAATGCAGTAGTTGCTAATGTTGTATCGATGATTAAAGCAGATAGGAAGATTACATCGTTGAAACAACTCCAGGTAGCTTAGTTCACATTCTTTTTCGGTGCTGCAAGCATATTCCTGTTTCTTTGATGGAGCTCAGCATTTTAATTGCCAATTCCAGGGTCACATATGGAGGACTGGTTTTCAAAGTAAAGAACTGCAAGGATTTGTCTTTGAGGATGTTCCTGAGGCACTAAAGTACTGGCATGCTAGCGGAATGAAGGTATCTCTTTAGTCAAATTCCTGTGGAAGTGTGGACTTAAAACTTTTCATGGCTCCTAATGTTTTTATTGCTTACAGTTATTAGCTGGCAACTTGGGTCAAGAAAGTTAACCTTAGATAGTGTTAAACAATATCAATTTCAAAATTGTGGATCATCCATTGCTAAAAAAAAAGCGCACTAGATTACATGATGCAAATAATGTACTTGCCAATAGGTCTACATATATTCAAGTGGCAGCCGAGAGGCACAAAGGCTATTATTTGGCAATACGACCTATGGTGATCTGCGACAATACCTGTGTGGGTTCTTTGACACCACAACCGGGTAAGACCTGGATTTCTTGTTCCATTTGTATTGCTATACATACATATACTGAAAAATGATTGCAGAATTATGATTCACGTCTCTCATAAACTCAGTAACAAAAGAGAAACAAGGAGTTATTTTGAGATTTCGCAATCACTTGGGGTGGACAGTCCTGACCAAATATTATTTATCACCGATGTCTTCGAAGAAGCTGTGGCTGCAAAAAGTGCAGGTAATGACTGGTTGTTATTGGAAATGCTCATGCTTTTTATTGGGTGCATAAGATGCTTTAGCTTTAACCAATCGACTTCTGTAAGTGCCATTCTAACCATGTGACCAGTTAGTGCTATCGCTCATAGTTATGTCCTTGGTTGCACTATCATGCTCCTTAATGCACACTTGTACACATTTTTATATGAGTCAAGATTTGGTAATAATGTTTGTTCCAAATTTTTTTTTCTTTCAGGTTTCGATGTAATAATCTCCATTCGCCCGGGAAATGCACCGCTCCCTGAGAACCATGGATTCCGGACTATTAAGTCGTTTAGTGAGATCTGAAGAAGGCATTGCAAGACCTGGATGTGTGTAATGTCGGAGTGCTTTGGTGGCGAGCTACTGCCCCGTTGGTGGATCGATTCTTTCAAGGGCAGTACAACACCTAGCATGTACAAGAAAGCTGCAAATAATAAATGGAAAAAAATCCGAATTGCAAAATAAATAAATTTGTAAATGTGAACAACCGGGCATATTATTGCATTCTTATGCCATCCGCCGACTGTTTTGTAGCTTTTCTGCTAACTAGAGCAAGAATAAAATTGCCGTGCTTTCGTCGTGAAGCTTTTTATGTTGTTTACTTCTACTAGCCCAGTAGCCATACAATTATCTCATCTGTTTGGAAACACATGCTACTGTTGCCGAAACTCACACCACGCATACCAGAAAAAAAAAACAATTTCTAGATGAAACTTTTGATCAGAAATCTAGGAATCCTGCCTCCTGCCCTGCGCGTTGCCTGCTTCCTCAATATGGGGATTTTTCTCGACTAGCTAAATACCTATGTGTTGTAATGGATTATTTAAAATAGAAAAAATAATCAATTCTCATGGTTAAAAAAATATTTATCTCTACTTGTTCACACAAGATTCTTCATCTAAAAAAAGACCGGCTAGTCTTAAAAAGTTCGTTAGTACACTAACTTCGTGTACCCACCTATTAGTGGGGGTGACAACACTGAAATATTTTGAATTAGTGTATAGATTGTATTCAAATTGAAATTTTAAATGAAAATTTTAGAGTAAATTTGATGAAACTCCACCTATAATCCAAGTTACATCAAATTTTGACACGTATCACATAACACCAAGTATTTGATCCTAAAGTTATATAAAACCACGTCGTTTATCAATTTGACATACACCTATGTCAAATATACTTACATGGATGTAACATTCATATGATGAATATAGAACTCATATATTTGAGATGTAATTGTAGAACTCAAAAGTGTGGTACATTAAAATTAAAATGATTAATAGTGTTGTTTTGTGAAATTTTATGATCATAAATTCATAATATCTACGGTTATGTGTCACGTACCAAAATCCTTATGGTTTTTATAATTTAGACCATGATACGTGTGGTCAGGTGAAATTTACTGAAAATTTTATAAAAAGGGACAATTTATAGAATTACTGTAACAATTCAAACGTATAAATGGCTGCAAACTCGCAATTGCGTAGGCAGCAGCTATCAGGGATTCAGGGGCGGGTGGGACGGAGCAGGGCACAGTGCCAAAGCCAATGGCCGCCGCCGCCGCCGCCGTGGGCGCCGGCGGCGGCGTCTGGCGCCGGCCGAACCTGTCCCTCCTGGCCGACCGCTGCGCCACCCGTCGCGCGCTCGCCGTCGTCCACGCCGCCATGCTCGTCTCCGGCCGCCTCGCCGACGACGCCTTCGCGGCGTCGCGCCTCCTCGCCGCCCACGCCGCGCTCTCCCCTCCCTGCGCCGTGCTCCGCCTCCTCGCCTCCCTCCCCTGCGTCCCGAACTCCTTCATGCTCAACACCACGCTCCGCGCGCTCGCCTCCTCGCCCGACCCGGCCTCCGCCCTCCGCTTCTTCTCCCTCCTCCGCCGCGGCGGCGGCTCGTACTCTCCCGGCAGGCACACCTTCCCTTTCCTCCTCAAGGCATCCGCCCGCCTCCCGCTCCGCGCCTCCGAGCAGCTCCACGCGCTCGCCGTCAGGCACGGTCTGGAGCGCGACGCCTACGTCGCCAACGGCCTCGTTCGGGCATACTCGCTCGCGGGCCTCGTGCCCCACGCGCGCAGGGTGTTCGACGGATTGCCGGAGCGGAGTGCGGTGGTGTGCACCACCATGGTCTCCGGGTACGCGCAGAACGGGATGCACGAGGACGCCATGCGGGCGTTCGAGGAGATGGTCGACGACGGGCTCGAGCCCCGCGGCGCGGCGCTGGCGTCCGTGCTGTCGTCGTGCGCCCGGTCGGGGTCGCGCGGGCTCGAGATGGGGCGGCGCGTGCACGAGCTCATGGAGGCGAGGCGGGTGACGGCGCCCGTGGTGGGGGTGATCCTCGGGACGGCGCTGGTCGACATGTACGCCAAGACCGGCGCCATGGAGGAGGCGACGGCGGTGTTCGACGGGATGCCGGAGCGGCACACGGCGACTTGGAACGCTCTCATCACCGGGCTGGCGCACCACGGCCACGGCGAGGTCGCCCTTGCTACATTCCACCGGATGAGGCGGGACGGCGTGCCGCCGAACGCGGCAACGCTCGTCGGCATCCTGTCGGCCTACGGCTGCACGGGCCGTCTCGACGAGGCCCGGCGCGTGTTCGCGTCCATGGAGAAGGACTTTGCGGTGGTGCCGACCATCCAGCACTACGGCTGCATGGTCGATCTCCTCGGCCGGAGCGGCCACCTGCTCGAAGCCGAGGAGATGATCCGTGGCATGACGACTTGCAACGCCGACACGGTGATCTGGGGAGCCCTGCTGACCGCCTGCAAGAACCACGGCGACATCGACGTAGCCGAGAGGGCGGTGCAGGAGATGCTCAAGTTGGACCCTGGCAACCATGGCGTCCACGTGGTGCTCTCCAACATGTACGCGGAGGCCGGGAGGTGGCAGGACGTGGACAGGCTGAGGAAGGTGATGAAGCGGGCGCAACTTTCCAAGATCCCCGGTTCCAGCACGGTGGCCGGTGACGACAGCTGACCGTGACATTGAAAGAATAAACGACAATTTCATAGCATGTCAGAACTGATCAGCATTTGGTACTAGCTGATTTTCTGTTCATGAACAGAGGATTGCTGAAAAGGCTGATATCAAATCGGAAAGCTTGATAAAGTTAGTAAGGAAATGAGGATTCATTGAACACCATTCACCAGAGGTTGCAAATTGATTTTACCCACTCTTTGATTATGTTTGATACATCCATGGGGCAAAATATGACAGAATAACATCAGCTTTGACACTTGATGCTAGCAATGCTAATTCATTGTGGTGATGCCACGTGAGTTGTTTACAGTGGGACAAGTTCAGCATGACAATAGGAGGCCATTGCCCTACATGCCATGAAAAATTCCCTTCCCTGGAATCAACGAAAGGGAGAGGGGCTATACACTCAGAGGTCAGAACCATCGACTCAATCATGATTGTTCAACCAGTATGGCCACTACTAGCAAAGTAGGCTGTATGACGGCATGTCTTCGATCCGCATCACATCGTCCAGCAGAAGCTCCCTCTCCAGCTGTGTACGTGTTGACTTCAGTATCTCCTGAATCATGGCGGAATCACAAGATCGGTCAACAAAACGCAATCTGATGAGTTACAGAGAAAAGATGGAATGTACATTGACAGGAAATTACATTGAAGTCCATGTAGGAGGCGTTCTTGTCAAGCCACTGCTTGTCCATAACAACGAACGCGACGCAGTAGAGGAGATCAAATGCCCACTCATCCTCTGGGAGAACAAAACAGGGACAAATTCGTTTCAAAATGTTGGTGCATTGTATGATGCAGGAAAGATATTTGCTTCACTGGCCCTACCTGAGAGCATTTGGATAAAAACAGCTCGAACAAACGTTCTTGGCTTAGCTGCATACAATATGTCTAATTAGTACAATTACAGTGCAGACTGGATTTACTGGTAGAATTGGGTCAATGCTTACTAGATTGGAGATCCAGCATCTGCATGATCATGAATGTGATATTTACACCAGCAACTGCAAATGGGTACTCCCAAGTGGCTCGATTGCCACATTGTTTCTTTAGCAGCCTCTGAAATGAGGCCTACAGGGATTAACCAACCAAAGAAGATCAGTATTAATCAAGAGGGCGATTTCCAGTCTACAGTGTTTCAGATAATGAAAGCAATGAGGAAGAATTGCTTACAGAGAATGTCTTCGCGAAGAATAGAAGATTCTCCAGAGATATGAATCCTGCACCTCTGCACCATGTAGTGCATTTTCACTTAACTTCACACCAAAGCTGAACATATTTTTGGAGCTAATCTGTCAGGTGGAAAGTTTTAGTTTGGAATACCTGAAGTCAGTTGATGGGTCTCTTCCTTGCCATCCCATGTCCTTCCATTGTTCAGAAATCAAACCTTGTAGTTCTTGGTCAGGAAATGTTGCATGCCAAAGAGCTTTCAATGCTTCCTATCATCATAATTTGCTATTTATCAGGATTCAGGTGATATCTGAATACAAAGAAACTTACATCAAGCATACATGTTACTATGTAACTCTGTGGTACTCTAGTCAAAACAGTGTCATCATACCAAAAGTGAGTTCATTGATTGTTATGCATGATTTTATCTGCTGATCATGTTCAGTGCCAAAATAATTATCTACAGCTACAGCATTGGATAGTGTGTGATAGCAAGTCTACATCTAAACTGCAATTAGACAGAGAGAAATGTAACACATTGTATGAATTCCTCTTGCTAGCACAAGTTTTACCTGATGATCTCGTCTGGAAGGATCAAAATAAACCTTCATACGGTGCCTCAGCCTCTGAAGCCTCTCTTCCTGTAAATTGGAACAAATGATGTTTTAACTATCTGTATTAGTGATATATATGAAGAGAGAAAGTTTCAAAGGAAGTTCTGAAATGTAAATTTTCTGATGTAGTAGTCAGACCACAGACTGAAATTGAAAAAAAAAAAACTAATCTCCATGAACAGAGAAAAACAATAACTTAAAGCCAAAGCTTAATTAATCCCTTTTGAGTGGTCCTGCGATTAAGCGATGTGATCTTTCTTCACCCAAAAGCAGGCCCGGTTATCTATTGATTGATTTGATCTGTAGATAAATCCTATTCTGACAGCAGAAAAAAGGCCCTGTCTGTGCACATTGACATAAAAATATTGCAAATCTTTGCACAGTAAAGATATCTCGCAAGCCCATACCTGCACTGGTGTAAGGTTCATGCATATTCTCTCATATGCTCCTTTTCTCTTGATGCATACGCAAGAGAGGCTCTTCCCTATCCATCTTGGTGACCCACAGGATGCTTCATCTGCACAAGAACAGGTACATTCCCTCATAAGATTCAGAAAAAAAAATCCCCCTCATGAATCAGATTACACCACACATATTCACCAAAGAAGAGAATGGCACACTTTTCAAAACTATCAAGGCAAAATCACCAATATAATATATTAATATACACTACAAAACTATAATTAACATCTGCATTCCGAATGCAAAAAAAAAGAAAAAAGAAAAAAAAAGAGAGGCAAGATTAACTCATTGAAAAAAACATGGATTACTGAACTGGCAATCTTGGACCACAGTGCAAGCTGCCCCAGCATCATCCCAGAGCCAAAACTGATGGAGCTAGCTAGGCCTAGTGACTCTGACACACACAAACCTTTGCTTATGCCATCTTAAACAAGCTTACAATGCCTTATTATATTTACAAGCCAGTGGATCTATCATCCCCAGAGGATAAGACAGAGATGGCAAAAGTATTTTTGTAGCCGACCAAACTGATACCTCCCACATGATGTTAGATGACAACGTTCTTAACCCAGAGATATCATTATCATATACGCCCTCCCTCTGCAGTTTCTCACCAGTCACTACTCAAGTTGCCCAACAAATCTGTCATCACAGCCAAGATTTCTCACCAAATTAGAGCAGCTAGCTGCCTCCAACCGATAAGATTGGGCGCATGAACCCAACCGAATCTCAGCTTAAAAGCAAAAGCGACAGTTGGGTTGCCACCATCAATGAGCTAATGGTCCAGCATTTTTTGATGTTGCAACTGTACAATCAACATCGGTTGATGATGTGGTTTAGTCATATCATATCATATATATCAATCTTTTGGAGCCAAGATAAGAACACAGAGGAAAGGTGCCATCATTTAGTACCGAAATTAGCACAAAAAGGGCAGTGAAGGACAGCAAGTGAATCTGCTAACCAACTACTTCAAGTACTGATAATTATTGAAGCAGATAATTAGTCCCATGTTGTATGGTACTATTATCAATGAACACGCGGCATTATTAGATATTATTGAAACATTTTCGGCCGCCTGAAATCTAGCGAATACCGAAAGAAGAGTAATTGCACAGAAGTTAACAATGTGGCACCCAAAAGGATAAAAGGACAAGATCAACTATTAGTTTCCTTGTGTGATTATGCCACAACTTTCTCTCTGAGCCACCACAAACAAGTATGTGGCCAAAAGCGGTAGCAAGTACAGAAATTGACAATACCAAGAGCGCTTTTTTTTATAAGATTCCTCTTGGGCCTCCAGTGCTGACTTCTTGTCAATGAAAAGAAAACAAAATAAAAATTTGAGATATTCAGGTAACATCACAAAAATCATCAAAACACACCGACAAAAGATACTGGAACTGTTCTAAGAAAGATGAAAAACGGAAAGGAAAATGTACAGAATACAAGAAAGCTGGATTAGAACGGCAGGAGCAGAGGAAAGCAGCATCAATGGAAAGAAAAATGTTCAAGAGCAGAGTATGGTGAGAACAGCACCTATGGAAGGTAAAACCCAACCAAAAGAAAAAAAAATCTCCAGCAAGAACAGCACAACATTTGGAACAGTGCAAAATCTCCCTACAATTCTAACACACCAATAACCCCCCCCCCCCCCCCAAAAAAAAATCCAAAAATGCATCAAACTTCCTTTTTCTGAGTTAAAAAAAGTAAAACAAAAATTTGAGAGAGAAAAAAAACTTAGAAACTGCAACTACCAGCTATACGAGCAATAACACAAGCAGGTGGGAGGCACCAAAACCGTCGTACCACATCGCAACCGAAGAAAGAAACAGAGAAGCTAGCGATGGAAGCACAAGCGAGCGCAGCAGCAGGAGAGAGAGAGAGAGAGAGAGAGCCTCACCAGAAGATCCACCCATCGCCGCCGCGCCGCCCCCGCCGCCGCCGAGCGAGCACCTCGGCACCGGCGCCCTGACGGCCAGGCACCCGTGTAGGTGGTGCTGGTGCGCCTCCGCCGCCGCCGCCGCCGCCTCCATCCGGCCGCTCCAACAGCAGCGAGTACGGTGGTAATAGTACACTGTGCTCGGAGGAGGGAGGAGAGGAGAGAGATCGGGGTCGTCGGCGGCGGTCGTCGTCGGCGGCGGCGCTCCTGGGAGGAGGAGCACGTCGGGTTGCGGCTTGGCTTGTTGCCAACTAATAAAACCGTAGTGCTGGACCCCTTACGATTTAAATACCAATCACGACACGACACAACACAAACACAGCTTCTCTCTTTTTCCTTTTAAAATGTTTGTAAGGATTAGTAGGAGTATTTATTTTTTTTGCTAGGGATCTATAAGCTAGCTTATATCTGGCAGCTTTATATTTGTCATGACTAATTTTATTTATTTATTTCGTGTTTGAATGCTGAGAGCTGGGCCCATTAGGCTGTATTCGTTTGTAATGGTTGATAACCTTCCCTCCAGCACCTAAAAGAAAGTGATAGTTTAGCGTAAGATTAATTAAGTCTTATGTATTAGCTTAAAAACTTAAATAATAAATTAATATATTTTTAAAATAGTTTTTTTTATATATTTTTTGTCAAATACATACTGTTTAGCAGTTTGAAAAACGTGCGCACGAACAAACGAGAGAATAGAGATTGAGAAAGTATAGGGAAGAACACAGTTTTAAGGTGAGTTTAAGAAGAGAAGAAATAAAAATATTGAGAAGATATGTAAAATGATACGAGCTATTAACACAATTTACTATTAATTATTTTAAACTTAAAAAATTAATATATTTTGTAGTAGGAATGAATGCAGCCTTAGGAGGAGGGAGAACGAGGATACGAGAACCATGTGTTACAAAATAGATGCACAACGGAGACACGAATTTTACGTGGAAAACTCTTACGGGAAAAAACCACGGGCGCCGACTGGCAATGATCACTATTGAGAAATTGATTACAAATATAGGGGAATAACAATGAGAACTTCTTTCTTCCCGTACGGCTTACAAGAGTATATATAGGAGATAAAAGAAAAGACTCCTAATAGGAAACAACTAGAAATCTTACTAGGAAACTAATCCGAATATATTGTATGCCTAAATTCGGATCACACATTTAACAATCTCCACCTTGAGACGAATTTTCTCTTGTAGCATAAAAAAACATCAATCGTCAAGAAATACCTCACGTAGATAAAATCACCGCGCGCCAAATAGTCTCTAGGACTATACTGTAACACCAACCAAGCTTGAGCAAAGCTCAAACTTAGTAGCAGGAACTGGCTTTGTCATCATATCAGTTTGGTTATCATGAGTACTTATCTTGCATACCTTGACATCACCTTCAGCAATCACACCTCGAATAAAATGATATCTCACATCAATGTGCTTTGTTCTCTCATGGAACATCTGATCCTTTGTAAGGCATATTGCACTTTGACTATCATAAAATATATTAATGCAAGACGTAACTCCACAAAGCTCAGTGTACAAACCTCTAAGCCAAATAGCTTCTTTACAAGCTTCAGAAATAGCCATATACTCTGCTTCCGTAGTAGATAAGGCAACAGTTGCTTGTAAACTTGCCTTCCAACTAACAGCACAACTTCCAATAGTGAAAACATAACCTGTGAGTGATCTTCTCCTATCCAAATCTCCAGCAAAATCTGAATCCACATAACCAACAAGTCCATCTCTAGATCTCCCAAACTGCAAACAAACACTAGAAGTACCACGAAGGTATCTGAAAATCCATTGAACTGCTTTCCAATGCTCTTTGCCAGGATTAGCCATGTATCTACTGACAACACTCAAAGCATGTGATAAGTCAGGATGAGAACATACCATGGCATACATAAGTGAACCAATTGCACTTGAATATGGAACTCTAGACATGTACTCAACATCATAATCTGACTGTGGATATAAATCTGAAGATAATCTGAAATGTGCAGCTAAAGGAGTACTCACTGGTTTTGCATCATGCATATTGAAACGACGAAGAACCTTTTCAATATAGCCTTTCTGACTAAGATATAACTTGCCAGATTGTCTTTCTCTAGTAATTTCCATACCGAGAATTTTCTTCGTTGCGCCCAAATCCTTCATCTCAAACTCACTACTCAATTGTGCCTTCAATTTTGCTATCTTTGATTTGTCTTTTGCAGCAATTAACATATCATTGACATAAAGAAGCAAATATATAGCTGAACTATCAACAACTTTGAAATAAACACAGCTATCAAAATTGAATCTTCTAAACTTCTGAGAAAGCATGAAAGAGTCAAATCTCTTATACCACTGTCTAGGTGACTGTTTCAACCCATAAAGAGATTTCTTCAACCTACAGACTAGGTTTTCTTTTTCAGGAACAACAAAACCTTCAGGTTGCTCCATATAAATGTCCTCTTCTAACTCCCCATGTAAAAATGCAGTTTTAACATCCATTTGCTCTAGTTCATAATCATGCATTGCAACAATACCAAGTAAAGTGCGAATTGAACTATGCTTCATAACAGGGGAAAAAACATCATTGAAATCAATACCTGGAATCTGGCTATAACCTTTAGCAACTAACCTTGCTTTGTACCTTGCCTCATCAGTTGGAGATATACCTTCCTTTCTTTTGAAGATCCACTTGCAACGGATAGGTTTCTTTTCATTTGGCAATTTCACCAATTCCCAAGTACGATTCTTTTCAAGTGACTCCATCTCATCATGCATAGCAGTTATCCATCTATTGCAATCATCAGAAACAATAGCCTCAGAATATGACGAAGGTTCTGCATTACCTTCAATTTCCTCTGCCACACTCAAAGCATAAGCAACTATGTTCGCTTCTTCAATATATCTTTGAGGGGGTTTAATAATTTTTTTGGGCTTATCTTTCAATAACAGGTGCATCTTGGTTAATAGCAACATCTTCTTTTTCTGGTACATGTCCTGAACTGATCAAGTGCTCCACCTGCACACTTGCTTT
Source organism: Oryza officinalis (assembly GCA_008326285.1). Taxonomy (NCBI): domain Eukaryota; kingdom Viridiplantae; phylum Streptophyta; class Magnoliopsida; order Poales; family Poaceae; genus Oryza; species Oryza officinalis. The sequence continues at coordinate 21,421,256 of BDMV01000011.1, read as the reverse complement.
CTGCTGACTCTCAACAGGAACATTAGTAGAAGATTTGTCATGTAACATAACTGATTCATGGAAGGCAACATTTCTACTAATCATAATCTTTTTAGTTTCAGGACACCATAACTTATAGCCTTTCACACCAGACGGATAACCAAGAAAAATACACTTAATAGCTCTAGGTTCCAATTTACCATTATTAACATGAGCATAAGCAGTACAACCAAATACTCTTAAGTTTGAATAATTTGCTGGGGAACCAGACCATACCTCAATTGGAATCTTCTTATCAATTGCATAACTGGGTGATCTATTAATAAGATAACATGCAGTGGAAACGGCTTCCGCCCAAAACTGTTTAGGCAAACCTGCATTAGACAACATACAACGGGCTTTTGATATAATTGTCCTGTTCATACGCTCAGCTACGCCGTTTTGTTGAGGTGTATGAGGAACGGTGTAGTGACGCACAATGCCTTCAACTTTGCAATATGATTTAAATATCTTAGAACAGAACTCCATCCCATTGTCAGTACGAAGTATTTTCACATTCCTTTCAGTTTGTCTTTCAACCATAGTTTTCCACTCTTTAAATGCATCAAAAGCTTGATATTTGTGCTTCAAGAAATAAGGTCAAACTTTTCGCGAATAATCATCAACGATAGTCATCATATAACGAGCACCTCCAAAGGATGTCTTACGAGCAGGCCCACATAAATCAGAATGCACATAATCAAGAATACCTTCTGTAGTATGTGTAGATGTGTTGAACTTCACCCTTTTATGCTTGCCAAAGATGCAATGCTCACAAAATTTGAGTTTCCCGATGCCTTGTCCATCTAGCAATCCTCGCTTGCTCAATTCTGCCAAACCAATTTCACTCATATGCCCAAGACGCATATGTCAAAGATTAGTAGCATCGGAATTAGATAATGAATCTGAAACTGCAGCAACATTACCTAATATAGTTGTACCTCGCAGATGGTACAGGTCGGCAGTTTTAATATCAGCTTTCATCACAACAAGAGAGCCCTTGGTTACCTTTAAAATTCCGTCTCCACCGGAATATTTGTACCCTTTGCGATCAAGAGTACTTAAAGAGATGAGACTTCTCTTCAAATTTGGAATATGCCGCACATCTGACAATGTTCTGATACAACCATCAAACATCTTGATTTGAATTGTTCCAATACCTGCAACCTTGCATGGCGTATTATCACCCATCAAAACAGTACCACCTTTCACAGACTCATAGGTGGCAAACCAATCCCTGTTTGGGCACATGTGATAGGTGCATGCAGTATCAAGAATCCACTGGTCACTAGTTTGTGCACAACCAGCATAAGCAACAAGTAATTCTGCACCAGACTTATCATCAGTAACAACTGCGGCTTTACCTTCCTCTTCTTTATTACCTTTCGGTCTATAACTTCCAGTTCTCTTGTCTTTATTCTGTAGCTTCCAACACTCAGAGATATCATGTCCATCTCTCTTGCAGTATTTGCATGACTTATATCTGCCTTTGGACTTTGATCTTCCACGGTAGCTACTTGAACTTTTGTTTCTTGATTGATTCTTTGTGTTCTTCTCTTGTTGCTTGCCCCGAACTGCCAAGCCTTCTGCTTGTGAACTTGAACTTTCAGAAGGTACCATCTTCTTCATCTTTTCTTTGGCATGCAAAGCTTCATAAACTTCTTTCAAAGTTAAAGTATCACGACTATAAAGAATAGTATCTCTGAAATTTGCATATGAGCTAGGCAACGAACACAATAGAATAAGGCCTAAATCCTCCTCATCATACTTTATCTCCATAGACTCAAGGTCAGCAACAATTTCCTTGAAAGTGGAGAGATGATCCATCACAGATTCATCATCTTGCAATTTGTGCAAAAATAACTTTTGCTTCAGGTGCATCTTACTGGTCAGATCCTTTGTCATGCAAATCTGTTCCAGCTTCAACCACAGCTCAGCGGCTGTCTTCTGCTTAAACACCTCCTGCAAAATATTGTTAGATAGATAAAGATGAATATATGCCATAGCCTTACGATCTCTTTTCTTGTCATCGTTGGACCAATCCTGAGTTCTCTTGTCAAATCCCGATAACGCATCATCGAGGTCTTGTTGTGCAAGAACTGCTCGCATCTTCACCTGTCATAGTGAGAATCTTGTGTCTCGGTCCAGAAGCGGTAGATCATACTTTAAACTCGCCATGGGAATTAATCCTGAATTTGTTGGTAAAAATTAGGGTAAACCTAGCAAAAAAAAAACGCGAACTTCTGGGTGATGCACTAAACGTAGGCCTGAAATCTTTATGGTACACAAGCTTGGATGCGTTTAGCAAATTTTTGCCGAGAAATAACCACTGTACGGAAGCTGTGAATTAATTTGTTTGTTTGGTCTTCTCGGGAACCGTGCGCTTGAGATTAGATGGGTTCTGGCTGCTACTACTGCTTTTCTCCCCGGAACGTGGCTGCGCGTGGACTGCTGCTTTTCTTCTTGCTCTGGAGCATGCGCAGATCAGAGTCGATCAGTCGACTCCGCGTCGGCTTCGATACGAAGCCAATCTCGCCGAACAACTCGACGAGATCGAAAAATAGGAGCGGCGAACCGGCGACGATAGCGGCGGGGCAGTAGACCGGATCTCCAATGCTCTGATACCACTTGTTACAAAATAGATGCACAACGGAGACACGAATTTTACGTGGAAAACCCTTGTGGGAAAAAACCACGGGCGCCGACTGGCAATGATCTCTATTGAGAAATTGATTACAAACGTAGGGGAATAACAATGAGAACTTCTTTCTTCCCGTACGGCTTACAAGAGTATATATAGGAGATAAAAGAAAAGACTCCTAATAGGAAACAACTAGGAATCCTACTAGAAAACTAATCCGAATATATTGTATGCCTAAATTCGGATCACACATTTAACACCATGCATGCATATCGTGCTCACATTGTACACATAACTTGAGCAGGTCTAATGTGCCAACCTGCGCACAGACGTGACGCGTGAGGACGTGTTTAGTGCGGTCCGTGTGCATGTGCAATTTATGTTTCTCTCTCTCTCTATATATATATGTGTGTAAAATTTATATGTACAATGTTTTACATATAAGTTTTAATTTGACACCGAAAGTTTGAAGCCGAATCGGAATCTATCGCACACGTTCATGCTCGCGCGGCCTGAAATCTTATTTCGGAGAAGTTCACGTGACGTGTATAAAGCTTTTGTATGGGAAAGGTTCAATTTACACAGTTTCTAAAATAAAAGCTGGAGCCAACATATTTGCTCCGATAAAGAACTAGAATTACTATGTAAATACAAAATGGATCCGTACCATATAAAATATGTAGGTTTCGGAATATTAATGATTACTATAAATATAAATAAAAGACACGGCTATATAGTAAAAAAAATCAGACTCAGAGAGCAGTTAATGATGAGATAGACCTTGATGTATATTATGCACGATCAATTGAAATAAACTAGGAGTCCATGTCATTGGACATGTACGAGATGTTATAGAGTGTGTACATGTTTTAGCTAATAGTTAATTAATTATACACTAATAAGTTATTTTATGTGTCCCGATTAGTTACCAAACCAAAATACCAAACACACAACCTTCATTATGCTATATAGTGTTTCAATAACAATTGGACACAAATGTCAACATACTAAGTCATCAACATATATAAGGTACTTTTTCATCGGATAGGACATATACTACGATTCTTTTTCATCGGATAGGACATATACTACGATTCTATGAATCTATCTTGACTCGTAGTACTAAAATATGTCTTATCTGATACTTCTTGTAATTATTTAAGTATTAGATAAAAACATAAAAAAAATTAATAAGATATTTTAACAACTTTTCAGTAGAAAATTTTTACACACCATTCAGTAGTTCGCAAAGTATGCACGTGAAAAACGACAGAGTAAAGATTGAGAAAGGAGAGTGCCGAACACACACTACTACATAATCGAATTTTCCATGAGGTCAAAATCGATTTTTGCAGGCGGCTGAGTGGTTCACATGCACCCAGATATCTACGAAAATCAGTAAGTTTTCGCATGCGGTTGCGCTAACCGCATGCAAAAATACTGATTTTCGTAGGTGAGCGCTTAAGCCATTTGCCTACAAAAATAATTTTGGCGAAAAATAAAAATTCCAAAACACAAAAATACAAAAACCCTAGAACCAAAACCAAGAAACCCTAATTCGTCGCCGCCGTCATGCCGGATCTGCTGCTGTCGTTGTCGTGTCGAAGCCGCCACCGTCATCGCGTCGGGATCCACTGCCGTGGTCGCTTAAGGCCGCCGTCGCCGTCATCATGGTCGCTTGAAGTCGTCGGATCCACGTAGGAGGGGGAAGGGCTGCCGGATCCACCCCTCCCATCGCAGCCGCCAACAGATCCGCACGCGTGGTGGATGGGGAGGCGACAGGAACCACGCCATAGAGGGAGGGGTGAGGGAGGGCGAGACAGGCCGCAACGAGGAGGTTGAGATTCTCGAGGCCCGATGGCGGAGGTCCCATGCACCTAAGGTCTAGCGGCAGTGGATCCCACTTGCCCTAGGGCCCGACGGCGGCGGATCCCACTCGCCCCAGGCTCGGTTGTGGCAGATCCTGCTTACCTGAGGCCGCCACCCTCGTCGACGCGCCGACGCTGCTCCCACTGTCGCTCAAGACCACCATCGGGAGTGGGGAGTGGAAGAGGAAGTACGAGAGTGGGAAGAAGAAAAAAAGGTATGGAGAGAAGAAAAAAGGAAAGATGCCAGAGACTTAAGTGAGAGAGAAAGGAGAGCAGAAAAAAAGAGAAAAAAAGGGGTATTTTCGCATGAGGACGTTTTAAGGCCTGCGTGCGAAAATTGATTTTAGCTGCTTGTGATATCTGAATCGTCCTCAGAAGAATGATTTTTACATAAAAAATAATTATGGTTCGTTTGCAATCTAGAGCATGTCTCATTCGAAAAAATAGATTTGACTCTAAAACATCTCGTACGTGTCCAATGATATGGAGTATTAAGCAAAAGTACTTGCGTATGCTCGGTCGGCAAGGACGGTACAGCGACGAGCCGTACGTGGGCATGCCCCGCTGAGATGGACACGTATTCTTCTCTTCAAAGTGTTAAACTAGAGTGATCCGTGTATTAAATCAAGAACAGAACAATTGAAAGACCGGCAAAAGTTATTGGCTGCAAGCGTACTTGTTTATACTCCGCTCGTCTCAAAATATAAAAACCTAAATTAAATAAGATACATCTTAGTCAACGAATTTAATATGACTTATGTCTTAATTTATTGGATTAGAATATACCCCATTCAATTTTAAGTTGCTATATTTTCATACGAAGGTAGTATATAAACAATACGAGTATAAAAAGTGGAGAGAAATGGTACGTTCTATTTGCCTCTTTCGTATGCTTTTGCGCATATCAAATCTTTTATTGCACAAAATCAATAATGTGGATAATAGTATTATTTTAAAACAATAATAATAAATAAACGGCATGGGACCAACCCTACACTTTTTACTCCATTCCTCGAATATAATCACTTTTTCCATAATATAACTTAAAATTTATTTGAAAATATAAGAAATTATACCACTATTAATTGTACTTTTAATCCTATCTTACTGTAAAGTTACAATCTACTATATCCTAAAGCTTAACATATAAAGATGACACATCATCATACACTAACAATTATTACATCTTAAACATCATACAAGCATGCTATATTATCTATAATTTTATAATTTATTTAATTTTAGAGCTTTAAAATATAAACATGTTAAATCATCATCCCATATAATTCACATAATATTTGAATAAATCTCTTTATCATTTTTATAATATCATATATACCTATATAGTTTATCATCACTTAGTTAATATTATTTCTCTCTTCTCTCATTAAGCCATATCACATCAATTATTTTTAGCCCTTAGATAATTAATTTATGGTCCAAATTATCTTTTTCATTTTCTTCTCTCTTTAAACCAAATCACCTCAATTGTTTTAGCCTTTAGATAATTAATTTATGGTGCAAATTATCTTCCTTATTTTTTTCTCTCATAAAGCCACATCACCTTATTTTTACATTTAGATCATTATTCTACATACTATTTAAATTATCATAAACTATATCAACTTATGTTAACTTATGTCATCTAATTATCTTACACATTATTTCTACTTATTACTATTATATTAAACTTCCGTAGCAACACGTGAAGTTTCACCTAGTTATCTTATATTCAAATTTCTTTATATCTTATACTCCCTCCGTCTCGTAATATAGCAACATAAAATCGAATTAGACATTATATAGTACAATGAATCTGTATACGTCTCCTGTCATATCCGTTGTGTCTAACCCGATATATACTAAGTTGATATATTATGAGACAAAAAAGAGTACTAACCATTCATTATTCAATAAGGGCCACCAAAGTTTTTTTCTTTAATTTCTGCTATATAACCTTAAAAACACTTATATTTTTTAAATACTTATATCTTGAAACAAAAAGATACAAATTAACCTGATCATATGCAACACTGTTCATCAAATTCAGAGTTGGTCTTGTTCTTTTCTTCAACTCTAAACTTTAACTTCTTTCCTTGTTTTTGGTTAACATGTTTCTTAAACTTTTAAATAATACGTTTTTTAAAAAAATTATATACAAAAGGTGTTTTAAAAAAATCAAATAAATCTAATTTTTATATTTATAATAATTAATATTTAATTAATTACGTGTCAATAATTTTTTTCGTTTCGCGTGCAAGAAAATTTCCCTCATATTGAAGGCAACGGACGCAGACATGCGTGCATGTGCCATGTGTCTGTCCAGGGAACATGCGTAGGATGATACATGTACAGTAGCTAGGTGTGGTGATGGAAGCGAATGCCGTGCACGTATCCGTCAGTCCTAAAAGAAAAAGCACGCATGAGTCATGACACAAATGCCGTGTCAAATCAAAACATGATTGTTACTGGCTGCAAACCTGAATGCCTAGCTACTAATTGCTAGCTGCAATGCTCAAGTGAGACAAGATATAATGGCATATAATGGCCCGTGTCTTCATGACCTAAACCTCTCAATCGATCGACCAAAATGCAATGGCCAGTTACTACGCAATGAGCACGGCAGCATTGACGTCGTAAGTAATCCCTTCAGGGGTTTTAATAGAGGACGCTACGGATTTTTTACATAAGTTTGAACCATTTCGTTTCATTTAAAAATTTTGTTAAAAATGTAAGCCATTTTTTTAATGATAAATTAAATCACAACCAAATAAATAATAATTATGTAATTTTTTTAATAAAATGAATGATCAATAAGTTAATAGCATCATCTATAATCGGAGGTAGTACTAACTATACACAAAGATGTAAAAAAATAAATATATAGGATGTTATAGTACTAGCCAAAATTGCGCCAATGATCGAAACCCTTTATGTATGAAAAACATGTACACTGCATAAATGCAAATTCTTGCTTGGTTGGCAATTTAACATAGATAATGACTATATATATACAAGTGCCTATAGATAGCTCGGCGGCACGATCTGCCATTTAACTTGCACCTCATATATTTTACTAGATGCATGATCTTTCTTCACGGGACAAAATAATTAGAAAAGCATGGAAAAGCCATGGTCTTGCAACATGGTCAGATTATTGCAACTCAACAAGAGTAACCATGCACTAATTTAGTGATGGCAACGGGATGCCCAGTCTTCGTCAGATGAAGGTATCTATCGATTCGACGGAAACTTGACATATACGATTCGGCTTCCGATCAACACGATCCGAATTCTGTAATTGCAGTACCACGTCTTCTCTGGTTATTATCCATGTCAAAACCCGATTGACCTCGTCGAGAAGGCTAATCCCTGCGTGCGAATCGAAGAACACAAACAAAAACAAGAAAGATAGCAACTCAATTACAGATGAATGATTAATCAAGAACTCGAAGTTGGGGTTCCACAAACCGAACTAGTGACGAAACTGCAATAACAGAAATAATCTAAGCAAAACCCCACACTAACTCAATGAAAGCTATTGAATATATAGGTTCTTGGGTCGATCTTGGACCCCTAGACACATCCCTATTGGACTCCGACATGATACACGCCCAACGGGCCCAAAGATGGTAACACATCAACCGGATAGAATCTGAATGTCTTATTGTTTTGACGATTTCCGTTGACTCGGAAGAAATTTTGACGTGGGACTAGATCCATTGGAAAGGTGGTCTCGTTAGCTTTTCATACACATGCAGAGCATTGAAATCGGAGTCCGAATATAATCCGGGCGTCGATTTAGTGTGGACTGCTCTTGAAATCCGAGGTGGAGTCGAACTTGATATGAGTTAGGCCTCCATCTTAGCTTGAATCCCATGACGATCTTTTCCATCTCCTAGCCTCTCTTCAAGTGCTCCATAGTACTCTTGATAGTTCCTAATCATAATTGAGCTCACCTGTAAATTCAATTGTCGGACGCGAGCTCTAGTGATTAGATCTTGCAGAGCAACTTAAGGAGTATTGTGTGTATTCAAAAAAGTGATGTCATCATCATCTAGTATACTAGTTGATATACCACGCTTTGCTACGGGATATGTGAATGAATACATGTTATACATTATAGAAATGATAGATGTATATGTTTAAATAATGTGAAAATGATATGGAGATGATGATTTGATATTGCTTGCATATTGAGTTTTAAAAATACAACAAAATTATAATTGATATGTCATATTTGTACGAAATTTAAAATAATTTAGATAAAAATTACTAGTGAATGATGATGCCGCATACTTATGAGTTTTAGAAGTTAGTGGGTACCAACTATATAAAAATATAAGTCTTCTGGAAGCTATGGATATCCCCCAAGGGCAAGTTCTTCATATGACTCACGGTGCAAACCTCATTAAGGACCCTATGTGTCCAAGCCTGAAAAGAGCGGTCCTCCTTTTTGCAAGATATAGGTTCACTGTTCCAAAGAATTTGGAGTACTCTGGCAAACTAGATGAGTGGTAACCTTCGAATTAATCTTAGAAACAGTTGTAACACAATGAAAGAATGATGGTTGAGTATAACGAATATATGTTGGGTCTATAAAAAAACCCCAACATACACCAAAACCTTACCGTAATATGCTAGGAGCTATATGGAAAAACAATATAAGGATCTTCCAACATATTACAATTTTCATCTTTCAGAAAATAAAGGTAAATAATGATACGATGGTTTCCCTTTTTTTACTCTCGACATGACTCATTGATAAATAATGATAATTGACTCTATTATTAGGCATACCCTAACTTTGTTGGTCCTAGGTATAATTAGTCCCCTCATGTTTTTTTCTTTGAACCTTTTTGTCCCAAAAAAAGTAGCACTAAAAAAAATGGCAGGCTGTTCATCACAAAGAAAAAAAAAACCATATGATGGTTTCTTGTTACACTCTGATATATAATGGCCGCATGGGAACCAGCATGCAATCATAATATGCGCATGTAGCATGTACGTACGTACTATGATTTTGCCGTGCCATGCAGCACCCTTATTCATAGCATGGAAGGAACTTTGTCGCTGCTAGCTGTTCAGCTATTGCATGGACTTTAGTTTTGACCTATCTATATATCCATCTTTGCAGTACAGACATGAGAGCATGAGGCACACATGGTAATTAATTTCATTTATCTCCACAAACATAAACTGATGAATATGAGTTAATTAGCTAGAGAAATATGTCAGTAAAAAAGCTAGCTAGGTTTTCCGAATAAAACCAAGAGTTTGGACTTAATTTGGATCGTATTACTGCACAATATATGCAATGGCCATCGAGATGTATATATACTAGATTCATTATTTTTTAAAGAAAAGGAAAACTTCACAGAACTACACTTATTTGGTGAAACTATAACTTTGCTATAATGTTAACTAGGTATTTCACAAAACTGCAACAATATCGAACGATTTTATTAGAAAGTTATAGTTTTATTTCCTACGTCTGTATGACATGTGGGCTACAAGAGCACGAGCATTTCACATGTATGTATTGCAGGAGAGCCCAAACTTATCAAAAATATAAAGTTGAAGTTTTCTGATAAGATTATATGCTATTGCTGTCATTCTCTAAAATGCCTGGCTAAATTTGTAGCATACTGATAATTTTTTTAAAAAATAGTTATAGTTTTATGAAGTTCACTCTTAAAAAATAGTTCGTGCATTCGATAGTGATCAACGTATCTTGCATTTTTCTTTGATAGTGGTAAGAAACCCCTTTGATTTGATAAAACAGGGGCATAACAACATCGATCATACACCTATAAAAGAGAAAGAAAAATTTTATCATCCTTAAAAAAGTACCTTAAGATATCAATATCTTATACTATTTTTAGTATCTCGAGATACCTAGCATCTAGAGGTATCATGTTTTTATACTTAAAAAATACAGTATCTCTTGGTACCTTCTCAAGGATGATAAAATTGCCCAAAGAGAAAAGTCAGTTCCTGATCGTCATTTAAATTTGTGTGGCCATCAAACCAAGATGAAGCATAAAGGGACATACTGTTGCTTGGTGGTAGCTTCATTTGTACAAAGGTGGTGTCCGTTTATATCCAAAATAAAGATAAAGTTAGAGAAAAAAATAAAAAAACTATTAATGCATGATTAATTGAGTTTTAGTTATTATAATTTAAAAAGTAAATTTATTTAATATTTTAAAACGACTTCTATATAAAAAGTTTTCGTACGAGATACATCATTTAGCAGTTTAAAAAAACATGCTAACGAAAATCGATATAAAATTTGTATCTTAAACAGAAAATAATAGGGTTTTAATGGTGGAGCCAATAGCGTTCTGGAGCCTAATTAAGCAGTAAAAGAGCTCCTATTAACTGTCAGTTGTTTTGTAGCAGTTTTCAGCAACGAACAATTGCACTTGTTGGTGCTGAGTCAACTGCCCACGCTCTTAATCCAAGATGTGACTCAAATCACTGCTTCTTCTAGACAAAAAGGTACAAAATTTTTCTCCGTTTATCCGTGTGCCATCTATGCTTGTGTAGGCACCTGATTTGTTTTCCTATTCCTAAGTTTGATTTTTTTTATAATACTTAAAAAATGGGATAATCTTATTTTATAAATCTTATGCCTGTAGTATGCTGTGGTGTGGTTAACAACTAATACCAACTCATATTACCTTACACAAGGCACTTAGCCACCTAAGTTCGTACTAATCTCTAGTGTCTCTTGAAGCTGAGGCCTATTTTAGATTCCAAAAACCATTTACGAAACATGCAAAAAAATTGAATTGGTTACCGTAAAAATAAAAATCCCTTATAAAACCACTACGAAATTATTACTGGCCTTGAAGATATTACTGGCCTTGAAGAGAAGACTCTTCCACCCCCGCCTTGAAGAGAAGACTCTTCCACCCCCACCCATACCCACCCACTAACACATGGGCCCTCATATATCAGCAGCAAAAGATTCCCTATGCATATGCACGGTGAACAAGCATAAAAAACTAAATAGGCACACACACACAACAGCAACAGCAACAGCAACAGCAACAGCAACTGCAACACAGCAGAGGAGGGGACCTGGAAAACCTGAAATGCACTTGCTAGCTTCCCATGCCGGGACATGCCATCACCACAGTACAGCCAGTGGTCGTCGCCGGTCGCTGCATTTCCTGATCAATTCGGCCAAAAGTTCCCCTGAATTCCTGATCCAAGAGGGAAGAACTGTCCCGGTAAATCCAAGCCAAGAATGGCCCACCAGCACAGGCTCTGTTTGTTTAATTTAATTAGTTTTATCATCTAATCCCGAGCCTCTTGTGGAGAGAGTACTTCGTTTTGGACGCGCACACACGGCCACGCACGCACCATGTTTATAGTGACTGCGTGTGTATATTTTGTACTCGTGTCTTGAAATTGACGCATACCGTTACCAACGAGGGTTTATGATCTCGCAAGATCTCGCTCGCGTCTCGTGGATTTCGAACGTCCCCCGGCTAGTTCGAGATGAGAGTTCCATGTGTGTTTCGAATGGTTCATCCGGAATCTGTTAGAATTTCATTTGAAAAATGCACCGAATTTAGGACTTAAACCCTCGTAAGCTGAATATGTAACCAATCATATCACGTAGATATTTAGTTACGGTTTATCTTATTATGATAGGCTCTTATCCTTATGCGTAAGTAGGCTGCTATGTGTACCGGTTTTGGCTGGGTCATCGTAGGCCCACCTGTGAGTGACCATTCACGGCCATTTTTTGTCTGTGCAAGCAAGGACTGACCACTCCTAAGAACTGAAATGGCAGCACAAGATGCACATATACAGTGTTTTTGTTGGATGGATTGATGCAGTCAAAACTGCAAAATGCACATGGGAGAGCATATGTAGATGTTACCAGTTTTTTGGTTGCACTTGTCGTGATCTCATTGGTCAGAGAAATACAATGGCAATAGTGTGGATGGTCAGGAATGTTCACGGAGTAACATGGAATGGAATGCATGAAACAAGAAAGTACATGAAGGAAATTTGGAGATTGAAATGCTTTCTTTTTTTTTTAATCTAAAATGTTTTCTTGTTGACTTCACTTGAGATTGAGAGATATATATATATGTTCACTGCTTGCAGAATGATCAGTCAAATACATTATTTGGAATAAGCTTGGGGGGCCTTAATTGTTGGATTGTGTTCTCAGGCCAAGTTTTCATGATTGCTCAATTATTTAGAGCCAGGCTGATAGAGTACAAACACGGTATTCCCTCCGTTTCAAATTATTAATGTTCTAGGATTGTTTTTTAAGTCAAACGTTTTAATCTTTGAACATAAATTTCTATAAACATATATAGTTTAACATCATAAAATTAGATTTATCGTGAGAAATATTTTGATAATATATAATTCACATGTTGTCAAACACATTCATCAGCAGTCGATAACTAGTCATTAACATTTAACATGCAAATCATTTTTATTTAGCAAATGCACTCGCTGCTCCTCATCGCCCCACTCGAACCCGCTTCCTGTCATGCCCTCGAGCTAGCTCGTTCCTGCAGTTTGCTCCCCTGAAGCCATGACCAAGCTCGCCGGCCGCCGCCGCCGCCGCCGGCCACTTGAACTTGCCTGAAGAAGCTTCTATTGAGTTCGTTCGCTGCAGCTCCTGTCAAGCTCACCCTGATGCCCCTACCCTCAATGCTTGCTCGTCTTCGTCATGTAGCTCACTAGCTGCTTTACGTCGAGCTCTCCTGACGCTGTGGATGCTACTGCTACGAGGAAAAAGAAGAAGTAACGGAAATTTTGACGGAGCGTACTAAAATAAGTAACGGAGGTCTCTTTCGCTGCTATTAAAATGAACCACAAACTTTCAGTGTTATAAAACCAAAAACAGAAATTTTCGATGCTATAGTACTAATTTTGCCTTCTTATTTTACTCTCCTAGTTGGCTTTGAACAATGATTTGTTTACATGGTCCCATCTATACCAAAAACAATTTTTTAAAAAGAAGAAACATATTTTGAGCAGATCCCGAAGCGAGGCAACAAGTACCATTAGTCAAAATCTTTTATAATATTACAATAACCCTTCATCCAAGTGCAAGCAAAATACACTAATCATATATTATGAAGTATCATACAGCTAGCATGTTTTACTTCAATTTGGGTGTCTTCTTTTGACCTGAATGGAATGCTCAATTGATGAATGATTGGAGGGGTACAAACAAATAAATCAACTATTATAAAGTTAAAAAATAGATTTAAAATAATAATTTTAAGAAATAGATATGTAGAAAGTTCTTTTAAAGAAAAATCATAGCATTTAGGAGCTCGAAGAAGCGTACATGCGTGTTCTTACATTCCATTCGATGGGAAAAGAACAGGCCCAGCTGGAGTGTAGCAGTCAGGGATATAATGCCAATTGATTGAAACTTTCAATAGCACAGAAGCAACACAAATTCTGATTGATATGCCAACTACGACAGCTTTATGTTTGTGCAAAGTGTTTGCATAGATACTAGTAACAAATATAAAAAGTAATCAGTAATCACAACACAAAAGAAAAAGGTGACAAACTTGACTGACGGGGAGTTGAACAGTTGATAATGCCAAAAGCTATACACCAACCAATGAGAAGGGGACCTTTTATTCCCCTATAACTGTCATATACTGATAGTATGCCGGTTTATAATTACTTAATTAAGTAAAAGCCGATGTTGTTCTCCAATTTTATTTTGATTATAGTCTTTTGTTTAATTTTCTGTTGAAACTATTCCATCTGTTATAGAAAAAAATACAAAAAACTCAGCAAAAGATTATAAGCGATGACAATTAAAAATCAGCAAAAAAAAAAATATGAGAGGATGACAATTGACAGATGGCCATAACTTTGGACCATCTCTAGAAACTGTTGCTTCTAGTTTACTGAGGCAGCTCCTTTATATTCCATATTTTGTAGTATCTTGCAACAAAGCATATAAGAAAGAAAGGGGCAAAAATAGGAAGAAACGGCTTCTATAATGCTGTATAAGTAAATTGCAATTTGCAGCCACCCAAATAAAACGGGGAATTTAACTATTTGTCACTATTAGGTTTGTCAATTATCCAAATGCCACTCTTAAATTTGCACTTATTTTTTTGCCACTGGAGAGAGATAGCTTGTTAATTTTTTTTGTCACTTTTGCATGTGGCACGCCAATAAGGCTATCACCTCATCTTCTTCCTCCTTCACCTCCTCTCTATCTTCTTTCCCCCTTCTCTCTCACCTCCGGCCATCTTCTTGGGCAACCGGCGAGCTTCTTTGTCATGATTGATTAGGTGGGGATGCGGCGCAACAGAAACTTGCCGTCATCGAAGAATCAGAAGGCATGCGAGAGGAGGGTTTTGTGCTCGCGGTGGATGCGGAGGAGGAGTGCCATTGCCAGCGGTGAGGTCGAGTGGAGCGGGTAGCGAAGTCGTGAAGGAGCGCCATTGCTGGCAGCGAGCCTCTCTTCCTCAAGTCCATCCTTCCCTCCTCCCCACCGTGCCGCATCCTCGACTCACTGCTGTGCCCCAACACATGGACCCCCTCATTATCCTCCTTCGACCACCCCCGCGGTTGACGATGTCAGCCACAACCCCCAACCCTCAACTTGCCCTCACCCATGCAGTCAGTGAGCTCCTCCTTCAGAGGGCTCGACGAGGCTCCGTGCTCGAACAAGTGGGAGCTTACCGGTTGCCCAAGATGTCAGAGGTGAGACAGAAGGGGGAGTGAAGAAGAAAGATGATGATGAGGCAACCTTGTTGACATGCCACGTATGCAAAAGTGAAAAAAAACAAGAAGTTGTCTCTTTGCAATGATAAAAAATTAAATGCAAATCTATGATGGACATTTGGTCTTAATTGACAAACCTAATAATGATAAATAGTTAAATTCCTCAAATAAAACAACTCCAAGTTGCAAGAGGCATTACGTTAAAAAACTGATGTTTGCACATAACTTTTTTATTATTTAAACTTTTTAAAATTTTAACTTTAAAATAAACATTTTTAAAATCTAAACCTTCTGACCATGTCAACTTGACTGACGTGATAAATCTTTTGACCACGTCATCACGTGACAAAATAACACTGCCATGCCAATCTAAATGATATGGCATCATTATTTAGTCATACCCTTCTGGCAGGCATGGCAACATTGTCCTACCACGGCTAACGTGACATGACAAAATTATCATGCCCGCTATGGGTGGCATGACTGTTATTTTATCATGCTAAACGGACTGACGTGATAAAAAAAATCAGATTTTGGAAATAAATTTTTAAAGGATTTATTTTTAAAATAAAAAGTTCAAAAAATAATAATAATTCGGCATGTAACACCATGGAGAACTGAGATATCACACACACAAAAAACTTATCTAAAGCAATGGATATTGAGTAATGAGCACATTTCCTGCTGATTTTCCAAATTGCATGCATCTGGTTGCTCCGTTTTTCTTTTCATTTCCCAAGCTTCCTCTTTTTTTTATCTGTGGCATTCACTTCTGAGTTAGGGCTCACCCCTATCCTTTCTCCCTAGCTCATTTGGTCAAACATGGTACAATTAGCTTTTAATTATGCTGGTAAATTAGCATGGTAACTCCTCCAGTATGAGGCAACAGGTACCAACATTGCTGCATGAGCTTGCTACCGGTACCAAGTAAAAAGCACCGGATAAGCCCTAACAAACAGGGAACCCAAGCCAAAATTTCTGATCAGCTAATGTAATTAGACCCAAGTTCTCAAGGCCCAACCCAAGTGATTACATCTCCTAGAGCCTTAACATCCAGCCAACAGATGAAGCCTGGTTCCCATTCTGCTCCCAGAAAAGCTTGACATAGCGAATCAGGAAACACATTACACATCAACCTACAAACAGCGCGGCACGAGCTTCTCTAGATCAGTCCTGTGACTCTCTTAAGCGAGCGATGAGTTCATCCTGCAGTAGGAAGGACATCATACATCATAAATTGAATACACTTCTCGCACAAAAGATTATGGCCTAGGTAGATCAATGTAGGCATGATCAATTATGTGAAAATAATTTCTTATTTGGGAACCATTGTTATTTTGTAATGTGCAAGAATGAAGACTATCAATGCTTGCCACATCTGTGGCGTCAAAATCAAATACAGTGTAAATATTACAAAAACAATAATGTGCTGCCACTGAAAGTAAAAGCAACAGCCTACTGGCAACACAAGCATCTCTAGAAGAAGTTTATTTTGGGAACTTAAAATAATCTACTAGACACAATACTGCATTTACATGACAAAGCCCAGGCTCTTATCCCATTCATTTTATTTTGTAAAGCCAACTTTCAGTGAAAACTTATGAAGCTTCTACAGAAACAAAATCCTAGCATGCCATGCAACAAATAAGTCCTGAGGGAACATTTGGAATACTAATCGACAAAATCTGTAATTAACTAGAAGCTTCCTAGGAAATATCAGGTGTCTAAAACAAATTCAGAATCATCCAAACATTCAAAAATGGTGGATATCCAGTTATCTTAGCTGACGTTCTACTAAAAAAAATCTACAAACAGAAATTCAAATATATATTCTAGTGACAGAATTAAAGGCATGAAACCACTTAAATTTAGAACAAGAGAACTTGGAACATTATGTTTTGCTTGCCTTTTTCCCTTTGGTCATGAGGCCCCTCTGTCGCAGAAGTGCACGCAACCTCTCAACTGTGAAGGTCTGTAGTGTGTGACCTGAAAATCCAGGTGCCGCTTCTTCTGCCGTATTAAAGTTTATTAAAGTTATTAGAGGAATTGGGAGACTGTACATGAGCGTGCTATTGTCTTCTTTTGAAATGCTAAAGCATGCATCAACATACTCCTGATCTTAAATGCAAAATAGAAAGACAGTTAGTGGCTTTTAACATGAAAACCTAGAACAAGGCAAACATTCTTCTTGGTTGGGTACTTCACGAATTCAAACGTATATAGTCATGGCAGAAAATTCGATGGAAGGTGGCAACTCTGGCCACTTCCTTTTATTTTCTTTTTGTTTCTTTTTTTTTTGGTAGACGCTCGAAAAGGGTTGGCTTCTGGTAAATCTGGACAATTGATCATTTGCTCTCTTTTTCATTAACAAATTCCAATAAATAAAACATTATTCCCTCTATTCACACATTCACAAGTGCCCAAACTGGAAGAATTGAGAGTTAGACCACTTACCAGCAGCAGACAGCCCTGAGGAGCTACCCAAGTTGGGCCTTTTAGATGAATTCTGGCCATCCAAACTTCTGGGAGCAACTCTAATCAAACAAAAAAAGAAAAAAAATTACTTCAAGAGCTAATTTATATAGTCATATTATCCCAACTAATAAGCAATCATGAAGGACAAACAGTTTCATGAAGACAAGCAGATATGACTCAAATAACTTGCATTAATCCTGGATCAATGAATGGCCAAGCTATTCGTCAGCATCAGCATATAAGAAGTATTAAAGAAATCACTCCTTCAATAAATGGCTTAAAGCGTGTGGCTTTGAAGCATGATGAACTACAAACAGTATCATATGATTTGTAATGGATAAACGGAAATTTCATATGTTTTTAGGGCCCACAAATTTAATGCTGCCTAATTGGAGATTACCTTTAAGGTTAGGGTTGTAGTTGTTTTTCTGTAGGCCACTACAGTGGGTACCTACTAATTTACTAAAGGATTTAATCCCTTAAGAATTCAAAGAAATAAAAACTATCTGTTCACAAAGATTAAGTTACAAGATACTAATGTATTCAAAATGACCAATAGAAATACTAGAACAGTCTGATAATTTTCTCTGGTGTGGTTTTTTAGGATAAGTCAAGAGGCTACGGAAAAGAACGTTAGAATTCAACTAAATTAAACACTATATGGATCAACCTAATGTAGCCATCTTTCTAAGCGATGGCATATACAACTTGCTTGTGAAGAGCAACAATTCATCAGGTGTAATTCTTCCTTTATTTGTAAACAAGTAATCTAGCACAATTTGTGGTTTTGGCAACAAGTTGACACGACATATTCCAAATAAAACTACATATTTTTATTTATATACATTAGAAATGAATAAAACCTGAGTTAGAATTCTGTGCAAAACAGATCAAAAGGAAAAGGCAAAAAGGAGACAGGTGTTTCTACGTACTATTAATAGCATCTGATCTCATCTTTTCCTTTTAAACAATTTGAGTTTAGAGTTCGAATTTTTAAAAGGTGCTAGGCCTAAAACATTCCATAAACAATTATTAGTACCCAGAATGGAGCCAAATTGTATGGTTACACCATAAAGGCAGAACAGCCTAATACAGTGTCATTCTCACCAATCATATGGACCCATTAAGAAAAATACCATGTTCATAAATCCATATATTACTTTTAGCAGTGGGCTTCAAATAATTGTGAACTGATCAGATTTATGGAATTCGAATCTAGTGTATGCCAATAATGTAAAAAGAACAAGTCAAATTGTCAGGAAAAAAGGCTTGGTCTCATAAACTTAAAAATATTTTCATATATAACTAGAATTCGAGAGCCTGCTTTGGCCCAATAAGCCCACAACATTGAATTAGGGTCAAGCTAGACAGGTCAAATTTGGCCATTCAATACTAATGACTGCTCTTCAATCCCCAGCAATGGAAAAGTCATTCACAAATATGACACTTGGAGTTGATTAGTTGAATGCTGATGTAGGTATGCAAACTAAGTAAAGTCTGGTATGCTGAAAATCCATAGAGCTTTCTTAAGTACAGTAAATTACAAAGCAACTGCAATTTACTGAAACTCCATGGGACTCACCCAGGAATTAGGGCAAGTATGCTACATTATGGTAAGCATCAAACTTGCATTATGCTTCAAGATCAAATGGGTGTTGTAAGACACCTAAATAAGTACTAACTGTCTAAATAAGCATTTTTGCCTGGAATGCAAAGGGGACAAAAAAAAAGGGGCAAACTTTGAGCTCAACGATTTGCATGTTTTGAAAATTTTGGGATTCCTTTGAACCTATAATTAATCAGATTGTAGGATCGAACCAAATAATAAAAAGAAAATGGGGAATGCCTAGAAAACATCAAACATGGAAGAAAAAAGGCTCTGAAAGTGATGACATAAATATGAGCATAGGGAAAATTAATGCATCGCATAATACCCATAGAGACCAAGAGCAGAACTAAATGCAATAGAAAGGTGCCACAAGGGATGAGCCATCTCATGTGTAACAAGGATGACATATAAATCATGGAAAGACATGGTAATTAGTAATAAAAGATGCTCCAATAAGGAACTATAAAACACATAATGTCAATTTGGCAATTTTACCTTTTCCATTGGACGGTTTCCCCTTGATTCCTAGAACCTGCGTCTTTGGCGTCTTTAGCTTCTTTGGCATCCATCTCCTTTTTCTTTAGCTGGAGATGTCTGATCAAAATATTTGTTGGATTGGTCTCTATAACTTGTCCCTCTAAACAGAAAAGAGATTAAACAGTTCAAATTATAATTAATCTGCCAGCAAATTACAGCCACAAAACATATGAAGCAGGTGAACAGTCCATCAAGGTGATATTCTCCACCAACTCCTATCCCCAAGACCTACTGCCAATGCAAAGCTCCATTTCAATTTGTTTTGACTAGAACACAGTCAAATAGCTAGAAAGCTGAGAGTTTCCATGATTTCTTACATTAAGCCTAAATTGTGCATTGATAAAACGTATAACATAAACAACAGTCCGTTGGGAAGAAACATTTCTATGGAAGAAATTTCTGCAGTAATCTTCTACTGTAGTTTCATCTAGAGCCATCACAGATTTAAAACTAAACTACCAAAACTTAACCTAAAAGAATGAATGAAAAGTTAAAGGGAGAAACTGCATTAACTCCAAGAACCAAAGTTCCATTATACATCAGGCTACATTGTCAAAGAACCGCAATGAAACAAGAAGAACAAAAGGTGGAAAAAGATTAAACGGAATATGGACGTATCAACTTCTTATGAAGTTAAACTAAGACTATCCTCATCTGCAGAAGTGATGAAAAACTAAAATTTCGTGCATAAGGCACAGAATCTAAGAACAAATCAGCACAGATTCTTATTACATACATTTTGAATAAACAGAACTTTCACTAGATTCACTACAAATCCTAAACAGTAAAAACAACACTTATACATGCTTTTTAGCACCCTAGAATCTACTCATCAGTCTTAGTTTAAGCGAAAGACACATAAACCCTAGAAGAAAAAAAAACTTCTAATTCCATAGATACTAGTGGGCATGTGGAACCCTAAAGACAGCCTCCAATCAATCAACGCCTCTACACACAAAACACCACAACCACTACATGAAAAACCTAAACATTAACCTAAGAAGCTAGCAAAAAGGAGCGTTCTGAGGTAGCAGCAATGCAACATATACTACTAAATATTTCTTCAAGAATGAATCTCCCACTGACCTGGAGGATCCGTGTCATGCTCGCAGACGTAAACCCTGAGCCGTCCCTGCGCAGATCACAGCCAAGAAATTCGTCTCAGAATCCCCCCCCCCCCCCTCTGAGAAATCGACAAGATTCTTAACGCCAAAGGGCAAAAAAAAAGTTTATCATTTTAGGGGGGGTTTTAGTCAGGGATTGGGCGTCCATACCAGAGTGGAAGAGGCGGAGATCGAGGAGAAATTGCCGCCCGACGGCAAGCCGGACAGGAACTTGGCCGCGCCACCCTCCGATGACATCCCTAACCAGGAGGTTTTCCGGCCGCCGCCGCGGCTGGAACCCTCGGCTGCCATGAAAAGCCACCTCCTTTCTTTCCCCTTTCTCCCACCGCTTCTTTGTTTTTCTTTTCTTTCGTTTTTTGGGTTTGCTCCTCCTTCGAGAGTTCGAGTCTCCTTTTAAATTGGTAGAAATTAATATGCATTTAAATTGCGTCCAAAAAAGAAAAGACAAGTCATATCAAGTTTTATGAAATGATTTTCATTTAATTTCTCGTAAGGATGTTTATGGAACGAAATTACTGACCTTTTGTCGACAAAAAATCCATCCCCAAATCTTACTGAATTTAGGCCATCGGATGAGTTTCGTGATTCGTGCTCCGAGTCCTTGTTTTTCAACTCTGCCGGCCACTTCTTCTTGGATTAGGGTCCCGATTTAGGGAAGGGAGTAGGGAGACAAGAAGATGTGAGTTAGCAGCCTTTAGAGGGATGGTTGTGGGAGGTGACGGCCCGATGATGGATAGTGGAACGGGTGGGCTGCAGGGCGCAGGCGGCGGCCGTTGGTGACGGATCCAATGGCAGAAAGACGATGGGCGGAAGCACCTTGCTGTCGTCGGCTTGAGGAGGAGAAGAGGGTGGGAGGGGAAGGAGGAAAGGAAAGGAAGCTGGACGACACTGTTCGTGCCTTTTGGTCAGGTGGTGAGGCTAGTCGGCGACCGAGCAGGAGGAAGGGAGCATGTGTGTATCGTCGTGCGCTGGCGGCGGGGAGGGAAGAAGAAGATAAGAGGGAGGGGATTAGGGTTGGGGGAGTGTGCGCAAATCTTAAATCAATCCAATGGTCTAAAATTTTCATGATTTGAGAGTGTTTTTTCTTGTAAAAAGAGAAATAGAAAATCCCTTGATAAAATTCAATAAAATGCCATGCATATATAATATATTATTTTTAATGTGTTGTTTTAGTTTATGGATAGCATGTTGTAAACAGTGAAGTTTTTCGTCAAGAAAGGGATCATGTGAACATGTGAAGATGGTAAAAGTGGTGTTACTGATGTGTGCCAGGTGAAGATGGTAAAAGTGATGTTACTGATGTGTGCCAGGATACAAAATAGGCTCACCCTTGACATCCAAGAGCAAGTTAGTTTTATAGTAAATATAATAGTTCTGTTAAGTTTTGTCCATATTATTTACTCATACCCAACGCATTACCTCAAGCACACTTATCCTAATATATTATATTTTTTTCTTTTAATTTATTGTTCTTCTTTTATCTTTTGAAGTTTGTATAGAGATTACCTTTATATGAAAGATGACTTCTTCTCTCTTCTCTAATTTATCATTTGAGTTTATATGGTATCTTGGGACAACCGCTTAAAGGTTTTATAGCACATGCACTAATGCTCTAAGACGGTGTGATAGAGAGCATTGACTAGCTGGCCACTACAGTAATGAAATTGATTTATTACAAATGGATTTATTATGGCCCTGTTTAAATCCCACGCCAAATTTTTACACCCTGTCACATCGAACATTTGAACGTCTGCATGAAGTATTAAATGTGGGTGAAAAAAATAACTAATTGCACAGTTTGCGACTAATTTGTGAGACGAATCTTTTGAGCCTAGTTTCGCAATGATTTGACAATGTGATGCTACAGTAAACATTTGCTAATGATGAATTAATTAGGCTTAATAAATTCGTCTCGCGGTTTACAAACGGATTCTGTAATTAGTTTTTATATTAGTGCCCAAATAATCCATGAAACACCCTGTATAATACCCGATGTGACACGCCAAATTTTTACACCTCTAGATCTAAACACCCCCTATATAAGTCTTCATTCATGGAGGGGGTTGAGGAGGACAACGCCGAAACAATTTGGACGTTTTTTTGTTGGTAAGTGGCAAAAGGGAAGGTCCATATGCTGATTTGAAGGGAAAATATGAAACTTGGAGACAATTTTTTTTTGAACTTGAACTTCACTCTTTTATTAAAACACTGGTTCAGTGTTTTCACGAACCACCGTAGCGTTTACAAAATTTGGAGACAAAATGGTAAGGTGTGAAAGGCAAATGGGCACTCGGCTTTGTGTTTAGAGGCCTACCCATTCACGAGGATGGGCCATGATTTTGGGCCTTCGAATATATGCCTTAGAACATTAATTTTGTGATTATAACATGTTAGGAAGTAAATAAAATCCATTGGTATAAAAAGATCAATATGCCCCCTAATTAGCTATGGATTCAATCCACATAACCCATTGATAGTAAAACTGTAAGAAGAACCCCTTAAACTATATATCTGTAACCTATTATGCAACAAGATGTAGGTGTGAGGGAGCTTCCTCAAGATGGATCCAAATGTGCTAATTGTGTGTTAGTGAGCAAAGCGAAGGAAAATCTAGTCCATATGAAAACGCAAATAGATTTTTTTTACCTTTTAATTTGTGCTCTTTCGCGTAGCTTATATCTCAGCCGTACGTAGACGAATGCAAAAAGACAAGCATATGCAGAAGAAGAAAGAACACATTTTTACCCTATACTAGAATCAGATCTTTAGGATTATCAAATCGATCCTTCTCGTATTCAACAGCTCTTTTATTCATTTTATCGCAATAATAGCATAGACATTAAATATTTCTTCTTGCAAGCTCAAGTGCTTTATAATGAAAGTTTTTTTTTACTTTTTTCCCCAAAATCAGATACATAAGGGTATTTATAACAAATTACACTAAATGGAGTATCTCGCACTGCTAGAAAAACTATTTTTGTAGGCGGCAAAAAAATGTTTTCGCAAGCGGCCAGACACACCGTCTGTAAGTAAAGGCCTGTGAAAATCAATTTTTTAGGCGGCTAAGTTATACCGTCCGCCTAGAAAAATCAATTTTAGCAGGCGGCTCGGTTACACAGTCCGTTTGAAAAAATCATTTTCAATGACCGTCCGCCTGAAAAAAAATCAATTTTAGCAGGCGGCTCGGTTATACAGTCCGCCTGAAAAATCATTTTCAGTGGCAAAAAAGATCTGCAGCGTACACTGCTCATCTAGCCACCGAATCTCAATCAAACCCCAAGTTCAATTACAAAACTTCCGTAGTATTCACATTCACAAATTCGATTCCAAATTCATAAAGCATTCCCAAATTCATAAATTACATCACACGCCAGATTTAGGAGAGAAAAGGGAAGAGGACTGGAGGAGCTAGCTTGCTCGCCAAGAGACCAGTAGGAGATGGAGGCCGGGAGCCGAGCCTGACCGTAGTTGCCGCTCGCCGCCGTCGTCGTGCGCTCGAGGTCTCCATCGTCGTCGCCACTGCCGACACCACCGCCCTCCTATTCGGCCGTGCCGCCGTCGCCGTCCCTTTCCTCCGTCGGATTTGGGAGGGAGAGGGAGAGGGAGGGGAGCCGCATCGCCACCACCCTTCGGCCACTCCGTCGCCGATGCCCTTCCTCTCTGCCGGATCTGGGAGGGAGAGGGAGGGGGGCCGCGCCACCGCCGACGCCCCTCCCCTCCACCGGATCTGGGAGGGAGAGGGAGAGGGAGAGGGAGAGGAGCCACACCACCGCCGCCTGCTCCTCCTCATCGGAGCCATAGCCGACGGCACTCCACCTCCTCAGAGCTGCCACCGCTCCCACCGCCCGTCGGAGCCGTCGCCAACGCCACTCCTCATCACCGAGACCCTCGCCCACACCACTCCTCCTCGGAGTCGCCACCGCCGCTTGCTCCTCCTCGTCGGAGCAGCGGCCGACGTTGCTCTTCTCCTTGGAGCCGCCGATGCATGATGTAGCACACGTGAGAGAGAGAGAGGAGGGGGAGGGAAATGAGTGGTGGAGAGGAAAAGGATGGGACTTAGATTATTTTTTTATAGGTTGAGTTGTAGGCATGATTTTCACAGACGAACCAGGCATGATTTTCACAGACGGACCACATAAGGTATCCGCCTGCGAAGATGATTTTCGCAGGCGGCGCCTTATGTCGTCCGCCTACAAAAATCTATCTTCGCAGACAGATGACGGTCTCGTCCCTCCTTGCCATTTTCGTAGGCGGCTATTTGGCTCTGAGAGGCCTACTTGCCTGGGACAAAAAAATACCATCGTCTGGAAAAATAATTTTTCTAGTAGTGTCGAGTCATGCAATAATAGCTCAGCGTGGGTTTTTTTTTATAGAAAATAGAGAGCAATATTTCTCTAAAATAACACTCAATAGTACTATTTCGGGAAAAAAAGGCATCTTTGCATATCTGAGATCCATCACAACACGCGAGTGCTCTATTTAGAAATGGGAGAAACACATGGAAACGTGGGCTCATCAAACTTGTCACATACAACATACAGGCATACAGCCACCAACTTAATTTGCACTAGAAAATGCTAAGGTTCTCTCTTTTCCTCTCTTAATCAGCCAGGCCTTAGCTCCTAGTAGTCAAGGTCTTTGCCAAGGGAGCAGTATAAATCAGCATATATTCAATTGTGGCCTAATAATATATATAATGGAGCAGCACACCAAACGATGCTACACATGTTCTTAACTTTTATTTATTCCATTTTCAATTACAGGAAAACATTCACGCGCATACACCAAACTCACACGATCAAGATTAAGTATGCCCCTCTTCAACACATGCCCAAGAGACGGATATCTCTTAACAATTAAACCAAAGACCTACTTATCAAAAGCAAATCAAACAAATCTTCGTAAAAAAGGAACGCCTTGAAACTCAACTAAATTTATAAAGAGACCTCTTCGACTTAATAATAAGAAACAGAAGTACTTATATTTACAACGAAAAATCGATTTTTAGTATTTAGCTCGAACTTGAGTATACTCTAAACTAGTTTTGAATCTTTTAAATGGAAAGAGTAATAAAAAAAATTAAAACTTGAGACATAATGCATCCACAATTAACCACCTGTTTGTTTGTAGCATCCCCTGCAGGCGTTGCTCGGTGCACATAGCAGTTTACAATATAGTAAACAGGCACTTTCCTAGATGCAAATTTAATTTGTTATTTCACACAAGGTACTGCCATGTGGTTTAGATTTTGACCAGCATTTGTTCTGACTATTTTATATATCGGGTGCTAGAGATTATAGACAACGTGCGATTCCTTAATCTCTCTTTTTGTTTCTTTGCTGACAGTCATAATTAAAATTTCTTTCTAGAAAGAAATTAAGGTTGTGTTCTTCGTCAACTTTCTCAACTTATCTTTCTCGTTTTTCGCGTGCACGTTTTTCAAACTGCTAAACGGTGTATTTTTTTAAAAAAATTTCTATACGAAAGTTATTTTAAAAAATTATATTAATCTATTTTTTTAAAAAAATTAACTAATACTTAATTAATCATGTAATAAGACGTGTTTTGTTTTGTGTAACAGAGAAGGTTTCGAACGCACCTAAGAGCAAATGTCACTTTAGTTGATCATATATGAATTAGAGTTTTGGAACTTGTGTGTGATGATTGGTGCCGTCTCACATAAGTAAAACCAACCTCATGTTTCTTTCATATAAAAGGAAAGAGAGCAGGAAGACAAAAACTCTCTTCTCTGTCCAATAAAAATATTTTAAAGAAATACATAATAGGGAAACAAGAGGACTTTAATATATACTTCGGAGAATTATTTAGAAAGAACTATGACTAAATTGTGACTTTTTTAGAATAACCACTTTAAGATTTTGTACACGCTAAAATTCTATCCTATCGAGTCATAGTAACCTTGCTACCCTTTTTATTGATATAATAGGAGTACATATAATGACGTGAGGTGTAAAAGGAAAAAAAAATATGTTTCTAATAAAAAAATTGGTGGCGGTATGTACGTATAGGGAGATCCAGAAGGAAGACCCTAGGAGTTTTCATTTCCTACAATTATGATTAGAAAAGGGTCAATGTAGATGGAATTCCTCAAGTGGTTAATATATCCACAAAAGAAGAGTCGAATTAACGATATCTATTAGCATTATTTTAAAGATTTATTGGCCGTAATAGTTTACCTCTAGAATCCCATTAGTCCAGCTCCCACGTGGTGCTTAATTAATTACTCCCCGTTGTGTTTACAAAGAAAGGAAGGAGTTGATATATTCACAACATAATATCAAAAAATGACACCAATTAATATTATGCTTAACATCAGTCTATCAATTGAGGATTATTTGTCAAGAGTAACGTACGAAAGAAAACCCATGGAAGATTAATATAATATAGCATAACGTTGGTTGAACAGGACAACACGACTTCTTTCTTAAACATGTTTTGTTCTTTATTGCTCTAAAGTACGTACATGCATCCGATAAACTACAAAAGTTGACTTCATTATCGTTATTTATTCAGCCCAAGTTCCACAGGAAATTAAGAGTTGGGTTTACATAATTATAATTAAGGAGCGAGCAGACAAGCCATGCACATCAGCGAAAACTTCCAACTACCAAACAGTGATCCTGACCATACATGTATGTGTCTTGGGATTAATTAATTAAGCAATCTTCCATGTGCTAAAATATGATTGATTGTTTACGCACATTTTTTTTCATCTACATATAATTGAAAGGGTGCTATTGTTTTTTACCCAATATTACCTCTATAATCTGTGAGAACAAATTTAACACTTTGGTTCTTTTTATTACTTCTAATAATTAATGTTTTACACTCTTTACACTTAGAAGAGATCGATTAATTAATTATTAATGTGTCACCAATAGCACTAGATCGCAATAGGAAAAAAGAAAAGTCTAGTTAACTTCCTGAAATATGAAAACCACGTATATTACTTTCATTAATTAAGTATGAAAACAAGTTCAAAGAAATGGTTGTGGAGGTGTTTTTCCACACTATGACTTATTGTCTTTGCTTCAAACTTTAGTTACTGTACATCTTCTTTGTATATTTAGTGGTCTGCCTCTCGATGGACATTATTAAGTTAGTTAGTCTTTAGAATTTGTGTAAGTTCATTGAATTAAACTTTTTTTTAGGAAATCAATAAGTTAGAATATTCTATGCCCAATCTTTATCCATCGTGATGGAAACAACACAAGACAACTATTAGGGGTGGATTCAACATGAGGGCAACGGAGGCTCGAGCCTCCACTACTGGCATGAGGACTATGAGAGCCCATATTAATTTTTTTTTGTTATATGTAGATGGGAGAGGGGTCCGTAACTTTGTCTAGTTTATTCAGACCCCTTGATATTTCTTCGTGGATCTGCCATTGACAACGATAGATGCTGGGTCAAGATTCAAAGGCTCGAAAATTCTCCAAAGAGTGACGTAATTAATTTCAGCCAAATAGCTAGCTGAAAGGCATTTTGGCTGTGGATTATAAGGTGAATTGAAGTCCAAAATACAATACCGATGCATCGGAAAACAATTTTATAGAAAAACTTGCTCGTAGCAGTAAAAAATAAGTTGAGCGCCGAGGCAAGAAACCACCTTAAATTAATTATAAAATCTAGTTCTAAAATACAAAATTCAAATTAATAACCAGGTACATAACTCTGTATCCAAATTCATCATACAAATATGGCTTTCAACTTTAATTGCCCTTCTAATTAAGTAACACAATTAGTACTACAACAATAATGTAGTAATTAACATCTCTCTTCCATCGATCAGCTAAGAAAAAAAATATTCCAAGTGTGAAAGCAAAGGATATGATGGGGGCAGGTGTATATATATTCAGCACGTGGTGTGGCAACACATGGAATTTCTTTTTCTCTTCATCTTCACTTCAACCAGACTCCATACACACACATAAATATACATGTATGTATATATACTAGTCTCAGTTTTACCAAATCTTTATTTTTCTCTCTTTGATATTTCCACAACGTTTAATTCCCATCTCTGCAACTGTGATAGGTACTTGCACTTGGGCTCATCCCTTCACCTAACCCCATTAGAGCAAAATCCCCACATGCTCTTTATCATCAACATGTCTGTCTGTCTCTTTGTTTGTTTGTCTATGCATATGCATGCTAGTACTAGTAGTGGTCTTATAACTAGAAACTGAACCGATGAACTTTCCAATTGATGATGGAATTAATGGAGCTCACAACAGAGAGGCTGACTGCAATATTGCAGGCAGCAAAAAGCTAAGCATCAAATCCCACCTAACGGTGTGTGTAGTGGGGCGTGTGCGCTAAAGAGGTGATGTCAATTTTGATTTCAGTAAATTGGTGAACATCTCTGTCTGCTCATGATTAACCGTCCAAAATGTGTGTGAATTCCAATTAATGTGGTTGTATATGATGTGTTTTTCGTGTTTAGTTTTAAGCAGGTATATTATCGTGTAACAATGCATATGTATGCGAGTCGAGACGAGCCATTATAGTATAATTTTTAATAATGAAACGAGGCATTATAGTACAATTTTTAATAATCAGATGAATCGGTGTAAAAATGCCGAAAGAGCCACATAAGAGGATCATAAATTGGAATAGGGGTAGAGCAACATGGTCGGTGTGGTGTCTCTAACGTAGTTTCGGATCATAGTTACAACGACCAGCCAAACACTTGTTTAACAAGCTGTGGCTCGTCTGATGATTGATTGATGTGTGGCAACCCGTAGCCGCAAACAAACCAAACAGACCCTTAATTGAAAAAAAACGTGCCCATAGTGCCCGGATGGGCATGACAAACGAAGCTGCTTGTGCAGCAGGAAGATACCTTGGAAAGTCCCACCCAATGTTACCTTGGATCTATCAAGGATCTCAATGAAACATGGTGTGTGTATCTCTTTAATTTCATATGATGGTCATATGATACAAAGTGTGTACAGTGCTTAGCTGTAAGCTGCAGTGATCCTTCATAGCTTAGCACAGTTGCATATTGCATGCCACTAATAATATTAATTAATTAATTAATTAATCCTTTCTTTTGTTGTACTTACACGTGGGTTAACTACTGGTCAATTCCCCTCCTGTGCCATTGGCCGCGCCACCGCTCGCCGCTGCCGCCGTCGCCGGCGTTCTCCGGCGCACCGTCACGTTGAGGCCGCCGGCCATGTGCGCCGTCATGAGCGGCACGAACGCCGGCGTGCGGCCCTCGTCGACGGGGCGGAGCTCGAAGCGGCGGAGCACGGCGCTGGCGACGAACTTCATTTGGACGAACGCCATCTCCTTGCCGAGGCACGTCCTCGGCCCGCCCTGGAACACCGGGTACTTGAACGGCGACACGCCGGCGAACGCCGCGGCGGCGGGCGAGGCGGCGGCGGCGCCGTCGCCGCCGCCTTGCGGGAGGGACAGCCACCTGTCGAGGCTGAAGTCGGCTGCGTCGGCGCCCCAGATGGCCTCCATCCTCCCCATGCCGTACTGGAAGTAGGTGACGCGGTCGCCGCGCCCCACCGCCGTGCCGTCGGGGAGCACGTCGTCCGCCGCCGCGTGCTTCGAGTCCCACGCCACCGGCGGGGGCAGCCGCATCGTCTCGCACAGCGCCGCGTGGAGGACGCGCATCCTGCGGTAGTCGTCGAGGTCGAGCCCTTCGCCTTCGCCTTCTCCGGCCCCGGCGCCGCGGTCGCGGCGCGTGGTGGCGATCTCGTCGAGGACATGGGCCTCGACGTCGCGGTGGCGCATGAGGAGCCAGAAGAACCAGGTGAGCGCCGATGAGGTGGTGTCGCGGCCGGCCATGATGAAGCTGATCACCATGTCGCGGATCGCCTCGTCGGGGTACCCGCATTCGATCATCCGCGACAGCAGGTCGCTCCTCGCACCGTCGCCACCATTGCCGTTGACCAGGAGGAGCGCGCGCTCTTTCCTCCGGCTGCGGATGAGCCCCATCACGGCCTCATGGATCACCCCGACCTCCTCCCGCAGCCGCCGCTCCGACCCGGCGTCGAGCGCGCGCTTCACCTTCCACACGGCGGCCACGGGCGCCGCCCCTCTCCTGGCGATGATCCCCGCCGCCGTGTCGAACGCCGCGGCCAGCCTCGGTGCCGGCAATGCCGGGTCGAGGCAACCCGGGTCAACGCCGAGCGAAACCCGGCAGATGACGTCGAACGCGAACCGCCGGAGCACGTCCTGCATGTCCACCACCCCGCCGCTCGCCGCCGCCGCCGCGGCGAGCGCAGGGACGAGGCGGTCCTGCGCCTCGTCCTCGAGCACCGTGACCTCGAGCTCACGGAGCGCGCGCGCGGAGAACTCGTGGCTGACGAGCTTGCGCTGGGCGTGCCAGAGCTCGCCGTCGACGTTGAAGATGCCCATGCCGAGCAGGTCGCCGAGCACGTCGGTGAACGGCTTCCCCTTGGGGTAGTTGCCGAAGTTTCCCCTGAGTATGTGCTCGACGTTCGCCGGGTTCGCCGTCACCACGGTGCGGCGCGCGCCGAGCCGGTCGACGACGATCGTCTGCGTCGGCGACGCCGCGAGCATCTCAGTGTACCAGTCCAGCAACCGCCGCCTGTTCCGGTAGAACGCCACAAGGCACCCGATCACCGGGTAGCTCCTTGGCCCCCACCCGCCGCCGCCATGGCCTCCGCAAGAAGAGCCGCAAGAATAAGAAGAAGAAGCTGACCTACCAAGCCTCATGGAGCTCACCATCACCACCACAAGCAGACAACTCCAAGCCGCCACGAACCACGCCATGAAGCAAATCATGCTCCTCGATCCCCTACTACTCTAATATACTACTACTAGTAATAAAATCTTGGTGTAATAATTTCGAAGAAGAGGTAGACGAAGACGAAGCATGGGGGGAGATGGGGGTATGGACTGTTGGGAGGCATATATGCGTGTATATATATGTGTGTGTGTGGGTGCATATGTGTGGATATATGGGGAAGGTCGGCAGGGCGACGCCATTGGAGGCTCCATGCCTGCTGCTGCTCCTGGGAGGTCATTGTTAATGCACGTTTTATTTGCTGATGAGGGGAGGGGGAGGGGGCATAGTCAGTCATGGGCAAATTATAAGGCTTAGTTTTGGTGTGGTGTGGTTTCTCAATCGGGACGTTTTGACAAACCGCTTTAGCCGCAGGAGTCACCGCGCCTTTTTGTGTTCTGATCGATTTAGGTCCCGTTTGAATGTGATGAAGATGGTTAAGTCATGGCACGCAAAATAAGAAAGTCGCTAACGCGTGATTAATTGAGTTTTAATTATTACAGACTTAAAAAATGGATTTATCTGATATTTTAAAGCAATTTGTTTATAGAAAGTTTTCGTACGAAATATATCATTTTGATAGTTTTAAAAACATGCTAACGAAAATCGAGAAAAAATCTATATCTTAATTAAGTTAGAACAGGGCCCTAGAGGTGATGATCGGGGTTATTGCGATGCTGTATAAACTTCTTCTTTTTTCGTTTGCGTAGTACCATGGATTGAAAATTGGTCTTATGGTGTTCCGTGGTAGAATTTAACATAGGGGAGATGAGTGAGAAGTGTGTGCCAAACAAGACTCAATGCAGGCTGGTACGAGCACCGGGTAATTCTCGTTGACTGTTAATTAAGTATGTTTTCATTTTGGTCCTCTAGGTTTCGCTTTGGGGTCAATTTGGTTCCTGATGTTTCATTTTTATCTAGATTGGTCCTCCAAGTTCATCCCGTGGTTCGAATATGATCCTCCGACCCACTTGAAACAACATATGGACTTGCTACCGTAGTAAACTACTAGCCTTTATGACAAGATCTATGGAAATTTTCTATTTTACTCTTATGTATACAATAACAAATGAAAATCAGATACATGGAGAAAGGGTCGTCTTACCTTCAAGTTGGCCAAGTCAAGTACACATGCCGCTCATGAGGTCGTGTACCTTATTCTCATGTGCATATATAACATGGTTATACCGTTTCTAATTTATTTATACGCAATATATATCGGTCACAACAAACTTCCATGTAAGGCACCCTTTTTTGTCATGAAATATATTTGCCCCAAGGAGGTCATAAGGTTGGGTTCACTTATTTTGGTAAAGTGTAGTGACATCTTTCACAATTTTGATACCTCCGATGGGTATTAAGCTACGCCATACAGTTTGAAAAAAAAAAGTACCATACTGAAAAAAAATATTGTTTTAAAAATTGTGGTTAGCCTCAAGCTTGTGGGTTTGTTTTTTTGTAATGAGCTTGATCCACCCTCATATTGTCTGTGACCAAGTCATAAGGGATATTTTATTGTCGTGACCAAATTTTCTATACATTGTGGATGCCTCATATATCAGGTAAAGGGACCGACAAACTTGGAAGAGACTGTTGAACAAAATAATAAAATCTGTCAAGACATCAAATTGATCCATAAGATGTGTGTGATATCAAATTGACCATGGAGTGAAACTCTGAGGAACGAATTTTATCGACTTTTAAAACTAATACCACTATATACAAGGAAGATTAGTGCCGTGCCTACCCATATCGAGGCATAAACTCAAGTAAAGTTTGCAAACTTTCTCAAGTATATTTCATAAAAATGTATAGTTGTAGAGATGTTGATGAATGATACTAATATATAAGTCTACAAATAAATTCAAAATCAATTCAACTATATTTGCAATATATATAAAACACAAAGAGATCAAGTTTGCTTTCCACATTTCATCAATCCTTTTCACCACTTTTTCCTCAGCATTATGTTTGATTGAGTTTATATTAAAATTTCCATGGTTCTGAAACATCTTTTTCTACATTTAATATTAGTTGTTTTCAAATGTTCTCTAGAAAAAACTCTTGAAAGTACATCTGAGCATGTGGAGAGAAGGGGAGGAGTGCTCCATCCAAACCTTCATCTTTTGGTGCTTGCCTATCAATGATAACTGAAGTAGGACATCTTTTACCACGCTTTAGATAGATGTCAATGTTCTGGTAATTTATTTTAGTTATTAAATACCTGTTGTTTTTTTTTATCGTGTCATTTTCCATGATATCTTGTGATGATTTCTTATTGATGTGGAGATCCTACAGAGAAAAATTCCATCACTAGGACTACTAAACAGGAAGTAAATTGCAACACCAGTAGGTAAATCTTTTGATTTGACTCCATCTTTGTCCCATAACAAATAATTAAACAACATGTTTAAAAGTCACCTTCTAAGAAGCAGAGCCCCCCACAATTTGTTTACCCTTTTTTGCTTGACCCAAAATTTATGTGTGTTGTGCTCATGAATCAATGAATGAATGAACAGTCTCTCTTCTGTTTTCTGATCATTAGGTAGCTGTCCTTCCTTGATCAGCTAGTACTACTACTAGCTTTCTTCTTTTAATGCCATTCTTCCAACTGTCCTTGGGGGAGAGGCTCTCATGCACAATGGTGATTGGGTTGGACTGGATTGGATTAATTTCAGTGCCAACGGTGACTGCATCATCAGACTCCAGCTGCAGGGAGGAGGTGCCTGTCAGGGCATCTTTCTGTTTTAAATTCATGGCTTGGGCAGCTCAACTTCATCTTCCACGCACGCATATGTACTTGCTTTTTTAAAAATATATTCTGATCTCACCTCATGTCTAAAGATTTTTCTTCTGATCTCATCACCTCATGCGTGCCTAAAAATTATATGAGTAAATTATACTATTAGAGCTAGTAAAATATTTAAGATCACATCACACAGTGACTTGTCTTGTGCTAAGAATAATATTATGGTGCTACTCTGTCCTAAAATATATATAGTACTACCTCACTCCTACCTCAGTCCCAATATAATAAGTTTTAGAGTTAGACGCAATTATTAAGAAAATAGATAAAATTAAATGGAAAGAGATTGTGATTGGTTAGAAGTGGAGGCAGATGGGAAAAGTGAATGGTGGAGGGTTGTGATTGGTTAGTAAGAGAATCACTACTAAAAAAACGATTTTTCTGGACGAAGCCTCCGATAGATTCCAGACGGGCCAAAAGTGGCCGCGCCTGGAAAAACCAATGCGACATTATCCCGTGTGGTCCAC
Source organism: Oryza officinalis (assembly GCA_008326285.1). Lineage (NCBI taxonomy): Eukaryota > Viridiplantae > Streptophyta > Magnoliopsida > Poales > Poaceae > Oryza > Oryza officinalis. The sequence continues at coordinate 21,386,176 of BDMV01000011.1, read as the reverse complement.
TTAAGCGACCGCACAGGAAAAAGTGGACCGCACGGGATAATGCCGCACTATTTCGTGCGGCCCACTTAAGGGACTGCACGGAAAAATGGATTTTCCCATGCGGTCCACTTAAGCCGCTGGCACGGAAAGGGCCCGCTTGGTTTGAACACATTGTTTGAACATTTTCAAGATTTTCTCTACTTATTATCCTTCTCCTCTTCTTTATAATGCTATAATTTATTCTGTGGGCTGGATAAAATAAAGTGGATTTTTGTGGAGATATATAAAAACACGTAGTTTCCATTTTCCTTGGTTGCACACAAAAATTCCTTATATTTTATTCTCAGCAAAATAAAGAAAATCGGCCTGTCTGAAATTAGATTGAATTTTTAGGGGGTCAAAACTAATAAAATAAATTCTAGAAAAATTATATTAATTCATTATAAATAAGATAGTATTTGAATAAATTATGTTCCATATACACTTTCATATAATTTAATGTATTTTTTGATGAGGTACGAGTTTTGCCGATTAGGGTTTAGGATTATATTGGATTTTTACTCCTTTGACCAATTTAATTGGGGATCTAGATGTAAAGATAAAATCATGCCAAAATTTCAGTGAGTCTAACATATTGAGTAGCATCCACATGAATTTTTCCATGATTTTATCTTACACCAATTATTTTTAACAATTCACTAAGCTTATCTTTGAGTTTGCCGTTAAAACAGTCATAACTCGAGTGTCCTTCGATAAAACAGCCATATCTTTTTCATATGAATTCGAAATCAGACATATAATATATCGACGGACATCTATAGAAAAAGTTACATCCGTTGCTCCTAGCTTTGCCGGGTTCAGCGAAATCAAAATTTCGAAATTCCGCTTGCAAGATTGTGTTTTTGAGGTGAGAAGCTTCGGGACCCATTTCGATAGAACTTTGAAAAATTCTATGGACCACATATTTCGTTCGTTCGAGCTTAAATTTTTTGTGGTTGGTTCCTGCATGCTCCTATGTGTGAAAAAATATTAGAAAAATAAAATAAAAATAAAAAAGTTGCACCTCTCTCCTCTACACTAGAGAGAGAAAAAAGAGAGATTGGAGGGGGGACGGTGCCAGCATTTAAAATCCTCTGAATGATGCGGTATATGTATTTAAAATGTATTTTTCTAATAGGAATATTTAAAGGAAGGCGAACTCATGGAATATTTAAAAATAAATGGGTCAAAACAATCAAATTGGAGATTATTTCTAAACCCTAATCGGCCAAATCGATACACATCTCATATGTGTATTTTCTCACATAAAAATGTATAGGGGAAATAATTTATTCAAATACTAATCTATTTATCATGAATTAATATAATTTTTTTAGATTTTATTTTATAGGTTTTGACCTCCTAGTAGTAGTGAATGTTGATAGAGAAGTTTTTATATTTCGGGACAAATTATGAGTGCTAGAAGTTATTATATTTTGGGACAGAGAGAATAGCATAGTATAAGTACAAATTTATAGTACTATGTGATGTTTAATCGACTACTAGTTTACTATATTATAGAACGGAGGGAGCATGTTAGAGATGATGGTGTTTCTGTGCAAGTATATCCCCATCTCAGGTAGCGCAATATATAAGTTAAATCTTGCACACATTGTGATGTATTCGAACTTAAGACAAAAAATTGTTGCAGTATATATAGTATGTTAGGAGAAACAGAAACAATGCAACTGTGAATGCTACCTTTATCTTTTTCCTTTTTTGATTTCTCTTTCAAAGGGTTTGTCAATTTTTTTCTGAGTCTATATAACAGATTTAATTTTTAGAGTTTATTGCAGGATTACTTCATTTTGTCTCAGCATTGTCAAACTTTTGGCATTTCCATGTGTGTGTGCCAATTAAGAAGATGCACCGGACCACCGGTATGATCGATTGCAGAATCGGATATATATTTTCTCATGGTAAATTTGTTAGCTAGTATAGCTTGGAAAGCCTTGGGGTGATCCATGATTATTTTAGAAGCATGTGATTTGTGACTATTTTGTAGTACATATTTTAGACTTTTAGTATAATTAAATACATTTTCATTAATTTGTTTGTGAGTACAAACAAATATTTAATGCAACAATTTGAATGGTTACTCAAAGGCACAGTACAACCTACTGTTAGGACTGTGATAGCTACAGCCATATCCTAAATATAAAGAATTAATAAATATAATCCTAGAAACAGAGCCTATGAAGCCTATAGTACCATGAGTTGAGCTGTTGAGGACCTAGTTTTTTTTTGTGTGTACTTGAGGCAGCAACTGTTGTCTTTTCGATCCAGCAAACTATTGTCATTTCACTCGTGCCCTACCTACGCCTTTCTCAGGCTCTAGTATAATGTTTGATAAAGCAGTAGAGCAGCTGAACATCAAATGTACTCTTTTTCATACTTTATGGTGCAGACTCTTTGTTTCACTTGTATACACGCGTTACACATTTTGTGTACTCATTGATTAGAAAAACAGCTGGTTAAAAACCAAAAGGATTTATATTTGTTTGGAACGCAAGGATTTTATTCGTCATGACAATTAGTTTAATTCCAATAGAAACTGTGAAAGATCATGCTTTTCAAAGGAGAGTCAATTGATTTCGGATGTGTGGGCGCACACCCTCGGCACCTAAGATGGATCAATCTTGACACCAAGTATAACATTACATATTTGCCTTGATTAAATTGGTACATATTTCTTATAGCTACTGACTTTTGTTAAAAAAACCTTTTAATTTTTTCTAGCTAGCTATGGTAAGTCAAACAGGGAGCTTTTTCAAGCTTTGTCAAGCTAGAGTTAAAAGCATCAGCTTCTTGAACTTCATGGGAAAATTTGGACATCCTCAATTATTTGAGGTTTCAACATCTCCACAAGAGAACAGGCAAACATGTGTACTCTAAATCCAAAGAGGAGGAATTTCATGAAACCCGATTAGTCACCTATACAAATCCAAATGTAAAACTGAGTAAAATTAAGTGATTATAGTTCTTGAGAAAAACCAAGAGATGTCAATGTAACATTTGCTATGTATAGGTTTTACACTAGAAACTAGCTAGGTTTTATGCTAGAAAATACGATATCTCGTCAATCACTCGAAAAAAGAGTATCACAATCGTACTTGACCATCTCCAGATCCCCTCTACACATTTCCTTGCAAAGTTGCGGTCGCGGAACGGCAGTTACTTTGCGCATCAGGGCAAGGATATGAACATCAGGAGGGGAAAGAGCAAAAACCAACTTCCAAAACCGGAGCCCCATTTGGCCATATGGGCACATACCATCCACAAGCACGAGACATGTTTGTATATATGATCTGCATGGCCAGTGGCCAAGCTGCCCTTTGCATGCCTCCCCATGGACGCAACCCACGAAAGGGTTTATACCATACGAGTACATTCATGCACATTTGCTCATGCAAATGCAACAAACACCCTGAAAGCAACATGTACCAGCATGTCCCCCTGCCTCTCAGCACTGGCCAAGTTCTAATTATTAATGTTTTAATTTTTTTTCTCTCTCTATATATATACACATGTGTAGACATGTACACATCTCTATGTTTTTCTCTCTCTATGTGTCTCTCTCTGGTTGTGGTTTGGCCGGACTTTCTGTATGTGCAAATGATGTTGTTTCGTGGGGGCGAAATCGGTGCGGTTTTGGGCCGTTTTCGGGTGATGAGAGCATTGACATCGATCGATCCATCGAGAGATAGAATATATATAGCTAGGATATGTACACATGTGTCACATGCATATGGATATATATGCAATGTTGCATTTAGGTACAAATAGGCAACGACGTGGCTCAACTGCTGCTGCAAGAAATGGTATCATGAGCCAAATATTGACATGCCGCTGTACGTACGTACCATTAATTCAGTCTTTTATTTTCCTCGAGAAACGAGGTTGATTTGTATTAAATACGACAAACGATTACAACCCGGTTGTTACACGGAAAAAACACATCGAAACCTTTCAATAGAGAACAAAGCTAAGGTGCTCTCCATATTGGAATGCTGCAAAAGATGTGAGATGACGAGCGCAGCAACGTATGGTCTAGCGTTTTAGTCTTTCTTTCTAATTATGTGAGAAATGCACACACACTTAATGAAATATGATATGCGGAGATTCTATAATTATTTTCTCTTGTAGGATATTTTGGTATCCAACTATCCATGCATATATATTCTAGTGGAGAACCACATAGCTAGCTAGCTGTGTCTCTTGCCTATCATATACTCCCTTGTTCGAAAAAAACTCAACCTCTGAACAAAAAGTTGTCTAGATTTATTATATTAGGAAGAGTCATAATCTTTCTTAGGTTAATTATTTTGGACGAAGGAAGCATTTGAAGGGCTTATTGTCAGGGTTGCATGTTCTTGTCTTGCATATTAATTAAAGAGAGAAATTAAATACTTAGAAATGCATGACAGGTATGGGCTCAATCTGCAGTACTGCAGATGAACTAAGAGCCACAGGAGTTCTCGTCGCCCTACTGCCGTGCAGACACGAGAGAAAACCACTGCCCTGTATTATGACAATACATGTAAAGACAAAAATGGCTAAAATTTGTAGCACCTGTCAGTGTCCAAATATAGCATATGTCTCTGCCAGATATTACAAAACATGCGAAAATTAAGATAATATTGGTGAGTATGTGAAATTTATGTTTTAAAAATTGAACCAGCAAATTTTGCAGAACTACATATACTTGTGGAAAACTAAGAACTAAATAAAATTCTTTAATGTTATAAAAAATAAATTTTAATTTCAGATTGTACTGTATATTGACTTGAAAGTATTTTTTTCCAACTAGGTTATAAATTGATATATTTACTAGCTCCTAGTGGAGAGGGGATCAAATGTATCTCAATATCTTTTAAAAAAATTTATTGCTCAACTCAAATCAATAACTCCAATGTTTTGTCTTATAAATTTCAATTGTTGGTATTTGAAGTTTCTAAATTCAAGAATATAAACATCAGCTTTTGTTTTTTCCAAAAAAAACTGCAACCTAGATATGTGGGTTTTTGCAGTTGGAAATGTGATTTTTGACAATCAAAGTTTCTTTTGGTTTAGATTATTAAATTCATGATGTTAGTGTTTATAGTTTTCAAATCACAAGTAGAAAGTTCTATTGTTTTTAAAATCCAGATTTCGTAATAGAAGGTTTTTATTATATTGTTTCAAGGGAGATTAGCCAGATTTATGTTGCCATATTTTTCATCATAAAACAATCAATTTTTTCAAACATATAATTTACTCTATAAGTTCTACTTAATCTGTCTCAAAAGGGGTGCAATTCTACCTTTTAAAATTTGTCAAAAAAAATACAATTCTAGCTTAAGGAGAGTATCAAGGTGGGAGGGAGAGAGTACTAAGTACTAGGAATACCAATACCACCTTTAAATAGGGACACTGGATAATTTTACAGGAGTGACAATTTTATAGGGTCATCGCTATAGAATTGTCCTCATTTTAGCATGGGGGGAGAAGTTATATAGATATTAATCATGTAATAAGTTTTTTACAATGTAAAATTCAAATTTTACACTATAAATTTTAACCCTTGCCTATAAATTTTAGTTGGAACTAAATAGAAAAGTGAGCAAAAACGGCATAGAAGGAAAAAACAACTCAATCTTCAATTAGCCAACTTGATGCTACGGATTTTACTCCTAACTGCATGAAGTAATTAACGGACGACTGTGATGCATGTTTAGTTAGTTCGTACAGCGTGACACTTTTGACAGGATCGAAGAGCCGAAAAATCGATTGTAACCGGCCCTATTACATAAATGATTTTTCTGTACAAAAGTCCTTATAAGTTATAGACGGACCGTAACTAGTCACGCCTACAAAAATGACCTGCATTTTCGCATACGACTCTTTAAGAGATCCCCGTGCAAAAATCAATTTTCGTAGACAGACCTTTTAATATACTTGCATGCAAAAATAACCCTATTTTATCAGGCGAACCTCTTAAATGGCCGCATAGGAAAATATGTTTTCGCAGACGGGCCTCTTAAAGGTTTGCCTAGAAGTCTGACTTGCCTCCTCTTTTTTCTCTTAGCACTTTAAATTTTTTTCAAGTTATCATCTTTATCTCCTCTCCTCTCTCACCTCCTCTCCTTCTCATATTATTTATCATCTTCTCTCCTCTCTCTCCCTCGAGTTTCCTCCTGAGTGGAGGCAGCGGGCGACTGGCCAGCGACGGGCGGTAGTGGGTGTTGGGTGGCTCAGCAACCTCGGGTGGCCGGTGGCTGCGGCGGGCGGCAACAGGCTTGACGGCGGCAACGGCGACTACGGCGCCGCCACTGGCGGATCTGCCTCCGTCGGCCCTGCGATGGCCGGATCCATGCGCGTCGTCGCCATTGGGGTGAGGAGGGGTAGTGGAGGTGCAGGGAGGGCGTCTCGGTGACGACAGTGACCAGCAACGATAGCCACGACAAGCGGCGGCGGACTGCGGCAACGACGTCGCCAGCAGATTTAAGCTAGCTAAGGTTTCGATTTTTGATTTCTCGAGATTTTTATTTTTTTAGAATTTTATTTTTGTGTGCGGACGACATAAGCACCGCATCCGAAAATCGGATTTTTGTGTGCGGGTACTTCACCCGCATGAAAAAATAGTCATTTTCACGGATACTTTCGGATGGACGGACGGTTCAATCGCATGTAAAAATATGTTTTAGCTGTATGGAAAAATGCTTTTTTTTATAGTGCAGTCAAGAAATGTGCGTCCACAAAATTGTAGCAGAACAGTTATTTTAATATCCATTTCTCTATGGTTTGCCAGTTGCAAGAATTGTTGCTAATGTCGGGGTTTTCAGTTTGGATTATCCTCCAAGGATTATCCCACACCGAACAAAACTAAAAAAAGCTTAATTAGGACATAGGAAAGGAACTTTTCAGGATTATTTATTGAAATGCATTTTGAATTAGCAAGACAACGACTAATTTTACACTTAATATTTAATTTAGGCATTTGGATAATAATGTTTTCCCACAATATTCTCTCAAGTGCTAAAGATCTCTAAAATCAAAATGTACACATTATTGTTCAAAGGAAAAAGTGCTTTCTTCCATATTGGAGACTAGAGTTGATCACGATGGGAATCAAACCAAGTAGAGAGAACCTGGCCCCTTTACAATGACAGCCAAATTATGATGTCCTTACAACCAGAAAAAATGAAAAAAAAAGAAGGCATCAATGTGATAATTAATTAAATTAAAACCGAAATATGCTGCGTGTCTGAAAACCACACACAACTACGGCAGCATCCATCATAATTAATTATCATCAAAGGTCAAACCTGGCCCCCTATTGCTTAATTGGCCACATATGTATCCTTTTTGCCATCATCTCTTGCCTGAGCCTGACGATTAAATACGTGAGAAGGATGGTGTAACCAAGAAAAAAAATAATTAATGTGTAGGCTCTCTGACCCTGATGGCCATGATTAATTAATTATATTAATTAAGGAGATTAAAAGTGGTTGTAACCTCCATTTCCAGACAATAATTAAATTAATTCCACACACGTTTTATCAGTTGATGCTCTCGTGTAGTACTGTTTCTTCAACATCATGTCGTATTAATTAGCTTCCCATGACTTTAATTAATCAGCATGTGTAGTGATCGGTGACCTAGCTATACTTAGCTAGCTATAGCTCGTGGTTGCATTTCACACTAACTAATTAGCAGTTAATAATATAATTAAGGTGGCGTAGGGTGGAGGATGCGTCGCTGTCAGGGGAGATTTTTACTGGAAATAACAACAATAATAAATCAGCATGCCTGTCTCACAGAGAAAGAGAGAGAGAGAGAGAGAGAATCTGTCTTGAAGGAGTAAAACCACACATGCTCAATGTGGCCTATTTATGAAATCTCCATGAAATCGCAGAAGGCAATTGGAGGAAGGCAGCCAAGCCAGCTTGGGTTGGCCCACTGCGAGAGGGATGGATGGATCCTAATAAAGACCAATCGACGACTACTACTATGTTGACTCGTCTCTACGAATCGCTAAATCTTCCTTCTTTTCGAATTAAGATATAAATTTTATTTACATTTTTATTAATATATATTTTTAAACTGTTAATGTTATGTTTATTATAAAAATATTTTATATAGAAGTTACTTTAAAATATCACGTAAATTTATTTTTTAAGTTTGAAATAAATAAAACTTAATTAGTCATGTGTTAATGGTTTTATCGTTTAAAGTATCCATACTTAATCTTTTTCGATCTCCGATGAACTCAAACGGCGTCTAATTAAAGCTATACATACGCTGGCTACACAGATTATAATTCGAGACGATTTTCTTTAATTTTTGGAGCTTGAATAATTTTTTCCCTTATGCTCTTAGCATCTTAAAATTAAGTAGAGGTAGCAATAAATTAAAGTGACAAAAAAACCCTATTTAAATTCCAAAAAATACAAAAATAACTCTAGTTTACAATGTAATTCGAATGCTAACCAAGCAGGGAGAAGATGCAAAGCCACAAAGGATGGAACACGTGTGCAGTTGCAAGACCGTCTGATCGGGTAGATATACACACGTGTTTGGAAAAGGAGTGTGCTCGATCATCACGGAATACTCTCTTTGTGTTCTCGGTATATGTCCAAATCCATCGTGTAGGACATGAAAGCAGCTTGCTTGACAAGAACAGCGTGGGCCGACCCGACCGGGGGGCCTTGGCCTAAGTGTCCATGTAGTTCATCCTATCAACAGGGTACAATTCCCTCTGATTCCAAATATAAGTCGTTTTTAGACTTTTGCGCAAGAATAAAAAAAAGTGTTCAAATGACTTTGTTGTCTTTTTATTTATATTATATTATAAGAGGACGAGTTAGTACTTATTTGTGCGAATGGTAGTGTTTGTTTTGACGAGAGCAATAACAAAGAAAAAGTGATCAAATAACTTTATTGTCTTTTGTTTATACTATATTATAGAAGATGAGTTATTTATTTGTGCGAGGGATAATGTTTGTTTTGGTTAGAGCAACGAGGGAAAAGGATGAAGAAGTACTACGTCGAAAGTTCCAAAATAACTTATTATATTTATGAAAGCGGTAGGATATATATGTCTAAAACGACATATATTTGGAATCGGAGGGAGCAGCCATTTTTATGTCTTTATCTTGGGGACCGTATGACTGATTAGGCATATTTTGTTTCGTTTTGGGACCATTTGATTGCCTAAGGCTATTTTTATCCACTGATGTTTGATACTGATATAAAGATATTTTATTTGTTGATGTTTGATGCTGAATAGAAAAATTACAAATGCACTCGATCGGTTAAATGACTTACTGTCACCACTATACACATATCAATAATCTAAATTATATCACTACAGATTCTCTTTTCAAACCAACAGTATTAAGGGCATTAATTTACACCGAAAATTCAAATTCTAGAAATTAGTCATTGTACGTAGCTCACATGAACTGACACTAATAATTGTAGGTCACCTCATCTTTAGAAATTCTTAACTTTTTCAAACAAATTCAGACCAAGATGAATGCTACTAATAACGTCAACTAAATGCGAGGAGTTGCCATTGGGAAGTAAGAAGCTATTATTGCTAGGCGTGGACAGTGAGCGCTTCCATTACAACAGGGCTGCTAGCGAACTTCATATGGCAATTAGCTTTGATGAGGTCTAGAACTTCACGGTTAACAATATTTTCATTATAAGTTTGGGTATGAAAAGTAAAAATTATCATAAATCGATAATAACACCGCAAATTTATTAGTGTCGGTTAAAAAACCCATACTGTGAACTGGTTGATGGGCGCTGTGATTTGTGATAGTGCGTAAGTGTAAACCAAGACAAGCTCCAAACCCTTGTCTGGATATAATCAACTCCAAATATCATCTAGAAATAATACCAAAGACGTCACTAGTCATCGAATATTTTGTTGAAGTCATATGTCATCTAGAAATAACGCCAAGACAACGAGTAAATTTGATGGTTATTTTTTTTGACCGCCAACAAAATTAGCTTGCCGCCAAAAAAATTCTGGTTTCTTGTAGTGGTATAGCAACATCGTTGAGTAACCTTTCACAGTTTGCTAGTTGGACTCGCATGTTAAAATTTTGAAGTATTAATATATCTGTGCGTTGTAATGGAATTTGAAAGGATACAAACGAATGATCATACAACATTAAAATTTTCAATCCGGTTTTTATAGTCGTGTGTAAATATAAGTTTTTGGATGGGTGGATTTTTAGGCAGGGTAATTTTCTTTATATGGGGAAGTACGAAGATGGGAAGGAAGGAGACAACTCCGTTTTTTACATATAAAATCCGGTTTTTTACTAGTCATAGAAAACACTAGTAACAAATTTCCCTCCATTTGTTTGGCAGCTGATTTTTCGCCAACTTCATTTACGATACAATCATGAGTCAAACTACTCATCTCGATCAAGACGAATAATCTAACGTACGTACGACGACTGTACTATGATTTCGAAAGATCCAATCTTAAGCATATATATGTACAGTCCAAAAAGAACTGTACTACGGCCGGTGCTCAAAATTCTCGTAGTCGCAGAAAACACACAAAGCGACCCTGATATCTTTTTGACTGACCTGTACGTCGTTTCTCAATCCACACACACGCGAGAAAATTAATTCAGATCACACGAGAAAATTCAGCGTTCTGCATGTACGACTACTATACGTATGAAAAGCAGCAAAAGCTCGCATCGATCGATCACATCCACATCACGCACGCTCAAACGCCTGAGCTAGCGCTATACGTAGTACGTATGTGCGGTCGCCGATCTGCACCAATGTCCTGTGACGATCGATCAATAGATGTGTCGTGTTACGATAACAAGTATATATGCAGTAGGACTATATGTACGCCCTCCGTAAAATAACTCTAATCTAAAAAAGGCCTGGGTACCGTGTGTAGGGGCATGCATGTTTGCGGTGGTTAAAATTCTGAGAAGTAATTGATTGGTAGCTAGCTTTTAAAAATATGAAAAAGTTAGGTTTTTTGGCTTATGAATTTTAGTTTATTTTCTGAATTGTACGTCCGCAGATTCTGAGAATTTAGACGAAAAGTTAAACTGTTTGAGAGAGAGCTTTTAATTTTGAGAGAAGCTAGCTCCTCCAAACAGGTCCTGGTTCATGGCCAAAGATACATAGTTCCTAAATGTAAGCATTTGTAGTGTAAGTTTAGCAAAGGTTAAAGTTAACTAGAAAAATTCCCTTTTAGTTACCCTTTTATCAAATATTAAATTTTAAATTGCTTCGATTTCCCTTGTGAGCACCTAATTAGCTAAAAATGTTTGGAATTCCATGCATTTCTTATATTACTTCAAAAATTTGAATATAGGAACACTTACATTTGAAAACTAAAGTACAACATTGGAGCATACATTACTAGCTCGAAAAACGATTTTTGCAGGAGGCCAAAACATGTTTTTGCAAATGGCCAGACGCTCCGCCTGCAAGTAAAGGCATGAGAAAATACACTATTTTCACAAGCGGGCCACCGGCTGTCTATGAAAATAAATTTTCACAAGCGACTAAATTATACTGTCCATATGTGAAAATTGTTCTAGCGTTAAAAAATAATTGAGAGCGTCGTGTGCCTGCGAAAATTGCTTCAATGGAAAAAAAACCCCACAGCCACGCTGCTGCTCCGCAATCCATACAAATTATTCCAAAATCAATCACTAGTGGAGAAGGGGTTTTTAACCCCGGTTCGTAACCCCCTGTAGTCCCGGTTATGCAACCGGGACTACGAATCCGGGACTAAAGATGTCCATCTTTAGTCCCGGGTGAAATAACCGGAACTAAAGATCCATCTTTAGTCCCGGTTGGTGTTATCAACCGGGACTAATGATATTTTTTTTTAAAAAAACATTTGCTGGTTCTGCCAGCTGCTTGTTTATATATTATGCATATATTTGTATAAATACATATATATGCATAATATATATGTATATATAATATGCGTATATATGTAATATATGTATTTATATATATATATGCATATATATATATATATATATATATATATATATATATATATATATATACCCTACATATAAGCACTCAAGTAAATATATATTTATATTACCGAAATATACTCACACACATAAATACATGAATGCACATCTGAATATGTACATATATTATAATCTTTTGTTAATTATAATGTTCTATTGTATATTACGAAGAAAGCTAAGACATATTATCCATGGGGAGGATGATCAATAGCTCTTCCATCGTAGTAGAATTCTCCCGCGGAATCAATTATTTGTTCATTGATAAATCCCATCAGTTGTTCTTGAACAGCCTTGATAAATTCTTCGCTGGATAGGTTTTCCCTCATGTAAATAATCTATCATTTGAAAAAAAATTGAGATATAAGTATATGAAGTCAATAAGAAATCGGGACATAATGTATGAATAATTTTTACGTACTTCCAGATCCCTGTCACTGTTGATTTGATGTACAAGTGCGTGAGTATATTCGCAGACGTAGTAGCCGCACAAGTTATTCCCCTTCTCCTGTTTTGCACACTTAAGGAGAAACGACGAGAGATTTAATGTACTAAATTTTTCTAGAAGCAATGAATGATTAAATATGTTTTGGAGAATGTACTCACAGGAAAATTAAATCTCCTACCAAGTTTTTCTTTCCAAACCCCGCGGACCAATGTACGGAATTTTGCCCATGCCCTATGTACAGTTGGAAGCTATGATTAAATACCGGAGATCTGCATAGTACCAATAGTAGTGTTCATAATTAATGACAGTTGAATAGATGGCATTACCTGTCTATCACTTCAAAAATCTTGGTGAAAGTAGACTCTGGTTTATCCATTGAGTCATAGACATGGACTTTGCAAAGTTCAAGGTCGAAGAGGAAAAGGACCCAGTGAAATCTGCAAATTGCGTCAGACGATATATATATGACGGTATGAGTACGGGGAGGAAGTTGGTATAAATTTGAAAGATAGTTAAAATTCACTCTGTGTTGTAGGGCAATAGTATGTAGGTCTTGTAATGCTGCTGCACCAGGAAATGAACAATATTGTCTTCTGTATCTTTCTCAAAGTCCCGTATCATTACGTCATTGACTTTGCGGGGGTCCATGAATCCAATATTGAAAATCCCCTGCCTACGGCACGATTGAATCTCCATTCTACAAAAGATAAAGGAATTTGCATCAGTCTTATCGTCACATTCTAACCAGGGAATGGTACATAGAAGAAGCTAAGGAACAAAATAAAGTTTGCTTAAACGTTACTTACAAAACCCAGCAGCTGAGAATGGAGACGTCGAGAGCGTCTAGTTGGTATACATGGAACACATTCTCGAAGTTGATCCACAGAACATCATCTCCTTGGTAGTAGTCTGTGTTTCTTATCCTCGCTCCAAACATTATTCTACCTCTCGATGAACGTTCCATATATCATTGATGGAATCGATGCATTTGTGTTGAGAGAGTGTTCACCTCACCAGGCTTGACAAGCGGTTCACCGACTTTAAATTTGTATTTCAAGTCGGCTTCTGTCGCCATGGTTATCGGTGTGTCTCCCACCAGTTGCGCCCTACTCAGACCCGTCTCTTTCATCCATTGCCTCAACTCCTCTTCCCCGGGTGGTAGCAACGGCTCAACCGATTGTTTCCGCTGCTTTTCGAGCTGAGGCACTTCTTTGGCCTTTGCTCTTTGTTTCTTGTACGACTTCGTCACCGACCGGTCATAATCGGAAAGTACAGCCCTCTTGACCGGTTCGCTCCTCTTCTGGAAGAACTTCTTAGCAGCCGGATCTATTGGAATCTTCTTTGGTGGTTTCCGTGTCTCGAAGAACGCCTTCACTTATGCTCGTACGACCTCCTCATTCTCCTCGAGAGTGCGGTCGTACGCCCTTTTCTTGAGAGCGGGGAGTTTTGGCTCGTCAAGTCTTGGCTTCTTTCTTGGTGATGTGGATTTTGACGGCGCGGGACGAAGTGGGCACGACTGTTTAGGCCGTGAAGGCGGAGCAGACGGTGACGGTGCAGGCGGAGGAGCCGGTGCAGGCGAAGAAGAGGTTGCAGGCGGAGGAGACTGCGGTGGAGGAGCCGGTGCAAGCGACGGAGAGATTGCAGGCGGAGGAGACTGCGGTGGAGGAGCCGGTGCAGGCGGAGGAGAGGGTGCAGGCAGAGGAGACGGAGGAGAAGACGCCGCCGCTCGCCCGGGAAACACGATGTGCCGCTTGCACCATAGTATAATGGCGTGGGCTGTGTCTCCTAGTTTCGTCTCCCCGTCTCCTCCGGGGATGTCCAGCTCGAGATCGTCGAACCCTCGTTCCACCAATTCAACCTCGACCTTTGAGTACCCAGGTGGAATCGGTCTGCAATGATATGTCCTCGAAGGGTCGACTGGTATGGCCATGCCCGACGCCACCTTCACGAGAGTCAAGATTATTTAGTAATTAACAGATGCATGCACCACCGGTTATGCAATTTACAAGACATATATCATAAAACTAAGAGCATACCTTGAGTGATATGTTCTTGAAGGGAATGTGCAGCTCACAAGGTGTCCGCCGCGTGATTTCATCTACGGGGTACGATGGGTTGTCCTGAGCTTGCCCTGCTGCACCTTCCATGCCCTGTTCTCCTGCCTGCCCTGTAGAAGCACAGCTGCTGCGATTGCCCGAGGGGCTCACCATGATTGGAGGGGCATACAGCTGCACCGTCTGCTCGCTCTGTCATTCCGCAAGGCGTTGGTCCACCCGTCGTTCGACCTCCTCTTGCATCCGTATTTCCTGCAGGGCGACCCTCTCCTCGAGATATCTTAATTTGTCCTCGGTATCCCTCTTGCTCCTCATCCGACTATTGTAAGTGTGGCTGTCCTCTTGAAATCCGTATTTCCATGCAACCACGCCTTTTCCCCGTGTTCGTCCTGGATGCTCGGGATTCTGTAGTGCGAGCGTAAGCTCGTCCTTCTCTCTGTCAGGATGGAATGTTCCCTGAGCAGACACCTCCACTGCTTTCGTGAGTCGGCTAGCTGCTTCGTGGATCGCATCGCCGAATACAAGGGAGCCATCAGTGGGATCGAGCTTTCCACCATGAGCATAGTACCAATTTCTTGAACGTTCAGGCCAGTTCGTTGTGGCCGGCTCAATACCCTTTCCAATCAACCCGGCTTCCAGTTCATCCCACTTTGGGATTGCCTTCTTATAGCCACCTAACCCTAGCCGGTGATGGTACTGCTTCTTAGCGGCATTGGCTTTGTTCTTTGCTATTTGCGTTTGCCCGTGCTCGGAAGTCCTGTATGCAAAAAATGCATCCCAATGATCCCTCAACTTCGTTAACTTGTCGAAATCAGGTGTGAGACCCTTCACGACGTATTTCTTGTATAGAGCTGACTTGTACTTCTGAAACTGTTCAGCCATTTTCTTCATCGTCCATTCTTTCAGTCTTGGTTGATCTGCCTCAGGGACCGTGAATGTCTCGAGCATGGTGGTCCACAGCATTGCTTTCTCCGTATCTGGCAGATGACTTTCATCATCCTCTGCTGTTCTTGTTTGACACCGGTGCATTATGCTAATGGGCACGTGATCCCTCACGACCCAACCACTGTGTTCCACAAACTTACGTAGTATACCGACCGGGACAACTGGTTCGCCGTCTGGGGCCCACTTCAGTAATAATATGCCTGCCCTCTAGCTTCCTTGCGGCACCCCGTTGTCCGCGTGCCCTCTTCTCTCCAACGGCCGGTTCCCTTTCACTTTCCTGTTGGTTTGTGCCCTCGTTTCCCTCCTCGTTGAGGTATTGGTTGGGGTTCTCTGGCTCCTCATCCGCCCAATATTGGCTGCTGCCCTCTGCGATCTCGTCCATGAAGATCTGTTCATCATCGCGATCTGCCATCTGTTTGTAACATTACGAGATACACATCAACTAACAGTATATTGTTCTACATATAATGACATTGTTGAGAAATACGTACAATGACCAGTTAATTCATTGTTATACATGCAACCTATGTGCATGTCATATATATATATACACACACATGAAGGAATTCATGAAACTTGCCTTAGTTTTGCTTGGAGTTATTGGGGCCACTTAAGCTTGAGCGACGACGAGGGTCAGCACCTATTAGAAAAAAAATTAGACAAAAAATTAAAACACTATTAGAAAATGTACAAAGATGTGCAATATTATATTCAAATTCGCAAACATAACTATTTTAATCATATAGAAAAGACAAAGAAAATTTTAATTTTAATCATTTTTAAATATATACTTTTAGAGGTAATCGTTCCATACATACATATGAATGAATAAAGACAGAGATAGTGATTCAAGATATTGGGTGAACACAACACCTCGCTCTTTCATGGCTACAAACGGATAATTTTCATAACAAATTTTGTCTTGACTCCCCATGCATAGGAGTCAAGACAAAATTTGTTTTGAAAATTCTCCGTTTCTGTTTAGTCATGAAAGACCGAGTGCTTGTGTTCAGCCAGTATCTTGAACCAGTATCTCCTTGGAACGAGCGAACTTCGAGCGAACCAGTACCATCGTTCGTTCGTTTGTTCGTTTGGTCGCTCGTTCGTTCGTTCGGTCCCTCGTTCGTTCCTTCGGTCGCTCGTTCGTTCGTGCATAGGTTCGTTCGCTCGTTCGTTCGTTCGTTCGTTCGTTCGGTCGTTCGGTCGTTCGCTCGTTCAGTCGTTCGTTCGCTCGTTTGCTCGTTCATGCATAGGTTCGTTCGCTCGTTCGTTCGTTCGTTCGGTCGGTCGTTCAGTCGTTCGCTTGTTTTCTCGTTCAGTCGTTCGTTCGTTCGTTCGCTCGTTCGCTCATTCGGTCGGTCGTTCGCTCGTTCGGCCTGCATGTCATTCGTTCGTTCACGTCCGTGGTGGCGCGACCGGTGGCGCGGGTACGTGGCATTCATGGTGACGGCGGCCGTGGTGGCGCGGGCCGGCAGCGGCGGCGGTGGCGCGGGTATGTGCCATTCATGGCGACGGCGGTGCGGTACGTGGCATTCTTGAAAACGGACGGAAGAAAAGATGGAGATCGGCGCAAACCTCGGCCGGGAGGCGCGGTGCGGACGGCGACGACGTACGGCGGCGGAGACGACGAAGACGACGGCGGCGACAAAGACGGAGGACGTGCGCGCTGAGAGTTGAGAGAGAATGAGAAACGGCTAAGTGTGGATCCGGAGAAGACGATGCACCCAGCTATTTATAGTCGGGATCTTTAGTCCCGATGGTGGCAGCAACCGGGACTAAAGACATCTTTAGTCCCGGGTGGTGGTATAAACCGGGACTAAAGATGTCTTAAAATATTTTAATACTATTTGAATAGTATTAAAATATCTAATACCATATTAACTATTTAAATAGTTTTAAATTATTATTAAATATAAATAATCGCATATAAATAACATATGACCTATTTTAATAGTTTCAATTTGATATTACATTCCAATAATGATATATAATTAAAATTTGACCAATTTAAATACTATTTGAATAGTATTAAAATATCTAATACCATATTACCTATTTAAATAGTTTTAAATTATTATTAAATATAAATAATCACATATAAATAACATATGACGTTTCAATTTGATATTACATTCCAATAATTGATATTACTATCTAATACTGTATTACCTATTTAAATAGTTCAAAATTGATATTACATATATAATTGTAGTACTAAAAAACACAAACATTACATGGCTTTCAATACATTATAAATAATTTGCGTCATCCCTACAACAACCTATGTCACAGTTTTTCTTATATAATTGTAGTAATAAAAAACACAAACATTGCATGGCCTTCAATACATTATAAATAATTTGCATTGTCCATACAACAACCTATGTCACAGTTTTTCTCACGTACTTTCTCCTCACTAATGTTCCTTCGCTATGATCGTTGCGTGAGTAAGGGGTGTCCTCCTTTGAAAGGAGGAAGCTCGGGTCAACCGTCACCGCGAACGGAGGTTGCCCGTCGAACTGATCGTAATCTTTGTCAGTCTTATCCTCGACTCCGACGATTTTCCTTTTGCCTGGGAGAACCACGTGGCGCTTTGGCTCGTCGGGTCCTTTACCCTTCTTTGGTTTGCTAAACATGTCCTTCACGTAGAAAACCTGTGTGACATCATTGGCTTGGACGAAAGGTTCGTCTGAGTATCCAACCTTGCTTAGGTCAATCGTTGTCATCCCACTGTCATCAATCGTTACGCCTCCACCGGTGAGCCTAACCCATTGGTATCGAAACAGAGGTACCTTCAGGGGTCCGTAGTCTAGTTCCCATATGTCCTCGATGACACCGTAATACGTGCTAGTTGCACCATCGTATCTCATGGCGTCGATACGAATAGCAGAGTTCTGGTTTGTGCTCTTTCTGTCTTGGGCTCTTGTGTAAAATGTATACCCATTGATTTCATATCCTTGGAATGTCGATATCGAGCAAGAAGGCCCCCTCGCTAAGAAGGCTAGTTGTCGGTCAATGGTTTCTGCACCCATTAGACGTTGTTGTAGCCAAACGAGGAAAGTATCGATGTGATGGCGTGTAATCCATGCATCAGACTTGCCGATGTTTTTCGACCGAACAATCGCCAGGTGCTCCTCGATGTAAGGAGCCACCAACGAAGTTTGTTGCAAAACCGTGAAATGTGCTTTACGGAATAAATCGTTGTCCACGGTCATTATTGCTTTTCTTCCAAGAGTCTCCTTTCCCCGTAGTCTCCCCTCATGGCTTGATTCGGGTACCCCGATTGGACGAAGGTCTTCAATAAATTCTACGCAGAACTCAACGGCCTCCTCTGTTCCATAACCCTTGGCAATGCTTGCTTCCGGATGAGAACGGTTACGAACGTATTTCTTTAGAACACCCATGTACCTCTCGAAAGGAAACATGTTGTGTAGGTACACAAGACCGAGAATACTGATCTCTTTCACAAGGTGACATAGAAGATGCATCATTATATTGAAGAATGACGGTGGAAAGATCATCTCAAAGCCGATGAGACATTGGACCACGTCCTCTTGAAGGGTTGTTAAACTGTCTGGATCTATGATCTTTTGTGAAATTGCGTTCATGAAAGCACATAGCTTTGTTATTATTCCCCGGACATTATCAGGAAGGATACCACGAATTATAACAGGAAGCAGTTGTGTCATCAACACGTGACAGTCATGAGACTTTAGGTTTGTGAATTTCTTTTCCTTCATGCTTATTATTCTCTTTATGTTCGAGGAGTATCCAGACGGTACCTTGATGCTCTCCAGGCATTCAAACATACTTTCCTTCTCTTCCTTGCTCAGGATGTAGCTTGCAGGACTCAAGTAATGGCTTCCTTTATCCTTCGGTTCCGGGTGAAGGTCCTCGCGTTGTTGCATATGCTTGAGATCATTACGTGCTTCAAGTGTATCTTTCGACTTCCCATATACACCTAGGAAGCCTAACAGGTTGACGCAAAGGTTCTTAGTGAGGTTCATCACGTCGATCGCGTGCCGGACGTCTAAGACTTCCCAATAGGGTAACTCCCAAAAAATAGACTTTTTCTTCCACATCGCCGCGTGACCATCTTCGCTCTCTATAGGTTGGCTGCCAGGTCCCTTTCCAAATACTACTTTCAGATCTTTCACCATAGCAAACACGGTTTTTTCGTTGCGATGTTTAGACTTAGTACGGTGGTCTGCCTTCTGTTCGAAATGCTTGCCTTTTTCCCGTACAGGATGGGTTGCAACAAGGAATCGACGATGGCCCATGTAAACAACCTTCCTGCAGTGTTTCAGATACGTACTTTCAGTTTCATCCATGCAATGGGTGCAAGCCTTGTACCCCTTGTTTGACTGTCCGGATAGGTTGCTAAGTGCAGGCCAATCGTTAATGGTCACGAACAACAACGCTCGCAGGTTAAATTGCTCCTGTTTGTCCTCGTCCCACACGGAGACACCTTCTTTGTTCCACAGCAGAAGCAGATCCTCAACCAATGGTCTTAGGTACACATCAATGTCGTTACCAGGTTGCTTTGGGGCTTGAATGATAATTGACATCATGATGTACTTTCGCTTCATGCATAGCCAAGGGGGAAGGTTGTAGATACACATGGTAACAGGCCAAGTGCTATGGCCGCTGCTCATCTCTCCAAATGGATTCATTCCATCTGTACTTAAAACGAACCTTACGTTTCGGGCATCCTCTCCAAAGTCTGGAAATGTTCTGTCGATGTTTCTCCACTGCGACCCGTCGGCGGGGTGTCGCAGCATCCCGTCTTGTTGACGTTCTTCTGCGTGCCAGCGCATCATGCTAGCATACTCTTTGTTCCTGAACAAACGCTTGAGCCGTGGTATTATAGGAAAATACCACATCACCTTAGCAGGAACTCTCTTCTTCGAAGGCTGTCCGTCAACATCACCTGGATCATCTCGTCTAATCTTGTATCGTAGTGCTTTACAAACCGGGCATGCTTCTAGGTTCTCGTACTCCTCACCGCGATAGAGGATACAATCGTTCGGACATGCGTGTATCTTATGTACTTCTAGTCCTAGAGGACATACCACCTTCTTAGCTTCGTACGTTGTTTCGGGCAACTCGTTTTCCTCCGGAAGAATGTTCTTGACGAGTTTCAATAACTCGCCAAATGCCTTGTCACTCACACCATTTTTTGCCTTCCATTGCAAGAATTCTAGCGTCGTACCCAATTTTTTGTGCCCCTGTTCGCAACCTGGGTACAACGAAGTTTTGTGGTCCGCTAACATACGGTCCAATATTTCGACCTCCTTCTCACTTTCGCAGCCGTCCTTTACGTCCCGCAACATTTGACCAAGATCATCTACAGCGTCGTTATTTTGAACAGCTCCGTCCGCCTCGCCTTCCGGATTTTCTTCAAATCCACCGTATTGATGAGCCCAGTCCGGAATATTCTCGTCTTCTACTTCATCTTCTTCCATCGTAACCCCTAGCTCTCCGTGCGAGGTCCAACAATTATATCCAGGCATGAATCCAGACTCAAACAAGTGCGCATGAATAGTTCTTAATGATGAATACTTCTTTCGGTACTGCACTTTTTGCATGGACAACACATGAAACCCTTGTACTTGTTAGCATTGGCCACCTTCAAAAAATAATGCACGCCTTCAATAAACTCTTTCGACCGTCGGTCCACGGTGTACATCCATTGTCGATCCATCTAGACATCAAATAGTCCAATGTTACTAACGAAATCCACATTCTCGAAACTAATTAAATAATCATACAAAAATTTAAAACATCATTATTCAAAGTGAAACTAATTTCTAGAAAAGAGAATGGAGAAAATATTCTAATTTTGCCTAACATATTTTGCCTAACATCATTATCCAAATTTTCTAATTTCAAAATCAACCTAATTTTGCCTAGCATATTTTCTCTCTCATCATTTTGCATAAACCTTTATGGAGAAAATATTTTATAGAAACAGAGCTATAAATGCAATATGCTAAGCATACATTATTAGAGAATGGATTTGCAAACCTTTTCGATCTCTCCGATTTGTATATTATCACCAAAACAAATTTATCAAAAATTTTGGCAGCACTTCCCTTCTTCCTCCTCCTCTGGGCAGCAATGGCTAGGGCTGGAGGAGGAAGAAGAAGTATAAAAAGATGGATCACTATAGTCTCGGTTAATAACACAAACCGGGACTATAGATCTAAATTATCTTTAGTCCCGGTCTGTGTTACCAACCGGGACTAAAGTGAGGATCTTTAGTCCGGGTTGATTAAACTAACCGGGACTAAAGATTCCCGCCCCCCTGACACCGGCCTGACAGGGCCGATGGGTGTGTGAACCGGGACTAAAGATCATCGCAACCCGTTGCCTTTTTTAACTGGGACTAAAGTTGATCTTTAGCCCCGGTTCATATTCGAACCGGGACTATTCCGGTTTTTCTGATTCCGACCAAAGATCAGTTCTCCAGTAGTGAATTCAAGTTTCCAAATACACATAGTATCATAATTTACAGCATTCCCAAGTTTCCAAGATCAATGCCCATCACCTCCAATCAAATCCAATCCACACAAATTATTCCCAAATCAACATAAGTTTCCAAATACAGAGAGCATTACAATCCCATCACCTGCAAAACTAACTGGATCATAGTTGTCACTGAGAAAAAGTCGCGCGTCTCACCGTCGCTGGGGGATGAAGCCCAAGACGCGCACGGTCATCGTCACCGTCTTTGGGGAGACAAAGCCCAAGCCGCATGTGGTCGTCGTCTCCGCCGTCGGGCTAGGGACTGGGCTTTTTTTTTGGGGGAGGGTGGGGGGCGCCATCCTTCCCTCCGACCAGATCTTGGTGAGGGAGGGAGGGGAGAGCCACCGCCGCCGTTGTCTTCTGTTGCTGCTACCGCTGTTGCCCTTCTCCCCTTCGGTCAGATCTAGGAGAGGGATGGAGATGAGGGCTGCTGCCTTCTGTTGTTGCTACCGCCACCACCTTCTTCTGCTGTTACTGCCTGTTGGTATTTCTTACGCACACAGATAAATCTGCAAGCGCATGGATACCGATTTAGCACTTCGTCTTAGAGTATTCCAAAGGTATTGAACACAAGAAACGTGTGTGTATATCTATGAACAAGATTCTACCCAAAGACAACAACCGATGATAGGATTGGCTAGAAAGGAATCCTACGGATTTAACTAGTTATCTTAAGTTAAAGGAAAAACTCTATCGAATGCTTCGGGCACTAGTCCTCTTCTGGTCTGCTAGGGTGAGTCTAGCTATGAGCTCTATGATGTACCCGAATGTGGAGGGATGCAAAGGACGGACAATGCTATCACCACCTGCTGTCTACCTCACTTTTTGTGGAGCACACAACAAATAAAGGTAACCACTAATCTAGACACCACGCCTAAGTTATTGATTAGTACTCTAGCCTCGCGCAAGAACTTTCTTCTTTATCTAGAGTCCTAATACTAGAGCACTTAATCATAAACTAAGCGATGAACGCGCACCGATGAGAATATATCTCACTTAAGTAAACTAATTAAATAACATAAGAGATCTCAATCACTTACTTTATAGAAAAAGCATCCACCAAGGTACAAGCAAGAAGAAGACCGACAGCTCCGTTGCTTCTCTGGAACTCCGATGAAAGAATATCGACAAACCTGACACTTCTTTGGAAATTCTCGGAGAGAACTCCGATACTTTGGGGCACTCCTTTCGAAGCTTCCTCTCACTCTCTCACTAATCCAACATACTAAAGTAAAGTCTACAAATGAGTTGAACTCCACTTTGTATTGATGTCGTGTGTTGTGAAGTGTGTGAACTCCTCCTTTTATATGACAGATATGGCGGTTGTAAGGTGGGTTTCTAATATCGGTTCACCTATAACCGTCATCACCATCCAATAGGGTTGTCGGTTTCCAATGAGACTGGTTTGGCCCTACTTTATGTTGGTTTTGACTGTCATGTGATTCCTTCAATCTTTGTACTTGTGTGTGATTGGTCGGAGGTTCATTTTATCGTATGACGGGTGTATTTTTTTCCAAAATTACATGCATACATATATGTACCAAGACTAGTGAAAATAGTTAGTAGTAAAACCCTACCACTAAGTTTTGATGTTATATTTGATATCTTTTATGTAGAAGTTGATGGTTAAAGTTTGTACTTAACGACCGTCAACATTGTCACCATCGAGGCCGTCTTCTGCTGTTGTTGCCACTGCTGCCTTTTGCTGCTGTCGCCTTCTGCTTTTGCCATAGCTACCGTCGCTGCCCTCCTTCCCTCCAGCCAGATCAGGGGAGAGAGGGGAGCGGAGGGCCGTCATAGTAGTCGGCATCACTGGGAGAAGAAGCCGAGCCGCCGCTGCTTTTACCGTTGTGCTGCCGGCTTTCGTCCCTCGGACAGATCACGAGGAGGGGAGGAAAGGGAAGGAGAGGTGAGTGGAGGGTGAGGTGAGGGAGTGAGGGGACTTAGCTGATGATGACGAATTTTATGAGCCCTCTAACCTTTAATGCAGGCGAACTTCTTTACGTCTTGTCTAGGAAAATTGATTTTTGTAGATTTATTATTATACTTTTAGCTATTTTTGTAACCGGTGATTTTATAGCTTGTCTAAAAAAATTGAATCGTGATGCTGGAAAAAAAATTCTTTTTTTAGTGATACGTGTTCATTCCACTTCTGCTGTCAGATCGACCACTTCATTACAAGCAGCGATGGCAGCGACGATGCTGATCATGCGATCGATCGATCAGTTCGCGTGATATATAGGTCGTTGGAGGTCAGTGCTACTAAAAAAGATGAAGATTGGTGTTTGAATCTTCTAAAGATGAAAATAAAGATGACGATGCTGATCATGCGATCGATCGATTGGTGTTTGAATCTCCTAAAGATGAAGATTAAATGTTTTACATAAAACGAGATGACATTAATGTGTAATTAATTGGGTTTTAATTATTATAAACTTAAAAAATAAATTTATTTAATATTTTAGAACAACTTTCATATAGAAAATTTTTACATGAAACGCACCGTTTAGCAGTTTGAAAAGCGTGCCACAAGTATCCAAACTTTTATCCTATGATTTCAGAGGTTTTGAAAAGGAGAAAGATAAAATTCTAGATTATCGTGGCATGCTTTTCAAACTGCTAAACGGTACGTTTCGTGCGAAAATTTTCTATATGAAAGTTATTCTAAAATATCAAATAAATCCATTTTTTAAGTTTATAATAATTAAAACTTAATTAATCACATGTCAATATTACCTCGTTTTACGTGAAACAGTTAATCTTCATCTTCATCTTTATCTTCAGGAGATTCAAACACCACCTAAATTTTGACTTAGTATTTTTTAAGCAACAACAAAGCAAAAGTAATTTCACTACCAGACTAGCCACCGTCAGAAATTATTTTTTGTGTGGGTTGACCGACAGGAATTACCGACAATAGTCTGTTAGTTTTATATGCAAGACAATAGTGAAGTACTCTTGATTAAAATATAATGGTACAACATTTTCTAGAGGAAACTCGCCCAGTCCCAGCTTTCTTGACAGCGTAATAAAGATAAATAATAATTAACTAGATCATTTAAATTCTATTTTCTGTATTTTTTTTACGCTGGTTAGCTCAGAATTAAACTAACCAACATCAAACATTTGGCAAACGGAGTTAGTACTATTACTCAAAGAAAAACCAATAGTTATCTATCAATGGAGAAAGTATGATGAGGGAGGAGCAGCTAGTACTCGTTTTGTTCTATAATAAATTTATTTTTGCTACTCTTATATCCCAAAATAAGTTTATTTTTTAAATAATCATTGTATCAAAGTTTGTAATTAAAAATATTGGTAATAGATAAAGGGAAAAATAATGGCATTAGAATTTGATAAAGTAGAAAATATTATAGCTTTTTTATTTTTATTTTATATTGATATGTATGACATAGATAAAAAAATAAATTTATTTTAAGACGAAAGGAATAGCTAGCTGGCCAGAAGAGACTACAAAAGAGTACTACGGTCTCTAGCTTACGATTGAACGAACAAACAAACTGAACAACGTCTCCGGCCAGCAGCCACCGCAGCACTGGAGACGATCGAGATGTGGATATATGTAACCGATTTTCTTTCCCGTCTTTCACGAGACAACGAAATTACATGCAGGGTTTCCGGCAAGTACTATACCAACCAGTTAAGGGATGAATTAATAATGCATGTGCGCACGGCACACACGGTCACTGCCATGTAACGGGTTAATTAAACAAGAGTTTATTAATGATGACCAAACCAGTGTTACCATATATAAGAAAAACATATA
Source organism: Oryza officinalis (assembly GCA_008326285.1). Classification (NCBI taxonomy): domain Eukaryota; kingdom Viridiplantae; phylum Streptophyta; class Magnoliopsida; order Poales; family Poaceae; genus Oryza; species Oryza officinalis. Next base: position 21,360,373 of record BDMV01000011.1, on the reverse strand, counting down.
TTAATATTATATCTGATTATTTTTATTGTATGATAATGTTAACTTTTCGGGTGAAATAATTGTAGTGCTATACTCGTTTTACTATGATCATTTGTGTGGAACACCCTCCGACCCTCCTCCCAACACACGTACCAACATTTTCGCCTCCGCTTCATTGATCCTCACAAGTCGGGGAGAATCGGTGTTGCACCATTTTTTTTCTCGGTGTATTTTCCTGTCTATTTTTTGTTGGATCATGTCTTTCCTCATGAGGGCCTCCTACATCCCCATGATAAAAAGAGAGAAAAGAGTGAAGTCTAGCTAACATGTTTGGTGATGCATTCGAATCTTGTACTATTGATGAGTTGAAATTAAAGTCCAGAATCCCAAACATATCACTAAACTAACCATATTTGAATACAAAGCTAGCATCATACTTCATTTATTCCAAAACATAGCCATCTAGTATTGGATTAGACGCAACCTAGCTAGTACTATGAATATGACCATGCATGTTCTTGCGGTTCTTATTACTAATTTGCCTTCTTTCAATCGATTATTATTTGTTTAATGGATGTTGGTTGCAATTTGTTCATCGTAACATGTGGATAAATTAGCCGCATTCCTATCATTGTGAGTAATTTCTTGGATGGTAGCGAAAATAGCTCTTGTAGCTTTCATTGCTGTGTTGGATGCAATTGTGTTGGTCAAGGGTTAGTCATCGGTAGAACTGCAAGTGAGATAACGGGACAATGTGCAGGATGATTGGATAGATGATAGCAACATTCTTACTCTTTATTACTTTAAAGTAGAACAAAGTATCCAATTGCAAGTATCCGAGTAGCTACTACACAATGTTAGTATCACAATGGTTGAAGAAAAACAAACAAATAAACTAGGGTACGCTTTTGTTTATGGGCTAATCAGAGCTAAATGTTATGGTCGAGTTTCGCGAAGGTAACAACATGTTACCTCCTAGCGTGCCTCTCGTATGCACTGCTCAAGCCTCTGTCCCGGTTTTATTGGATTGGATCTGATAGCCCGTTTTGTGTCCTGATCTTATTGGATCAGAGGCTTAATTAGCCTAGAAAAAAAACACACATAGGACTGATGGGAACGTTTAGCCAAAAAAAAAAAGAGATAAAGACCATGTCAGGACAACAGAAAACAAAAAACTTAGGGCATCGACAACGTTATCAAAAAGATGACCTTAAGCTATTAATATTAATATTAGAACAGTATAACACTTTTACCATTGTGGAATTACACCACAAGCTTCATGCTGAGAAAAAACCTTAAGCTTGAGGTGCGGTACGAGGGAATAAAATATAGCACTTTTCATTGTTTTATTGTTTATATTGATTTCTTTTTCATGCAAAAGACTTCACGGCTATGGGTAGGTATCCATTTTCTAGACTTAGTGAGATCCAGCGGGATCCAATTTTAACTTCTCCCACACACATTAACCATTGTAGAGAGAGCCATAGATATTGCTACATGCAACCGAGTCCACTCTTATTATCTATTGAGACATACTCCTATGCATTAGCCTTGTCCTTAGCCCATATCACAACTTCATACCCCAGTTAACAGTAGGGCTACCCTAGATAACAAAACATTCAAAGCACAATAGCGATATATGAAACATCTCTAAAGCCTTCTCAGCCTCCTAAAACAGTGCTCAAGGTGGCAAATTCAAAAGAATCAACAACTCTGACATGTTTGTTGCACTACTACAGAAACACACGACAGGGTGCCGGAAAGTCTAAAACCGATACCTATAATTCTTTTTTGGCCTGAACGTGCATCCGTGAGGCATCTTTCACTACTACATAAATGATTTTTGCAGACAGGCGGAATTGATCTTCGCATGCGGTTGGTCGGCCGCATGCGCGAAATGGTCTGCGAAGATCACCATTTGCGCATGCGGCCGGTCCAGCAGCATGATCTTCGCATGCGGTCACTTAAGACGGCCGCATGCGAAAATCGATCTTCGCATGCGGCCGATTTAAGCAGCCGCATGCGAAGATAGATCTTCGCATGCGGTCTTGTTAAGTGGACCGCATGAGAAAATCAATTTTCTAATAGCAAAATTAATATTCTAGCCGTTTGGGAAGATGTGTGTCGCATTTAATATTATATTTTGTATGATTTATTATCGTATTTTGGAATAGTAAGCATATGAGATAGTCGGATTGTTGTTATTACTGTAACAAACATCAAATACATAACCAAAAATTCAAACATTATTTACATACGAAGCATATATTACAAATGCCATAATTGTTTCATCACATATATAAGTAGTGTACATGTCATTGCATATGTTCTTTCTCCCACTCTCTGAGAGGTTGAAATTTGTCTTCCAATGCGAGTTCACTCTGGTTGTCGTGGAAGGGACCTCTTGTGTCGGTGATACGGGCCCGGGGTACCAAGACTAGAGGGATGGGCGGCCCCCTGCACCCACGTGGCGCTTTCCCCGGAGGTGTCGGGCCCGAGGGTAACGTGGCGGCTGCCGTCCCTAGTCCCCCCGAGGGTTGGGTCACTCTCGGCCTTTCCCCGAGGGTTGGAGCGCCCCGACCCCCTCTGCGCTTGTGCCATGTGTGTGAGGTTAGGTAAGCGTCGCCAGAGCCCACATAACCGCATTAATGGCGGCTCAGGCGAGCGCACCACGCCGCATTTAATGCTACGTGGCGCGTGCGTGGCCAGTCTACGACCGGTCATGGTGATTGACTGGTCGTAGACCGGCTAGATCACGGATGAGACGGCGGCAGGGCACCTGCGCGCTATCCGCACGTCAGGCGGCGCGCGGCACGCCTTGCCCCGTCCCATCGGAATGATGAGGGCCTTTTGCCTCTCGTCCCTTAGCCAGAGTTGGTATGCCAACTCTGGTCAAATGGATTCCGCTTCCCGATGCGAACGGAACACAGAAGTCTTCTTCCATTTAATGGAGCTTGACACGGGTGCCCCCCGGTGTCAGCCGCCTGACCGAGCGAGAGCCTTGCTGCAACGACTGAGCATGTGGCTTCCGAGTCAAGCAACAAGACAGCCATTAAATGCAAAAGAATATTTTCCTTCTGTCTTAGGCAGCCTTTTGGCTCATGTGGTAGCCCCTTGAGATATAAAAGGAGGCCTAGGCCTGAGGAGAAGAGAGGACGAAAAAATAGATAGACAGGAGAGAAAGTGAGAGCAAACACTTGTATTCCCTGATTTTCCAGTCGCATATCCACCAGACACAGGAGTAGGGTATTACACTTCTCAAGCAGCCCGAACCTGTATAAACGCCTGTGTCCCTGTTTCTCTCTCTCTCTTGTGCGATCAGGGGAGGAACGAGTTACACCCTGCGCCCCTGGCTGAACTCACAAAGGGAGCCCTCTCTGTCCCCCGTTGAGGAGCTAACCCTCTGTCAGCTGGCGCGCCAAGTAGGGGGAGCGTGTGTGTTTCTCTGACTCCCCTCTCTCTTTCGTGTGCGCCAAGTCTCGCCGAGTAAGGCCTATGGCTGAAGAAGCGGTGGCGTACAACCCCACTCCAAGTGCCAGCGACGACGACGGGGAGCAGAATCCTCGTCACCAAGCGCGCGCTCCATCGCCTCCCGCCCGCCGAAGCCCTAGGCGGGGGAAGGCACCTCAGGAACCGGAGGGATCCGCGACTTCACCACCGGCTGGTGGCGGAGAGGGACAACGCGGTGGAGTACGTCGCCGCCTCACCTACAGTGACGGTGGCACGCCACAGGGCGCGCTCCAGGCTACGGGTGCGCTCCTGCGCCATCCACCTATCGTCCCTGACCCGGAGACTCCAGCCCAGCGCTGGCTGGACGACGTGGCCGACTTGGTCTTGATGGCGCAGCTGCGCCTAGGCACCAGCGGGCGGTCGTCCACCGCCGGGACGTCTGGCGCTGCCACCGCCGGCTCTTCGTCGTCAAGACGAAGGGCTCGACGAGCGACGGCCAACACACGCCGCTCGTCCACAACCCCCTCGTCGACGCCCTCGGCCAGCCGTGGGCATCACGAGAGCATGCATGGGGGGCCGGATGCCAGGCTCGATATCAAGCGCCGGCGCGATGAGCGTCGCGCCGCCCATTTGGGGGAAGGCGCTTCCTCCTCTGGAGTGCCGCCCCACCCTGATCACGGGGGCAGACCCCCCGTGTCCCCAGTCGGTGGTGCTGGCTGTCGAGCCTTCGTGGTGAGTCTTCGGAATGTCCGATGGCCCCCGAGGTTCCGGCCCAGCATCACCGAGAAATATGATGGTAGCGTCAACCCCGCTGAGTTCCTCCAGATTCATACGACTAGGATAGAGGCCGCGGGGGTGATGAACGGGTCATGGCGAATTTCTTTCCCATGGCCCTGAAAGGCCAGGCGCGGGGTTGGTTGATGAACCTGCCACCCGCGTCGGTCCACTCCTGGGAGGATCTATGCCAACAGTTCACCATGAACTTTTAGGGCACATATCGACGCCCAGGTGAAGAGGCAGACTTACACGCGGTACAGCGGAGGGATGACGAGTCTCTCCGTTCGTACATCCAGCGGTTCTGCCAAGTCCGCAACACCATCCCCTGTATCCCTGCACACGAGGTCATCTACGCGTTCAGGGGAGGCGTGCGGCACAGCCGCATGCTCGAAAAGATAGCCTCCAAGGAGCCCCAGACCATCGCGCAGCTTTTTGAGCTCGCGGACCGCGTGGCCCGGAAGGAGGAGGCCTGGACCTGGAACTCCTTCGGCTTTGGAGCGGCGGCTCTTGGAGCAGCGATGACACTTTTGGAGCAGTAAGGCCGATAGTTGATTCCAGGACAGCTTTTCCTGATGGAGCCAGGACTAGAGCATAAGTTATCCTTTGCCCGCTGTTGCTGACACTAGGAGCTGGGGCGTCAGGGACTTGAGGGCTGATATCATTAATGAGCTCTGTTAGGTAAATCCTAGCCGATTAATGGAAGATATGAGTAGCCCACTCATGCCACCATGTTTGGAAGCTGAAATGGATGAAGGCACTCAACAACAATCGGTCGCAGGTGCCCAAGGTGGGAATTTTGGTCTCCAGAACTTTGCTCATGATCAACGCCGATGAGACCGTACCCCTGCTCTCCAATAGCCGATGGAAGTGTAGACTGACAGGAGGCTATCCAAGCCCACATTGTCTGGCAGCCACCATTGGATTGTAGAACTCATATGATAAACTGGTGCTTCTGCCTTGGAATATACCCACTGGGAGCAGGCATGGGGACACACCAATCATGAAGATTTCCCTTGAGATGATATCATCATTTAGCAGACCCAAGGTCAGGTCAGAAGGGAGCTCGAAGTCAGAGTCTGTGGGGTAGACAAACATATCCATCTTGGCTGATGGTGGACTGCTGTAGAATCGGATAAACCATTCAGACATTTCGTCGGCCGATTGGTCAGCTCCAGGATAAACTGAGGCTGCTTCTCCAAAGGACATGCACCTTCTAGATGAGGGATCCTCGTTGTCACTGTAGTCCGATGGGAAGACTGAGTCCGATAGTGGAGGCCAATCGACCATGGTGTTGGTGTAGATGGTTAACCACAGTTGAACAAACCACCATGGACCTCCATGAGCCACTGTCCGATTCAGCATCAAGTCTTGGGTGGCAGAATGGAGTAGCCGATAGACAGCCCCAAGGAGGTATCGGCCAAGCGGAAATTTTTTCTTCTCAACCAGGGCCTGAGCTAGATGTTGGCAATTCAAGGTTGGGCCACAGGTTGATCCACAGAAAACATATCTCTCTAACCACAAGGTCAGAAAAGCTACATGTTCTCTATCTGAGACAGACCCTTGCTCCATGTGTTCAGAGATGTATCCAGACCAACCCCCAATCTTTTTGGTCTTCAATTTATGGCTGCTGTTGATAAGGAGGTTGAAGGGGTTGATTTCAGAGAGAATGTCCAGGCCTGTCAGCATCTTGACGTCTATCAATGTGGAGGTCATCGGACCTTGCCGGGATAGGAAAGCATTTAAGGTACTGGACCAGAAATAAGTTGCAGCCGACATCAGGGGCTCATTCTTCTTGGTGTCGGCTAAGGACAGAGCGAGGCATTGACCGATTCCGATCTCATCCCAGTGTACTTGTTTGGCTGCGGCAATCCTTTTGTAGCAGGTCCTGTATCCATTGAGTTTTGATGGCCAAGATCTGAAGGTGTGTTTCCACGAGGGAACACTGGGCTTTGCTTGCTTGAAGGGGACTCTGTTTGACTCTGCATTTATCAGCCAAGCGGGATCAGGGTTGCCTGAGGGACCAGGAGGAATCGGTGCGATTTGTCGTCTGTGGGGATCAGAATCTGGTTCTTAAAGACCTACGGCGTATGAAAAAGTGGTAGAGAAATAAGACACGGGGGGCAAGAGCAGAAACCCTAGTTTTGAAAAGTCTTGGCGGGAAAACGAAAATGCAAATTTGAGAAAAGATTAGTTTACCTCAGGGATCTCGGAGATGTAGAAAGGAAAAGTCGCCATGGATGCTGTCGAAGAGGTCGCTGTTGAGGGAGTTGCTGTCAAGAAGACGCCGAGGGATCGCCGGAGTTGAAAGGTGTAGGCGACTGTGAGGAGCTGCGTGGATTTTGGGCAAACCCTAGCGTTGAGCTCGATGAGGTTTTTCGGAGCTAATTCCGCCACATTATATAATGAAGCGGAATTAAGGGGCATGTGTTAATGCTAGATTTTCGCAATCTACTCGGAGAAGAAAGAGAAAACCGACACAGAGAAGAAGGAGTAGTTCAAGTCGGATCGGTTACGCTATCGGACCAGGCCGGGTATTGGACCAAGTCATGTATCGGTATCAGTGGTGCATCGGACCAAGCGGAGCACCAACAGAGGGACCGTATCGGCCGATGTGGGTTCAATGCGGCCATCGGCCGATGGAAGCAGGAAGCCGATGGAGGCAGAGCGGGTTCGGTTTGGGCCTGAGTCAAGCTTCAAAGGAGATTGCCAAGTACGGATAAGGCCTGATTTTAGGCAATTATATCTCTTAAATTAGGAAGTTAAATAAGTTTAGATCTAATCTATGGCAAGAGTCCGCCATAAGGACTTGTTTGTTAGTTATAGATAAAGTCGTGTCCTATATGGACAATGTTGTAAATCATGGGTATAAATATCCCGGTAGTTTGTACTTAGAATCTCTCTCTCAATTCAACAACAAAAACAATACAGTTCAATCTACTTTCGGCGCATCGCCACCCTCGCAAGAGGTTGATTTCCAGCGAGTTCTTGCTTTCCCAGAGCAGAGGTAAGAACTCGTACCCGACAATCTACGTCGTCGGGGCTAGCGTGTCGTTTTAGACACGTTAGGCCCTGGCGACGTGATCGTTGTTTATCATGTCTTGGATGATCTTGATGTGGCATCCCAATTCTATCTCGCCAGCGGTAAACTCGTTTTAGGGTTTGTTGCCGACGATGGTCGAATTAGCTTGCTTGTCTAGATCCTTCAAGGCATCTACCATCCCCAAAAGCGATCAACGGCTTGATTGTCTTTGTGTTAATTCTCGATTCACACTTTGTGTTGCTATCGACCCTAGTCGTGTCTTGAGATCTAACTCAAAGCCTGTTTTCGATCGTAATTAAGGATAGTGCCGGGGTTTCAGCCGGTCTTACCTAATACATGTGATTACTTTATGTTTTTGTATGTATTTGCCACTTGTACGAGTGGATCGGTAGATATAAATGTATTTGTCACAGATTGGTCACAAGATTTCTCTGTGATCAGTATATTTATGTCGGCCGATCGGTTCGCACAAGTTTACGCTAGAGTATTAGCTAGCGCATTTATTTCCTGCAACCCTCATCGGCCGATGCCATCAAATTGACACAGACACATTGATGAAGGCCGATGAGATTAGATCTGTATATTAATCTTATTTCATTATAACCTCAAGTAGGCCGATATAGCCTCGCTCTATCGGCTGGGCTCTCACGATGCGACATCGGCCTATCGGCTGATCGGCCATCGTTTGCTAACATGGTTTACTTTTTTATTCTTGTTGATTGCAGATCAAATCAACTAGCACGCCCTACACACAGCTAGGCAAGCCATTGGACCTGCACTGGCGTTAAGCAGATCTCCCAGGCCACCGTGGTAACGTGGAACCCGCTTTGACATGAGGGCGGGTCGAAATTCTGCGCCAACAATATGCTTTGTTGAATTGTTATTCCTTAAATAGCTTTGAAATTGCTCATTGTGCAAGAGATTAAAAAATATTTATGTGAAAAATGAATACCGAATCCTTGGAAACAGTCTTGATGACAAGGACGTATTCGATATGAGAAAATAATGGGTGCCGAATCCTTGGAAACAGTCTTGACGACAAGGATATACCCGGAATAATTGAAAAAATTGAGCAAAATATGAAAAAGGCTCAAATAAATATGAAAAATCTCTTGTTTATTTTGAGTTAAAGCTAATTTGGGAAAGAGTAATGATTGCAATAGGTCTATATATATGGATTTATTTTTCAACCTAAGTGTTTGTAAAGATGTTGCATTATAAAACATTTGAATTCATGAATCTTGATTGCATTATTGAACTTAATTGTAAAATCTTTGGTTTATGATTGTACTCTAGTATATGCTTGCTATATAATTGATGGGTTCATCTTCTCTTTGTTGCAACACATGGCATGAATTACTATATGTATGTTATTAAGCTCTTGAATATTAACTGAACATAATTCCAATGCTTGATGAAATCATTGTCAAAAGGGAGAGAAGAGATACAAACAATGCAAGTGTTTTTCATGGTTTTTGGTTTTTCTTTCTTTTCAAAAGGAGGAGAATTTTTTTCTATTTTTCTTTTTATTTTTCTGAACACCAAAACAAACATTTTTTTGATGGGTTTGCCAATGTGTTCATCAAGGGAGAGATTGTAAAATTAAAGTGTGTTTGATTCTTTGGTCGTGATGAACAATTGGCATATGAGGTTATTGGTTTTGATATTTGGAGTTTATTTGTGACGTGGTTTGTGAGGTGATTGAATTTTCAGACGACGAACAGGGACTGGTGTTTTTTCCGGTCAGACCGGGAAGGTGAGGCCAGTTAGACCGGAGGTATGTGTGCGGTCAGAATGGCCTGCCCTTGGTCTGACCGGTCGACTTTGTGTCAGTTTCGGTTTCGGATTGTTTTATTGGATATCCGTGGTTAATTCATGTTTATGGCTTCTAGATGGATACTATGCGTATGTAATGCTATTGTGTGCTAACAATGAGTCAAGTTGGTGATAGCTTGTGCTTGGATATGGTTTCTTTGTTTGATTCATGTGTAGGTAATCTTTATGTCTCGGGAGAGTATTGCCGGTGATGGATTGGGAGTCAACTTGGAGATAAGGTGACGTCCGGACGGTCAGATATCATGCGGGATACTTAGGCTAAAGATTAATGCACGTGGTTGGTGAAGTTTTTGTATGGCATACGATGGAGATATTGTGTGTGTGTGGGATGCGGAGTCGAATTTGGAAGGAGTCCAAATTTAGAACAATTGGAATATGTGAAGTTGGTTTCTTGTACGGGAAGGTTTCCTAGGTGGATTAGGACTTCTTGTATGAGTTTGGTTCGTGGCTTTAGGCTGCCTACTTCATGTATAAATAGAGAGGGAGGGTGTGGCCTCCCGGTATCGCGTAGGAGAGCATTGAGTTGAAAGTTTAGTTAGGGTTTTGAGTTTAGTCAAGATTTTCGTGAGGAGTGCTGTTGTTGCACTTTGTAAATACAGAGAGAAGTAATAAAGTTGTCATCTACTTTGAGAGATCTTTTATTTGTGTATGCCCGGGTTTTAGCGGTCTAACCGGCGAGGCACCGACGGTCAGACCAGAGGCATCATAGCCTCAGACCTAAGTGGTCAGACCGGCAGGACAGGGCGGTCAGACTGATGGCATAGGACGGTCAAACCGGCAGGACAGGGCGGTCAAACCGGCAGATCTACTTCGGTCAGACCGATCTACATCGATTTGAGGGTAAGTTTTAATTCTGCTAAAAGTTTTGGTTTTTGGGTACTACAACCATTCACCGCCCCTCTGGTTGGCTTAGTTCTTGTTCTTCGATCCTATCACCAATCTCAACTCTACCTTTGCAGCGACGGACGGTCTGCCACCTCCACCGATTCCCCCTCAGGTCGACGAGGTCGCCGAGAAAGTTGGTACTCCCAATGCCCCTCGAAACGGTAAACCTTACCTCCCTGAGAACGCCTCGTCACAACGGCAGGCTCAACAGGCGCCTCCTGGACAAGATGCTCGCAATTTCCGTGAACAACTAAACAACCGAATGCGACAACAACAGGATTAGCACGATCATGGACGCTAACAGCCCCAAGATCATCAGCGAAGGGGAAGTCATCGGGACGACATCCAAGATCATAACCCAACCCGCGGTCACTAAGATGGCTAGTACGCCGAGGGGACAGTGAACGCGACGAGGACGATGACTCCCGATCTCCGAACCCATGACATGTCCGAAGTCGCGACCATCGATGTCGTGATCGCACACCCAACTACGGTGATCCCTCGTCATCTTTTTCATTGTCATCTAGGGGCGGTTCACGCGCCGCTGTGGTCGCCATCCACCTTTTCTACCTGGAGGCGGATGTAGGGCCTTTAAGCCTTTCCTTCGAGAAGTAAATTGGCCCCCGAAATTCCGTCCCACGGCAGTAGAGAAGTACGAAAGTAGCACAGATCCAGAGGAGTTCTTGCAAGTCTACTCTACTATTCTATATGCCGCCGGCGTAGACGACAACGCGCTCGCAAATTATTTGCCCGCAGCGTTGAAGGGATCTGCTCGGTCATGGCTCATTCATCTTCCCTGAAACTTAATATCTTCCCAGGCCGATCTTTGGATGCAGTTCATCGCAAATTTTCAAGGCACCTAAAAGAGGCACGCAGTCGAGAACGATCTCCACGCCCTTATACAGAAGTCCGGCGAAACTCTCCCAGACTTTATTCGGCACTTTAACGAGTGTCGGAACATAATGTTATTCTCGGAAGGACAACACTGGCCAAGTTCATGGTAGCATTATACTGCTTATCAGCTAATCAAGATATCAGGACCCAAAGGGACAATCACAATATCGGGGAATGCGAAGATGGCCATGCAGTGTGACAAGAGGAGCCTCGATATGGTTAAGCAAACTCATACCACATCCGCCCCAACTGCACCTCCTCGGAAAGTGACCAAGCCCAATCCAGTGCCCAAACCAGACGGTGCGATAAAGATAATCCCACTGACCTATAGCACCCTCGACAAGACGGTCAAGATCAGGGCCGAGCTCGATAGTAAATAGAAACTCGAGCTCATCACCTTCCTGCGTGACAATGCAGACATGTTTGCTTGGCAACTGTCCGACATGCCCGGGGTCCTCAGGGAGGTGATTAAACACAAATTGATGGTCCGGCGCAACACAAAATCCATCAAGCAAAAATTGCATCATTTTGCTCCAGACCACAAAGAGGCTATACGAGAAGAACTCGACAAACTTCTCACAGCTGGTTTCATCAGAGAAGTCTTTCATCTAGAGTGGCTCACAAAAGTCATGGTGCGCAAGGCCAACAACAAATGGAGGATATGTGTAGATTTCACCGATCTAAACAAGGTGTGCCCGAAAGACTATTTCCCCTTTCCACGTATCGACCAACTTATAGATTCTACGCCTATTCCGGGTACCATCAAATCAGCATGGCCAAGGAGGATGAGGAAAAGATAGCCATCGTCACACCCTTCAGTGTATTCTGCTATGTCAAGATGCCCTTTGGCCTGATCAGCGCCGGGTCCACGTACTAGTGCGAGATTCAGGGGGCTTTCCAATCCCAACTCGGCAACAATGTTGAAGACAACATCGTTGACATTGTGGTCAAAAAAAGACACGAGATTGCCTCATCGATGACCTACGGGAAACGTTCAACAATGTCCGAAGACACCGGCTTAAGTCAAACCAAGAGAAGTGCACGTTCGGAGTACCATCGGGCAAACTGCTCGGCTTCCTCGTCTCTAGACGAGGTATCGAAGCAAACATGGACAAGATCAAGGACATCGAGAACATGAAGTCGCCGACAAGGCTCAAAGAAGTTCAGAAGCTCACAGGATGTATGGCAGCTGTAAGTCCCTGTGATGGCAGTTGTAAGTCGATTTCGTGGCAAGGATAGGAGAATGAGGACTACCCTTCTTCAACCTTTTTATGAAACAAGAAAAGTTCGAGTGGACAACTGAGGCTGAGGAGGCATTCTTCGCACTCAAGCATTACCTCGCCAATCCACATGTCCTCGTCGCCCCACAACCACAGGAGGAGCTCTTCCTTTACATCGCTGCAACACCATACTCCGTAAGCACCGTCATCATTGTCGAGCGCGAGAAGATACAATGCCCAGTTTACTATATCAGTGAAGTACTGCACGACTCCAAGACCAGATTTCCTCAGATCCAGAAGCTGCTCTACGCTGTGGTAAAGACATCCCAAAAGCTGCGTCATTACTTTCAGGCCCACAAGGTCACGGTTGTCTGCTCTACCCCATTGGTGAGGTTGTCAGAAACAAGGAAGTCGCATGACGCATTGCCAAATGGGTCGTAGAGCTCAGCCAATTCGGTGTCCACTTCATTCCAAGAACAGCCATCAAGTCTCAGGTACTCGCAGATTTCGTCGCTAACTGGACCACCCCCTAGGACGATAAAGCCTACCGAACAGACAACGGGCGATAGACAATGGCCTTCGATGGAGCCTTCAATAGCCGAGGAGCAGGCACTGGATTTGTTCTTACTTCACCAACTGGAGATCAGTTCCGACATGCCGTGCAGCTAAACTTTCGTGCAACCAACAACATTGCCGAGTACGAAGGACTTCTCACCAGACTAAGAGCCGCCGTATCACTCGGGGTCAAGCGACTAATTGTGAAAGCGGACTCAGAAATTGTTGCTAACCAAGTGCATAAGTACTACAAGTGCTCTAACTCTGAGTTGTCCAAGTATCTCGCCGAAGTCAGAAAGCTGGAAAGAAGGTTCGACCAGTTCGAGGTACGCCACGTCTACCGTAAGGACATTGCCGACAACCTTGCCCGTCGAGCTTCCAGAAGAGAACCTATAGAACTTGGTACATTTCTTGAAGTGCTAGCCAATCCTTCAATCAAGAGTTCACCAGACGATGACATCGATAGCACCACCGACGTTGGCTCGGGGCTATTACTCAGAACGACAAGTTCGTCGCTGACATCGAGTCAAATACGGATTGGCGCACGCTGCTCATCGAATTCCTCAACATTGACAAGCTACCGGATGACAACATGCAAGCAGAGAAGCTCTTTCGACAAAACAAGGCTTATTGTATGATTGGGGATGATCTATACAAGAAAGCCGCCAACGGAGTATTGCTGAAGTGCATCACGTATGAAGATGGTAAAGAGCTACTACTCGACATCCACAAAGGAATCTGCGGATCACACGTCGAAGCGAGAATGTTGGTCGGCAAGGTCTTTTGACAAGGTTTTTACTGGCCATCGGCTCTTCAAGATGCCTCCGACATGGTATAACAGTGCAAAGCCTGTCAGTTTCACAGCAAGCACACCAAGTTACTAGCTCAAGCCCTCCAAACTATCCCTTTGTCCTGGCCATTCTCATGCTATGGGCTGGACATCCTCGGACCTTTCCCGAGAGGACAAGGCAGCTATAAATTCTTGTTCGTAGCTATAGGTAAATTCACTAAGTGGATTGAAGTGGAGCCAACAAGAGAAATCAGAGCCAAAAATGCAATCAAGTTCATCCATGGGATATTTTGTCGATATGGGCTTCCAAATCGGATATTGATGGACAATGGCTGCCAATTCACAAGCGCTGCCTTCTAGGACTACTGCTCGGAATACGGGGTCAAGATCTGCTTCCCATCAGTGTCTCATCCATAGAGCAACGGACAAGTCAAGCAAGCAAATGGATCGTGCTTCAAGGGATCAAAACACGTGTATACGATAGGCTTCTAGCGTACAACTCACGATGGGTTGAGGAGCTCCCTTCTGTTCTATGGGCCATCTGTACCACGCCGACTAAACCAACAAAAGAGACAACGTTCTTTCTCGTGAACGGATCTAAAGCCATGCTCCCTACTGAGCTATGCTATCGTTCAACACGAGTTCGAGAGTACTCAGATGAGGACCAGGACAACAGGCGAGCAGACGACGTCAAGCTACTGGAAGAACACCGAGAACGAGTTGCCATCTGAGTAGTCGAATATCAGCAAGCAGTACGTCGCCATCATGAGAAGCGCATTCAAGCTCGTACACTTGACATCGGCGATTACGTTCTCTGATGAGTACAGAACCAGGCAGGGCACAACAAGCTTTCACCAAAATAAGAGGGACCATACACGGTGGTGCAAGTGTTACGACCAGGTGCGTACAAAATCGCCAACGATGAAGGCCACGAGCTACCAAATTCTAGGAACATTGATCAACTACGAAAATTCTATGTATATGACCAGAGGCTAATATGTAAGTTGATTGGTATCAGTTTTTATACATATATGCGTCTTTTGGCTGATTTATTTCAATATTTTATAATATGAACCCCTTTTGTTTCATAATACCATCAAAGTCATTTCCTATCAATCTATTACGTTAATGCCGACTAGTTATCGGGTCTCAGCACCTTCGTCGGGGACACCTGGCACTATGAGCTAGTCGGACACTAAGGGTCAAACGGCCATGCCAGAGTACCCACTGTAACGTATTAACTAGCTGTGTAATCAGAAATTGTTTTTTCCAACTTCACAGCTGGGGGCTGGGAATTTGCTAGTTCAATTCAGTCAAATATGAAAATTTAAGCTACTTTTTATCGAAATATGCTTTCCATAAAACTAGCTGGGGCCTAGGAGTACTCTCTTATTGTCCTATGCTCTAATAGCTTACAAAAATTGATCAAGTTTTAGTTTCTACTAATGTCTTGTCTAGATTACTTTACAGGACAATACGACGATCAAATCTACCAAGAAGGTCATTGCTAGTTCATCATAGAGAAGATATCTACAGCAAGAGGAGCGAGAGATTGCGCAAGTTGGTCGATCTCGGCGGCAGTCCTCTGAGAACGCGTAAACCCCTCTCGTAGGAAGTTCAGGTCAAGCTATGGACGAGATTCATGGACACATGTGAGTACGTGTCCTCCGGCGAATCGGCTGGCTCGATGACATTCCTGCTTCAGGTTGTCGTCGATCCGCTGATCAGTGCCAAGAAGCAAACTGCATGTACCCCGTATCCACCCCAGGTACCCGAAGACCGACTTCTCAGGAGGAGGACGAGCCACACGTAACTCTTTGCATAACCGCTATAGAATAGAGCAGCAGTTTTTGAGGTGTGCCGAGATCCATATCTCCCTGCCTCTCAGAAGCTCTCTGCCCTAATCTTTCCTGATGTTGTCGGCGGCCCTCTCTAGTCCTTCCTTCTCACACATAGTTTTTCAGTACTCTGCTCGCCCTTCCATCTCTCCAAAAGAACATCCAAGGTCTAGAAAAACAACATCGTTAGCAAATCTTTGGTTTGAGTACAAAGACAGTATGCTACAATGTTCCAGTTTTTTTTACTATGACATTATTCGTGTGGCAACGTCACTTGGTCCTCCTCGAAGACCAAGGCGTTGTCGGAAGTGACGGCAACAAGGGCACGTCCGTCGTCACTTGGCGTCGAGAAGTGTCACGCCCGGAAATTTTTCCAAATTTCCAGACCATTTTGTGTATTAAGTCCCTGTCCAGGCATCAACTAGGGTACACAAAACGACAAATCAATAAACAGATCCAAACGTAAATAAAGCGATAAATACTTACAACAGAGGCACTTAGTCCTCACACCAAAAAGAAAACAGCAGCGGAAAGAGACGATCCTAGCGAGGCTTCAGCTCCACTCCACAGGCAAACTCAACTGGGGTCTGAGCCTTGGTCCTCTAACTTCATCTACAACTCAAAAGTACTAAACTTCTGAAAAGGGGGAAAAATAGCAAGATTGAGTACAACCACCGTACTCAACAAGCCACACCAAAAATGCAAACGTGCACAGGGGAGTCAAAGGGAGGCTTGTGGCTATTTGCAGAAAAGCAGTTGAAAACCTTTATATTTTAAAACAGTAAAATAGTTGTTTAATTAAGACAATATTAAATCTCCACTGAACAACGCTACAACCACGTTGAACAGGCCCAACCATTCCACCTGAACTACACCAGTTCATTAAGTCAAATTAATTAAGCATGTGGGACTAATCACGGTGAATCTGGTTGATCGCCCATAACCGCGGGCACGGCTATTCGAATAGTTTTACTCTGATCAGAGGTGCACAACTGTACCCACAAGACACGATTCCACACATGTTACCATGCCCCGAAGTATCACCACGATACTGCAAAGGGGGAAATCGTGACAAGACCTTTCGCATAACTTCCCCTAACCAATCGTACCCACCTCAGGTTTTGCCCCTACCTTTATATCCAAGGTAGGCAGCCCCCCCTCATGCCTTGGTGAATCCGGCAGCCGCATAGACCCTCGCCGGGCCCATCCAAACTCCATCCTCGGTACGTCAGCTAGGGAAAAGTTACACTACAAGTCCAGCAGTTGCCCATTCTTGCTTGTGGTAAGCACTGTTATTCTTCCAGGGTTTCCCATGAACCGGTCCTTAATTGCCATGGGTGCGACCAGCAAAACCATGCACCCATAGCCCACCATTAAGTCATATTTTAGTTGGATAATTACGACCAATAAAACCTGGTCGGGTGTTCCGAGCGAACCGCTCGTTAGAAGCTAATTGTAAACAATGTAAATATCCCATTAAATGAGCTAGTGGTAATTAGGCATGGCTAAGCAGATATAATTCTAGCAAAGTCAACATAAGTGACTCACGCTAGTCAAATTATCACCCAAGGTTAACAAAGGACGGTTAACAAGTAAACATGGCACAAGCGAACGGATAGGTATACCCTATTCCCATGTAATTAGCAAAACATGCACTTTATTTGCAAACGTAAAACATTTCATAAAATAGGTACAACATGCTCAAGGGGAATTGTGTGACTTGCCTTGCTTCTTCAAACAATCTTCCGGACTCTTTTCCTTGCGAGAGCGAACTTCCGAAACGGCGGAATCTACACGCTGGCACGCAAAACGAGGGAAAACTCTAATAAAAACCAAGTAAACAGTACATAAAAAGTAAACAAATATGTAAAGCTCAATTTTAGATGAATTTTGCAAGTTGAATGGCTCAATTTGGAGTTCGTATGAATTAGATATGAATTTTAGAAGTTTTGAGCCATTAAATGAATTTCTGGAAATTAAATCGATTTATTGCACAATTATTAATTAATTTTGCAAAGGAAAGGACTACGCTGACATCATCAAAGGGAATCGGCGCCGGAACGGCGAGTCCCAAGTGTCAACGGGTCAAGGGCGGACAGTCCACGGTGGAAAAGCACCACGTGGCACCGACGTGGCGGCCACTGCGGACGAAAGGGAGAAGGTAGCGCCGACGTGGACGCCAACGTGGCAGCCGCGGGCGGCCACGCGGTCTGGGTGTGGACCGAAGTAAACAAAGGGGGCCCACGAGTCGGCGACACAAGTGTCGGCGAATAGGAGAGAAAAAGGAGGTGAAATTAGACTGAGAGGGAGGTAAACTGGACTTGAAGAGATGAGCTGGACTTCCTCGGAAAGGTTAAAAGGGCCGAGGGACATAAAGTAGACTTTTGTGTGGATAAAGGATAATAGGCCGGTGGCCCAATAGAGGAGAAAGGGCTGGGAGGGACGTGAGGTGGACTTTTGCAAGAGAGGATTAACGGGCTGACGGCCCAAAAAGACGAGGGACCAAGATTGGACTTTTCGCGAGGAGGTGGGCCAATCGGCCGAACGGGGTGACGGGCCGGCCTGAAAAAAAAGGGAGGGGGACGCAAAATAGACTTTTGCAGGGAGATGGGCCAATCGGCCCGACGGCCGCTGGGCCGGAGGGAGCGGTGGGCCGAACGGAGTGGCCTCTACGGCCCGGGCGGACGGCTAGGGTTCGGCCGAAACCCTAGCCGACCCGGTGAGGGCACGGCGGCGGCGGCGGGGCGGCGACGCGGAGAGCAGCGGCGCGGCCGCGGCCGGAGCGGCGGCGGGTGTGCGCGGACGGCGGCGCAGCGCGTAGCGCACGGCGGCGGCGGAGGCGCTATGGCGTCGGCGGCGCTCCGGGGAAAAAGAAAAAAAAGAAAAACGGGACAGAGAGAGGAGCTCCCCGGGCGGCAACGGCGACGGAGACCGGCCAGAGGCGCGGCCGAGAAGCCGCGGCGTGGCCGCGGCCGGATGCGGCGGCCGACGCACGCGGGCGGCGACGCAAGGCGGTGCGCGGGCGACGGCGGTGCACACGGCGGCGCTGAGGAAACGGAGAGAGAGAGGAGGCGGCGGAGCTCGCCGGCAGCGACGAAAACGACGACGGCGGCGGTGCTAGGGTTAGGGTTTGGGGGCGGCGGCGAAGGGGAAAACAAGGAGCGGCGGCGCGCGGGCGGGGAAAATTTATGGGGGCCCGGCTAGAGTTTGGCCGGTGCGGGCGGATTTCTCGCCGGAGAAATCGGCGGAGCAGGCGCGGCAGCCAGGGGGGCGGCGACGACGGGCAGGCGCGGGCCCCACCTGTCGGTGGCCCGGGGCGAAGGGAGGCGGCGGCGGCTCTCGGGCGTCCTTGGGCCATGGCCTCGGGCCGGCCCGGGAAGGGGAGGGATGCGGAGGCGGGACGGCTTGGGCCGCCTTGGGCCGAGGAGGGAAGAGGCGCGGCGGCTCGGGTGGCTGGGCCGGAGAGGGAAGGAAGCCGTGTGGGCCGCGGGAGAGAGAGAGACGTTTTGGGCCGAAAACGGCCCAAAACAAAAAGGGGACATTTTTAATTTGTTTTTTTATTTAATCAATTAAATGAAGTTTGTGACTTAAAATTATTTCTTTAGCTCCAAAACTTCACGAAAAATTTTGGAGAGTACTTTAGGGCACAGAGAATATTGCAAAAATATTTCCGGCCATGATTTTTAAAGGAAATTTTTGATTTCCTTGCTAATTTCACTTGTTTAAATTGCATTTTATTTTTATTTAATTTCTGGGAAATGTATTATTAGGTAATTTTTAATCCCGATCGAAAATCGGGGTGTGACAAGAAGCCCTGGAGCGTACTGGGTTTGACAACTATAAATGACGGGTGTCCATCTTGCTGGACGTCCTCATTCCCGACTTCAAGAAATCTACAATACAGAGACATTGAGCAGACGAAAATTCAGAATCGGATAGAGCAAACGGGAAATGTTCTCTAAACAACAAACCCAATACTTGTCCGCATTTATTACAATAAAGGGTGAAATCAAAAAAAAAGTTTACTCTTCAAAAAAGCGGATGACCGAATTCTCGAGTTCCTCCACCTACGACATGATGTCGTCACGTCGCTCGTCGGCTCCCCCCTTGGTCATGGCCTCCTCTAGATTGATCTCGGGGTGGGTGAGCCTGAGGCACGCGAGGACATGGCATGCCCTAGCCTTGAGCCCGATTCGTACCCCATCCGCTACCTGCTCAGTGTGGACGTTGGCGTCGGTCTCGAGCGCTATGATGGGGTCCTTGGACCCTATCATGGTCGTCTCGTCGAGGAAGGCTGGTTGCTCGATGTGCTTTCCTAAGCTTTTTGCCACCACGTCGAGACACCCATAGTTCTGATGCAGAGCTTGACAGAGGAAGGACTAGTTGTCCCTCGTTTCCGTAAGCTCGTGCTTGAGACCCCGACACTATCGGTCGTTCCCCGTCACCACCTCCCGTAGTTTGGCGTTGTCGGCCCATGCTTCTTTGTCGTGGGCTTCTAGCACCATGACGTGGTCGTCGGCAATAGACGCGGCTTTCCTAAGCCGTCCAATCTCGGCGACGAGATCTCGAGCGTTCATCTCAATTAGCCGACAAGCCTGCAAAAGCTTGTCGGTGGATGCAGATGGCCCCAAGATCGTGAGGATGCCAGTTAAAGGGGGATTCGAGGGGAGAACGACAGTCAAGAAGGGCGACTTAGAACTCGCCTCTTCTCAGGCACTGGTGCTCTGACCCGAGTTTGAGGGGGAGGAGCTGCAGTCAAAGGAGTCTCATTACTATAAAGAATAGGTAATGAGAAAGTGGGATATCGGTAGGACAGGATTTCACTTACCCAGTTTTCTGCTTCTTCAGCAGCAGCACCTTCTTTGTCGGGGCCAACTTTGCACTGGAGGTAGCCTGTAGAAAAGGAAGGGTGAGGACGGAAACGACTACCGCTATTATGAGATGAACCTAAGATTAAGATCTCACCTCGGCGCCACCAGCTCGGACTAGTTTCCCTGTCCCTGAGGATTTTGGCAGTGTGGGCCAATGTTTCTCTTTAGTCCACTACCTCCGGGAGCGAGCACTACTACGGAAACAGTTTTTCGTGGCGGCCATTTTGGGTCTTCTCTGGCGGCAATTGGGGCCGCCACAAAGCAAAGGCCAGTGAAGATCAAGATCTTCGCTAGCGGTTATAGACCGCCAGAAAAGAAATATCTTCGCTAGCGGTCGCTTTATGTCGGCCGCCAGCGAAGAACTATTTTCTCTGGCGGCCAATTTACGTCAGCCGCCAGCGAAGCCATATCTTCGCTGGCCGCTGGCTTAAGATAGCCGCCAGCGAAAATGTTCTTCACTGGCGGCTTACACTCTTTTTGGACACGTGGCCCGCTAGAAAAAAAGCCCATAGTTTCTGGAGAAGGCACATGGCCCGTCAGTAAAAATAGGACATCGTCATATTTTTGACACGTGGCCCGCCTGCGAAGATGCAATATTTATAAAAAAATATTATATATTATTTTTTTCTTACCTTTGTTCATGTATTTTAGAGTCACACGTGGATGATATAACTAATCGAGCTATCGATAAAGTATGTTCTCTTTCGTGCAGCCGCCATTGATGATTAATATACATGCACGCGGAAATAATATATGAAGATTAATATATACATACATACATACATATATATATATATATATATATATATATATATATATATATATATATATATATATATATATATATATATATATATATATATATATATATATATATATATATATATATATATATATATATATATATATATATATATATATATATATATATATATATATATATATATATATATATATATATATATATATATATATATATATATATATATATATATATATATATATATATATATATATATATATATATATATATATATATATATATATATATATATATATATATATATATATATATATATATATATATATATATATATATATATATATATATATATATATATATATATATATATATATATATATATATATATATATATATATATATATATATATATATATATATATATATATATATATATATATATATATATATATATATATATATATATATATATATATATATATATATATATATATATATATATATATATATATATATATATATATATATATATATATATATATATATATATATATATATATATATATATATATATATATATATATATATATATATATATATATATATATATATATATATATATATATATATATATATATATATATATATATATATATATATATATATATATATATATATATATATATATATATATATATATATATATATATATATATATATATATATATATATATATATATATATATATATATATATATATATATATATATATATATATATATATATATATATATATATATATATATATATATATATATATATATATATATATATATATATATATATATATATATATATATATATATATATATATATATATATATATATATATATATATATATATATATATATATATATATATATATATATATATATATATATATATATATATATATATATATATATATATATATATATATATATATATATATATATATATATATATATATATATATATATATATATATATATATATATATATATATATATATATATATATATATATATATATATATATATATATATATATATATATATATATATATATATATATATATATATATATATATATATATATATATATATATATATATATATATATATATATATATATATATATATATATATATATATATATATATATATATATATATATATATATATATATATATATATATATATATATATATATATATATATATATATATATATATATATATATATATATATATATATATATATATATATATATATATATATATATATATATATATATATATATATATATATATATATATATATATATATATATATATATATATATATATATATATATATATATATATATATATATATATATATATATATATATATATATATATATATATATATATATATATATATATATATATATATATATATATATATATATATATATATATATATATATATATATATATATATATATATATATATATATATATATATATATATATATATATATATATATATATATATATATATATATATATATATATATATATATATATATATATATATATATATATATATATATATATATATATATATATATATATATATATATATATATATATATATATATATATATATATATATATATATATATATATATATATATATATATATATATATATATATATATATATATATATATATATATATATATATATATATATATATATATATATATATATATATATATATATATATATATATATATATATATATATATATATATATATATATATATATATATATATATATATATATATATATATATATATATATATATATATATATATATATATATATATATATATATATATATATATATATATATATATATATATATATATATATATATATATATATATATATATATATATATATATATATATATATATATATATATATATATATATATATATATATATATATATATATATATATATATATATATATATATATATATATATATATATATATATATATATATATATATATATATATATATATATATATATATATATATATATATATATATATATATATATATATATATATATATATATATATATATATATATATATATATATATATATATATATATATATATATATATATATATATATATATATATATATATATATATATATATATATATATATATATATATATATATATATATATATATATATATATATATATATATATATATATATATATATATATATATATATATATATATATATATATATATATATATATATATATATATATATATATATATATATATATATATATATATATATATATATATATATATATATATATATATATATATATATATATATATATATATATATATATATATATATATATATATATATATATATATATATATATATATATATATATATATATATATATATATATATATATATATATATATATATATATATATATATATATATATATATATATATATATATATATATATATATATATATATATATATATATATATATATATATATATATATATATATATATATATATATATATATATATATATATATATATATATATATATATATATATATATATATATATATATATATATATATATATATATATATATATATATATATATATATATATATATATATATATATATATATATATATATATATATATATATATATATATATATATATATATATATATATATATATATATATATATATATATATATATATATATATATATATATATATATATATATATATATATATATATATATATATATATATATATATATATATATATATATATATATATATATATATATATATATATATATATATATATATATATATATATATATATATATATATATATATATATATATATATATATATATATATATATATATATATATATATATATATATATATATATATATATATATATATATATATATATATATATATATATATATATATATATATATATATATATATATATATATATATATATATATATATATATATATATATATATATATATATATATATATATATATATATATATATATATATATATATATATATATATATATATATATATATATATATATATATATATATATATATATATATATATATATATATATATATATATATATATATATATATATATATATATATATATATATATATATATATATATATATATATATATATATATATATATATATATATATATATATATATATATATATATATATATATATATATATATATATATATATATATATATATATATATATATATATATATATATATATATATATATATATATATATATATATATATATATATATATATATATATATATATATATATATATATATATATATATATATATATATATATATATATATATATATATATATATATATATATATATATATATATATATATATATATATATATATATATATATATATATATATATATATATATATATATATATATATATATATATATATATATATATATATATATATATATATATATATATATATATATATATATATATATATATATATATATATATATATATATATATATATATATATATATATATATATATATATATATATATATATATATATATATATATATATATATATATATATATATATATATATATATATATATATATATATATATATATATATATATATATATATATATATATATATATATATATATATATATATATATATATATATATATATATATATATATATATATATATATATATATATATATATATATATATATATATATATATATATATATATATATATATATATATATATATATATATATATATATATATATATATATATATATATATATATATATATATATATATATATATATATATATATATATATATATATATATATATATATATATATATATATATATATATATATATATATATATATATATATATATATATATATATATATATATATATATATATATATATATATATATATATATATATATATATATATATATATATATATATATATATATATATATATATATATATATATATATATATATATATATATATATATATATATATATATATATATATATATATATATATATATATATATATATATATATATATATATATATATATATATATATATATATATATATATATATATATATATATATATATATATATATATATATATATATATATATATATATATATATATATATATATATATATATATATATATATATATATATATATATATATATATATATATATATATATATATATATATATATATATATATATATATATATATATATATATATATATATATATATATATATATATATATATATATATATATATATATATATATATATATATATATATATATATATATATATATATATATATATATATATATATATATATATATATATATATATATATATATATATATATATATATATATATATATATATATATATATATATATATATATATATATATATATATATATATATATATATATATATATATATATATATATATATATATATATATATATATATATATATATATATATATATATATATATATATATATATATATATATATATATATATATATATATATATATATATATATATATATATATATATATATATATATATATATATATATATATATATATATATATATATATATATATATATATATATATATATATATATATATATATATATATATATATATATATATATATATATATATATATATATATATATATATATATATATATATATATATATATATATATATATATATATATATATATATATATATATATATATATATATATATATATATATATATATATATATATATATATATATATATATATATATATATATATATATATATATATATATATATATATATATATATATATATATATATATATATATATATATATATATATATATATATATATATATATATATATATATATATATATATATATATATATATATATATATATATATATATATATATATATATATATATATATATATATATATATATATATATATATATATATATATATATATATATATATATATATATATATATATATATATATATATATATATATATATATATATATATATATATATATATATATATATATATATATATATATATATATATATATATATATATATATATATATATATATATATATATATATATATATATATATATATATATATATATATATATATATATATATATATATATATATATATATATATATATATATATATATATATATATATATATATATATATATATATATATATATATATATATATATATATATATATATATATATATATATATATATATATATATATATATATATATATATATATATATATATATATATATATATATATATATATATATATATATATATATATATATATATATATATATATATATATATATATATATATATATATATATATATATATATATATATATATATATATATATATATATATATATATATATATATATATATATATATATATATATATATATATATATATATATATATATATATATATATATATATATATATATATATATATATATATATATATATATA